>JAAFCE010005724.1:3140654-3179058 GCA_013389805.1 Trigoniulus corallinus
AACGGTCATAACAACAAATTGCAACGGTCATAACAACAAATTGCAACTGTCATAACAACAAATTGCAACAGTCATAACAACAAATTGCAACGGTCATAACAATATATTTCAACAGTCATTGCAGGGTAATAGAACAATGAATGCCTACCCTAACTGTGTCATGTCCCTAATGACTTTTGAAGTCGATGGGCCCTAAAACACAAACAAATCCAACTGTGTTATTCGGGACCGTTGCAATGACTGCTATGACAGTTGCAATTTTGAACAAATTTGTGCACCCAAGAGATCGGTTTGTATGCCAAATTTGTATGTACGCCTAATTGTCATACGCCAAAGTTGTATGTATGCCATATTGTCGTATGGCACATTGACTTCGCCAAATTGCCATACGCCAAATTGCATACCTACGGATTGGGGAGTCAGCCAAGCAGCTATAAAGGGTCGAACCTATTAACTTTTATCGTAGGACATTTAGAATCTTAGCTTTTGTCTGTGTTCTGCCACATTTTAATAAATTTTGAATTTCATTATATTTTATGAAAGAATCCAATCAAATTTGTGGGCTCGTATTTAGTATTTCAATGATGGACCCTGCCTCCTCCATGGACGTCACGAAAGGGCGTTAGTTGCATGTAATAATTACTGAAATCGGTTAATATTTCGTTTAATGCAATTTCTCATTTAAGCCATAGTTTCGGAAATAATTGCCTGTTCTGGAACTTTATGACCGCACTGTATGACAGGTTCACTACAGCATCAGTGGTTCCAGGTTCGATACTGTATCTATTTAGGAAAGACTCAGATTGTGCCTCCTTTTCGATTACAGTAGAATCTCGTTATATCGAACCTCAGGGGACCGTGAAAAATAGTTCGATATATCCGAGATTCGATATATCCAAATCCAGAATTATATGTAAAGCTAAAATTTACATCAATATAAGCATGAATAAGCAGGATTTCGATATAAGCGAGTTCGATATACTGAAGTTCTACTGTATAAGTAAAGGTATTGCCCCACTTAGATTGGTGAAATTTTAAGGTGTAGTAATTTGCTGCGTAGCGTCTTTGCAGTGCCTCAACAAACAGTAGACCAACGCTAATTAAGCATAGGGGTTGGAGCTGAAGTCGGTTGTCAGGGGCGTTAAAATGCCGTCGAAGTAATCGCTCATGCTTTTCAGAAGGACAAAAAATTGGGTACTCGACTCTGCTTTATGCGAGAAGAGGGACTGCAGTTGCCAGTTGTAATTGTCTTGCGAGTCTGGTAGGCATATTCAAGGAATATGTTCAAATATGCCACTTCTATCATCATCATTATACCCTTATCCCGTCTGTGGCAGAGTCGAACCTGTGGTTTCTAGCCCTCCACTCCCGCCTATCTCCCACCAGGTCCCCGTCCACCCAACCCACTACCATATCCTTTCGAACAACCTGCTCCCACGTCTGCTGTGGTCTCCCTCTGCTTCCAACCACCTGCATTTCTGTAATGGACCTACCGAAATGCAGGTGGCATTTCTAACATTACCGATAAACCCTGCAGTAGTTAATAATGTTACTGATTGTCTTTTACAGGTTACTAAATGCGAACAAGATTTCCTGCATTAGGAAGGATACTTTTGCTGATTTGAACAGCCTCAACTTACTGTAAGTATGCACTAATTCGGTAGTTCTTTACTGGAGCTGAGGTGGAAGTTGTTCCGTCACGTACCAGATGTCATAGCCCCAGCCAGTGGCGTCACTAGGGGGTGCGGAGGGTTCGGGCCGCATCGGGTGACATCACTCGCACAATGAGAAACGGGGTGACACCAAAGCAGAAGAAGTGGCTTTTTTTCGGGGGGTGACACCATGGTGTCACCGCCCCAGGTGACGCCACTGGCCCCAGCTTAGAATGATCATTAATACAGTACACCTTTCACTGGTTTTGGCAATGACCCACGGGCCACTTGTCAGGTCTCTGTGGATCGTATTTGACTGCGGGCCATCAGTTGAATAGCCGTAGTTTAGTTGGAATAGCCCTGCTGCTGAATGCGACTTCGTAACCTGAGCACTATGTCGGAATTAGAACCCCGGCTTTTCTTATTATCATCATCATCATACCCTTATCCCACCTGTGGCAGGGTGGATCCACTGAACATGCTCTGACTGGGGGCACCCAAGCCCACAGGAATATTGGCTTTGTTGTCTGTGGGGGGGGGGGGGGCTCAAACACTGCATTAGACAACCAGAATGGAAATTTTGGAAGGTAAATTAATGCTTTGTTGGTTATAATATTGCATGATGTCTGACCAATTGCACAATAACAATAAGCAAAGGGATATTCCAGACCGCATGCGGTCAGACCCTGGCTTTTCTGAGGTAGAAAAATCCTTAACTGTGCTCATGCATGAGGAAATTGTGCATTCTTGCATATACCGTAAAATCTCACCTAGAGTCTGTGGACTTGACACAAAGCGTAGGTTCATTTGGTGCGAACGGTATGTGAGGGCGGACAATATATGACAATTACAGTAAATCCTGTCAGATTGAGCACCTTGATACTATGACCACCTACCTCTCTACATTGAACGTATTTCTATGGAACCAAACATTCCCATAGAGATTACATTATGTAATATCACTTATATTAAGCACCTGCATACTTTGTACATTGACCACTGTAAACCAGTCCCAGAACAGCAGTTAACCTCTGTAGTTTGAACATAAATGCCTATTTGTATCATGCTAAAAGTGTCAGAATCTCTAAATTTTTGAATTTTTTTGAAATAAACTAGGAACCCCTTTAAAATGAATGGTACAACACTGTAATTTGGCCCTAAAATATAACAATTAAGGAAAACGATTTCTAACAGACATTGGAAGATTTGGGCCTTGAATTATCCCTTTGGGAATCCCCATTGTTATCAGCTATTCAATCACCCATAGAAATCATTTGATTTCAAGACGTCACTCAAACACTTTCCCATAGCTAAACAAAAGTACACAGAGTTAAATTTGGAGTAAAAGAAATTTGTAAGCGAATGTGTAGACAATGATGTATCACAATGAAAGTTGGCAGCTGAATTTTATGTGGAGCCATTGCTCATATAAAAGCATAGATAAATAATTATGACATTAAATGTAAAAATGCTCCTGAAGAAAAGTTGCGCTAATGATGAAGTGAATGCTTCTGTCTTTAGTTTCTTTTTGGACTTGCAACAGAAAAAGATTCCTGCTGCATATTAGGACCAATGCTGCAGGAAAACGCCCTCAGTGTTGCAAGGACAGATCAAGGAGGAAGCAGTAGCTCCCCCCTCATTGCCTCTGTGGTTGGCATATTTCAACTGATGCAACTAACTAATCCAACATTTTGCATTGCTATCTCCATTTCTATACTGCCAGTCCAATCGTTGCTGTCCATTCTGCAGTTGGCTAAACCACTGAAGATAGGATATTGTCTAAGGGGCAGTAGAGGGCCTAATATAATTGCTAGCTAGATTTATACTAAGGGATTCTGAATATTTGAATTCTATTTGAATTCTTGAATTCTGAATATCTGCTGCCGGATCTGTCATTGTGTGTTCCTATCTCTTTGAAAATTGAAAACTTCAAGGCTAGCAATGCATGGGTTGAATGATTTAGAAGAAGACAGTATTCACTTTTCATATTAACGTATGTGGGGATTCTGTAGAACCTGACACTATTTAATCCTGCTGCCTCACCTTGATACAATGATCAACTGTCTACATTGAGCACTTTTGAATGGAACGGCAAGTGCTCAATGTAGACAGGGCTTACTGTATATTCAATTTCATCGTCAGAGCTATTTGACATTTCATGTTTAAATTCATTTGACCCCATTGCATCTACAAGCACTAGCTGCAGTAGGAATTTTAAAGTGTGGACAATATATGAAACACCCATCGCTAATGCAGGCTAAACACTGGTACGAACTATAGTTGAGGTGCGAACTCTACGTGAGATTTTACAGTATGTACTCCGTGTACTAAGGGTTGTTATAGGTGTTGTTGTGCTGACCTATCTTTGTAGTCTTTCCTTTGGACTTGGAAAAGCCACTTTTATGTGCATAATTGAACCTGAAACCGTGGTTTGAGTAGCAGTTTGCCCTGCTGAAACTGGGAGCTCGTCGGCGAAATATTGGGCAGCTTATTAACATAGCAAACTTTGGTTAAAACGAAGACAGGCAAGTGAATTCCTGTGTGATAGGAGAGTCCCAATCAAGTTGAAAGGAAAGTTTTACAGGGCAGTGGTTAGACCCGCTGTACTCTATGGCAGGGGTGGCCAAATTTTGTGTACATAAGATTTACTTTTTATCTCAAAAATGTGTCGCGATCAACTTTTTATCTTAAAAAAGTTTCACGATCGACTTGTTGTCATAAGCGTAGTCAAAGTGGGGAGGGGGAGGTTCGCTACTGGACCCACCCCGGTCCAGCATCGAACCTAGAACCACTGACTCAGACCTAGAATCACTGAGCCACTACGTCACCGAGGCGGGTCTTAAGTCAACTCATCGCGAGTGATCGACCAAAATTGGCTTCGTGGTGGACCGGTCGATCGCTATCGACTTGTTGGCCACCCCTGCTCTATGGACCAGAGTGTTGGGAAGTTAGGAAGACCCACGTCAATAGAATGCAAGTAGCCGAGATGCCAATGCTGCGGTATACATTATGTGCGGGGTGTCAAGAGCTGATAGTTAGGAATGAGTATATTAGAACTAGCCTGGGGGTAGGGGGCATCGCGGGAAAACTGAGAGAGTGTAGTTTGAGGTGGTATGGACACGTAATGGGAAGAGGGGGGCTCATTAGGTCCATGCGGGTGGTTGGAAGCACTCGGGGTAGGGGGAGACCTGACGCATACACGCACGCAATATGCGTGCCAATGTGCACGCATATTTTACTCGAAGAAAGGATTCTTTACAGAGGCTTAGACCCCCCTATAACTTTCCTTACTTCAGAAATGTTGCGTTTTTCGTTTTCATCGACCTAGTTTGATCTGAGGTGTGACGCTTGGGACTCCTTTTTGGTTTAATTAAATCTAAAATGACTCTTCACTGATGAGATGTTACGGAATTCTGTTGAATACAACTGAATGGCAAATTGAAAGCAGTAAGCTGTTCATATGATAAATTGTGTGTACTCCCAGGTTGCAATGTTATTTTGAATTGGAATTGAGGTGTGGACAGTATAATAGTTATCATTTCGGGGAATATTCATCTCGTAGAGAGAGAGGTAGATGTAGAGAGAAAGGGAAGGGAAGGACGGGAGGAAAAGGGGGAAGAAGGAGGAAGACAGGACTAGAAACAGCAAGAGAGAGCGAAAGTCCTAGGAAGAGGGAGAGAGAGGTGGGGATAGAAAGTAAAGAGGATGAGAGAGGGAGAAAGACAGAGATGGAGAGTGCATAGGGTAGGAAGGGATTGATAGATGGAGAGAGTGAGGGAGGGGTGAAGATGGAGGAGATATAGAGGGAGGAAGATGGAGGAGATATAGAGGGAGAAAGATGCAGAGACATTTATTGGAACGAAAGAGCAGAGCGAGGGAGAAAGGCGGAGAGAGGGGTGAGAGGAGAACGATGGAGACAGACATAAGGAGAGAGTGATGGAGAATGAGCAAGTTGATGGAGAGTGACAAAGACATAGGGAGATATTGAGATGGAAAGAGTGATGAATAGGGATGGAGGCATAGGGTAAGAGAGGGACAGAGACAAGATGAGGGAGGGGAGAGACATAAGGTGAGGAAGAGGGTAAGACACTGATGGAGAGACACCGGGTGAGGAACAAGAGAGAGAGATGGGGACGGAGAGAATGGCTGAGAGATGGGCGGCGGAGATTTGGGCGCGAAGAGATAAGAAGAGTGTGAATTGGAAAGAGGTGTAAAGCGAGGTTAGAGGGAGAAAGAGAGAAAGCGACTGGCATAGAGAGATCGGTAGAGTGAAGTTAAGAGAAAGAGACAGCGATTGTTTGTTAGTTAGTTTCGTTAGTGTTTTAGGACCCTTCAACTTTAAGGGCTATTAGAGCCCCGTCCACTGTATTTCATGCGACGCGTGGATTGGATAGTTTGTTAGTTTGTTACACGTAAGGGTAGGGGAGTTGGCCAAGCAGCCATATCGAGCCGGACCCTGTGGAGGCTTCTCGCGGGTGAAGGAGAGGTAGGATTTGGGAAGTTAGGAGTGGAGAAATTAGCAGTACCCAGTGTTCCCAACCAACCAACCATGCCAGTACTACCTTGGATTGCGTGGCTTAACGTCAGTGATCTGGCGAGAACTGGTGTGTCCAAGGCAACGCAATGAGGATTTTGCACAGACACTACATTGTTATGACGATTTTTGGGTATTAGCAGTATCCAGTGTTACCAAGCGTTCACCCATGCTAGTATTAACTGGCGTTGCGATGGGAGCGGCGAGTTGCGTTGGACACACCAGTTCTCGTCCGATCACTGAAGTTAAGCAACGCAAGCCCAGTTAGTACTGACATGGGTGGTCGCTCGGGAAAGCTGGGTACTGCTAATACCCAACAATCGTCGCATTGGTGTGGTTTCTGTGCGGTGTATGCATTAGAACTATACAGTGGACGGGTCTCTAATGACCTTGTAGTTGACGGGACCTTAAACACCAACAAACAAACAAACAATGGCGTTGCGATGCTTAACTTCAGTGATCAGACGAGAACTGGTGTCTCCAACACAACACAGCCGCTCGGCAGCGATTGAGAGGAAAGGAAAGTGACGGAGAGGCAGATGAAAAGAGATTCAGAGAGGAGTAGGAAAGCTGAGAAAGAGGGCAAGGGAGAAAAATTGATTTCATTCACCCCTTTTCTTGAATCTTAAGACGCACTACACGTAAACATTTTTCTGCAGCAAAGTCATAATCCGAACGAAATTCCAATCACATCTTATATTCCCACCAGCTATGACGTGATTTCCTTCTTGCACAAGTTTGATGAGGCCCTACTCACGAGGAACTTAATACTATTATCATAGTAGATTGATATAGAAGGCTTATTTATACCAATATATCAGGCAGAAATGGAATGAGAGGTAGAGGTAAGACGGGGGGAGGGCTGAAGGGTAACCACTACTGGCTTCCTTCCTCAACATTATTAGCAATTTCAGTATTCGTACCATGTTTTCAGAAATGTGTTTTTCAGACACATGAAGAAAATTGCTGATTTGATGGTTACTTTTAATTTTCTTTGAAATGGGTTTGATTACTGATGGTTGAGTTTTAAATCAGATTGTGAACCCTTCATTGCCTTTTAATCATTGCAATCAAGTCCCTCTGAATCATTGATATGTATCACGTGTGGTGAAGATGCCAATGACAGGGTCCTCTTCCTTCCCCGCCCGAATGTATTATCTTTCTGCACTCCTTCCCTCCCTTCCTTCCTGTCTCTCCTCACTCCAACTCTGTCAGCTTCAATTTCAAGTACAATAATGGGCTCAGAATCAGTCGATAGGAAATTCGTTATTTTTATTGGATTCGTTTCGAAGGTTTCTGTTCAAATATTCTGAGATGTCTTGCAAGACAGCCTTAGTGAACACGAAAGGATTAAAAACCCTATACTGATTGATGGTCCTATCAACATTTCATACAACTCCATTTCGTTCACAAGTCTTACAGAGATCACATTCAAGCAACCCTTAACATACGTGAATTTAACTCATCAGTCACCCACTTAAATAATCTTTTTGTGTGCGTGTGTGTGTCGAACACGATTTAAGACCTGTGTCGGTGGCGCAAAGGTAACGTGCTCGACTACTGCGTCAGTGGTTCCATGTTCGAAGCTGAATAGAAATAGCAAATCCTAACGCTTTTCACGCCAGTGGCAGGGTCGGGTACTCATATTGTCCCTCTGAATGGACACAAGGATTATATATTAGACAACTGTTCGCCGACAAAAAATAATTGCAAACCCTACGCTTATTTATCGTCGGTCTACTGTTTATTGGGGATTTCCACCGACGACAGGGGTCGACTTCCTACATATGGGAATGCAGCTGTATTGCGTTGGATACACCAGTTCTCGCCTGATCACTGAAATGAAGCAATGCAACTCGAAATAGTACTAGCATGGGTGACCGCTTGAGAACACTGGATACTGCTAATACCAAAAATCGTCGCATTAGTGTAGTGTCTGTGCAGTCTCTGCATTATAACTACGCATTGGACGGGGCTATAATGACCTTGTAGTTGAAGAGCAATAAAACACCAGGGAGCGGCGAATTGCATTGCACACACCAGTTCTCGTCTGATCACTGAAGTTAAGCAGCGCAACCCCAGCTAGTACTGACATGGGTGGCCGCTTGGGAAAACTGGGTACTGCTAATACCCAAAAAATCGTCGCATTAGTGTAGTGTCTGCTGAAGAACTATGCTGTGGACGGGGCTCTAATGACCTTTTAGTTGAAGGGCCCTAAAACACCAACAAACAACAACATCCACAAATAAAACACCAGCAAAATAAACAAAATGAATTAGAACTACGTAGTGGTTGGGGTATAATCAGGGCCGGCGTGATGGGCGTGCGAACAGTGCCACGGCAAAGGGCAATAAGTTCATTAATTCGGATTAATGAACCTATTGATAGAAGGGCCCGCTTAATGTTTTCACAGGGCCCCACATAATTAGATTGCAAAGAGCCCCGCAAAATATAGCGCCGGCCCTGGGTCTAATGACCTTTGCAGTTGAAGGACCGTAAAACACCAACAAAACAAAAACACCTTGTAATTTTGCCTCCTCTTCGCGTTGCGTAGTAGAGAGGGTTCTTTATCGTGCAAATGACATCGTACACCACACGGGACCTCGGGGGCACTCAGGGCCTGTCCCTCACCCGAAAGAAGCCATCCTACCTCGATCCACATCAAGCCTACCTCTGTTTTCTAAGTGCAGTTATTATCCTCTCCTGATGTATGAGCTCGCCCTCTACCACCGTCAAAAGAAATTGCACCTCGTAATTTATGCCGATGTTTAATATGCAGGGCGTTGTGTCATTAGTTTGGCAGCCAAACTACTTTAAAATTTCATACAAGGAGTCCCCATTTTTTCGGTTTCTAAGGAATAATTGAGTGGTGGTCCCCTCTGCCATCGGTGGGAAGAAGAATTAAGAATAATGTTGATAAGGTCATTATTACGTTTAGGTTTCGGTGTTGCCAATTTACCGATCTTATTTATTTTTTGTATTTGCAGCTCTCTCTATGATAACAACATTCGCTCATTGGCAAATGGGACTTTTGATGCTCTGAAAAGTATACAGACACTGTAAGTAGCTTCAATATTTTTAACCCTTTATTTATTTTATCGCGTCATTTCTGAAGGAGTTGTCCATTTTGTCGTTTCCATTGTCACCCCCTCATATTATGCCTAATAGAGAGGATGTTGTAACTTGAATGGGAACAAATTCAAGATAGAGCGAGAAGTAATTTTTGTATGTGAGAGAGCTCACTTCCAGGGCCGGCCATCCGGGGGGTGCAGAGGGTGCATTGCACCCGGGCCCCACGATTGAGGGGGCCCCATCAGGGCAACGTCCCTCTTTCGACCCTGCTAATGCAA
This sequence comes from Trigoniulus corallinus, assembly GCA_013389805.1. Classification (NCBI taxonomy): domain Eukaryota; kingdom Metazoa; phylum Arthropoda; class Diplopoda; order Spirobolida; family Trigoniulidae; genus Trigoniulus; species Trigoniulus corallinus. Next base: position 3,150,191 of record JAAFCE010005724.1, read on the forward strand.
CATAACCTAAACGTAACCTAACAACGCTGACCTTGAACAACACCGGGATTGTACAACCTTTCTGGTGTTGTGGGTCACTCGGCTGGTCCATGAACTGATTGCCAGTCACGGGCTGTCAAAACCGAAACGGGTGAAGATAACATTAGGTGTTTCATAGCAGGTAGGCTATAATGCAACTAGCAACTCCAACTCCTAACCCTTTTCCCGCCTATGGCAGGGTCGGGTACCCATTTGTCCCTCTGAATGGACACAGGGTGATATATTGGACATAGTTTTTTTTCTGCAGCCGGTTGCCGGCCAAAGCTGCACCCCTACGCTTATTTATCGTCGGTCTAGTGTTCGTTAGGGAATGCTACCGACGCCAGGGGGCGAGCTCCTACACCTGGAAATTTTTGCCTCATCCACCCGTTGCGTAGTAGAGAAGGTTCTTTTACGTGCAAGCGCCATCGTACACCCACACGGGACCTCGGTTTTACTTCTCATCCGAAAGAAGGCACACTCGCGGCTTCTCTCACGCCCGAAAGAAGCCGACCCACCACGGTCCAGTATTGAATCTAGAACCACTGGCGTAGTTGCCGAGTTAGCTAACCACTACGCCACCGCGGCGGGTCTCGAGGTAGGCTATAATGCATAATTAGAAATTATGCGCCATGGGCTACATTACATGTCTCAATGGGTCACAGGTTGGACAACCCAGAATTAGAGGTTAAGAGTCAATAATTTAATAATGCTATTATTTTGAAGTTGTTAAAATCAAAATACCTTTAATAATCAGAAGTGTAACAAAAGAACACATGATGACACAGGTCGAACTGAAAATGTTCCAAGGTGTGGACTTCCACATAAGCTTTCAGACCAACTCATAAATGCAATGGCGACATATTAGGACACATGGCATCATCCAAAAATGTAATACCTTCCAAAATTAGGAAGGATCTCAGAATGGGATAGGAGGGCATCTAAGAGGAGTCCATTGACTCTGAATCCTTTTATTTTTACTTTTGGAAAAATATTTTGGGGCCCCAAAAGGATTTTTGCACCTGGGCCCCTTTATAGAGAAGGCCGGTCCTTCTCACTTCTGATTTGGGCAAGAGCTGGGGGGGGATGGCTAATTGCGTTGGACACACCAGTTCTCATCTGATCACTGAAGTTAAGCAGCGCAACCCCAGCTAGTACTGATATGGGTGGCCGCTTGGGAAAACTGGGTACTGCTAATACCCGAAAATCATCGCATTAGTGTACAGTCTCTGCATAAGAATTATGCTGTGGACGGAGCTCTAATGACCTTTGTAGTTGAAGGGCCCTAAAATACTAACAAACAACGACAAGAGCTGGGTCATGAGATAGAGGATGGCGAAGATAACAGGCTGGGGGGAGCTGTGGATTATGTGAGGATCTAATGGAATATGTCAGACATGTGATGCCGACATGTCCAATGCTGGACCGCTGCAGGAGGGGTTGCGGCGCCCCCACACTGGAAGAGGTCCTGGGAGTGGTGTGTTTTGGGTGAACCGACTAGAATGGCTGCAAAGGACAAAATGTTGCTGGGGTGGTGGTGGAGATCTAGACATATGGTTCTAGCTTGAGAAATCCCACTAGTAAGGTATCCGACACAAAGGTTTACATATTCATATTCACATATTTACCAAAGTGCCCACCACAAGAGGCCATGTCTACTACCACCCTATATGTATGTCTCCATATTTCTGTCTTTATCTCTCTTTCTCTCCATGTCTCTGTATCTCTTTCTCTTCTGTCCTCCGTGGTTCTGTCTGGTCTCTCTCTTTCTCTCTGTCTCTCTCTTTCTCTCTGTCTCTCTCTTTCTCTCTCTCTCGCTCTCTTTTTTTTGGCGTTTCTGTCTCGTCTCTCCCTCTCTGATCATGTTTCTGTCTCGCCTCTCTTCCATTTTGCTGTCTCGCCTCTATCTCTTCATGTTTCTTTCTCTCCTTCTTTCTTTCTTCATGTTTCTGCCTCTCCATCTCTGTCTTTGTGTCTCTCTATGTCCGACCCCTTTTTCTCTCTCCTAGCATCTCTATCTCCCTCTTCATGTTTCTCTCAGTGCCTCCTTCACTTGCCATATTTCTCCCTTTTGCTGTGTCTTTCTCTCTATGTATTTCTTTCTCCCCTTATCTCTGCCTGTATGTCTTTCGCTTTAGCCATGTGTATGTCTCAATGTGTCTCTTTCCCTCTTCAAATCTGTCAGTCTTTCTCTGTCTCTCTGACAAGAAACCCGCTTTAACCAAGATTGAACGCCGTAGTCCCATCACAAAACCACTGCGCCACCGAGGTAGTGCAGAGGTACATCGATTCCACCCAACAACGTTTTTTTTATAGAAATTGGAACCTTTCCTCTCCTCATGCCTCATCATTTCACATCCTTTCCACATAATGCCTGGGTCCAAGGGTGGATCCAGGGGAAAGCAATGCAGAAATTGCTCCCCCCTCAGTGCCTCAGTGGTGCGCGTATTTCAGGTGATGCAAGATTCAACTTTGCAACTGATGAGGCATTTTTGCATTTGCTAATCCCATTTCTATACTGCCAGTCAATCTGCAGTTGGCTAAACAACTGAAGATAGGACATTGTCAAAGGGGCAGTAGAGGACCTATTGTAATTGCTAGCTACATTTGTACTAAGGGATTCTGATACCATATTATCTTGAGTATAATACACATCCATTTTTCAAGATTTACGATAAAGTAAAAATCTCAATATTCATGTATAATACACAGGCTAAGTTTGCCAGTTCCCAGTTATTTCAGATGATGATTCTGAAGAATTTTTAGGGTTGTAATATTGGTATTATTGGACATAACTGGACTTAGAATACTCATTTTTATTACAGGACTTGTTCACTTTTTTTAGTAGAACGCTAGTATTAGTATATTGATGGTTATGCTTGTATTAATATATCTGTGGTATGAAGGTAAATAAAGCGTAGGTAGTTTAATATTATATTTATAAAATAACTCAAAAGAGCGTCTAATAGAAGTTAAGTGAGGTTAATAAGCAAACGTGTCTCTTTTCTTGCTTATCATAGATGATCCAGTATTCTTTACGCGTGCTTAGTGTTTCTCTGAAAATGGCTGAAATTTTTACTCCTAAGTATAATACGCACCCAGACTTTGCATCTAATTTTTTGGGGGAAGAAGCGCGTATTATATGCGAGATAATACGGTAAACACTTCTTTTCAAGGGTTCCCTCCTGTCCCACCCCTGCCTTGGTCACGAACCTACTTTTCCCATTAGAACTGATTATATACAAGCGAGCTATTGGACGATATTCTTGTTGCAACTTCCTGTCGACCTAATACCGCAAATCATTGGTGGTTTTGGCTCGTTTCCGCTGTAAGATTATTTTCGGTCACCTACCCTGATAGCGGGCTTCTACACCTCAATATCTTGCCGAACTAGACTTTTATTGCCCTCCATGTATGATGACGTTTTTTTTCGTGAGTCCACATGGTGTTCAACACACGATACCGCCCAATTTATGCAACTGAATTTTGTAGAGATCCTACCTGTCATCATAGAAGTCCTTCTCCGACCATGAATCACTTGCATTAACTAGATTATAGAAGCGTTTCAGACGTTTCTTGCGTGAAAATGTATGGATACCGTGAATTTCTTTCTTTAGAATAGGTACTTAACCTTCCTATAAAGTGAAGAGCAAAGCCTCTGGAATCCACTTGTCACGTTTCTTGAAATGTTTCGCTCTTATTGAAGATGTTCTGTATTTTTCTGGCCATGAACTTTAGAGTGACCTACGTACAGCAGAGACTTAACAAAAAATGTCCACGACACAGCCAGACACAATGGCAGGCTGCTAAAATGGAATTTGTTGAATTCCAGAATTTTATACTAGAGACCTACCTCGGTTTGGTTTCTTGGTGTTTTAGGGTCCTTCACTACATAGTTCTACACTACACTAATACGACGATTTTTGGGCATTAGCAGTACCCAGTTTTTCCAAGCTGCCACGAATGTTAGCACTAGCTGGGCTTGCGTTGCTTAATTTCAGAGATCAGACGAAAACTGGTGTGTCCAACTCAATAAGCCGCCCCTCCCTACCTCGGTGGCGCAGTAGGTAGCGAGCTCGATTTATTGTGCCAGTGATTCCAGATTGGATACTGGATCGAGGTAGGTTGGTTTCTTTAGGTAGGTCCTTTCGGATGGGAAGTAAAGCCGATCACAGAAGTTAAGCAACGCAACCCCAGCTAGTACTAACATGGGTGGCCGCTTGGGAAAACTGGACACTGCTAATGCCCAAAAATCGTCGCATTAGTGTAGTGTCTGTGCAGCCTCTGCATTCGAACTACACAGTGGACGAGGCTCTATTGACCTTGGAGTTGAAGGGCCCTAAAACATCAAACAAACAAACAAGAAACGACGTTTAACCAAGGTCCCGTGTGGTATACGATTGCATTTTCCAGGTGCAGGAGCTCGTCCCCTGGTGTCGGTAGAGTGCTCCAACAAGGAGCGGCTGTATTGCGTTGGACACACCAGTCCTCGTCTCATCCCTGAAGTTTAGCAACCCAACCCCAGATAGTACTAGCATGGGTGCCCGCTTGGGAATACTGAATATTGCTAACACCCCAAAATCGCCCTAACAGCCTACTATCAGTGCAGACTTGTATTAGAACTACGCAATGGACGTGGCTCTAATGCACACTGCAGTGAAACAGTGAAGCCCTGAAACACTAACGAAACAGTGGAGTTGTTGGAGCTAGACGGAGTGCCCCAATATAAGCATAAAGTTACCAGCCGGCTGCGTAAAAAATACCGTCCTTTCAGAGAGACAAAGATGGGTGCCCGACCCTACCTTTCTTTTCTTGTTTCGTTGGTGTTTCACAGCCCTTCAACTACAAGGTCAATAGAGCCCCGTCCACTGCACGTTTCTAGAGCAGAGACTGCACAGACACTACACTAATATAACGATTATTGGGTATTGGCGGTGCTATGTTTTCCCAAGCAGCCACCCATGTCTGTAGTAGCCGGGATTGCGTTGCTTAACTGCAGTGATCAGACGACAACTGGTGTGTCCACAGCAGTAAGCCACTCCCCCGGCCCTACCGTAGACGGGAAAAAGGATTAGTAGTTTCTGATAGTCTGCCTGGTACTTTGCCAGATTTGTGAATTCTTGACCCTCTTAACTGAAAACGTCGCCATTTATTTGACATAAGGAAACTTGTACTGTAGTTTGAGGAAAGTTTTACCCCATTCTATGCTAGTATTCGCGTTTAAAATTAAGACATTCTCGGTTAATGAATGATAATATATTTGGTTCAAGATTTCAGTCTTTTGACTCCGTCTCTTGACACCTCAGTGCTGTTGCAAATGGAGTTAATGAGGTCTTTTCTTTTTCGTTTTGAGAAAATTTGAAATGTGATTTATAATTATCTATAACCCTGCTCCGTAGTGCATGCCTAATGGTACGACATGGCCTGCTGATTCCAAATGATCTAAAAATAATTAGGTCCTATTAATGTCGTCTATTTGTTGTGGACTGTTGCTCAAGAAGTTACTGTTAGATTTATAGTCGTGGGTTACTTAGTAGTCGTTGGATTTGCCTAATGGTTGTCAACTGTTGTATAGGGAATTCTTGCATTACGCTCTTGTCACAATGCACCTTTGAAGATGTTAATGCACAATACTGCTTTAACAGTCTCTTTTGCGTTGGTTTGTGCAGAGCATTGTTCATGACATAGTAGACATGGAGGACTGCAGCCGATCGTCGCTCCGGCACGATTTTTCAAGCTGTCGCGCCGCCCTGACACTCTTTTAACCACTTTGCACAGTATTGGACTTGACCCGCCTCGGTAGCGCAGTGGGTAGCCCGCTCGGTAACTGCATCAGTAGTTCTAGTTGCTGGTTTGTTTGTTAGTGTTTTAGGGCCCCACATTAGAGCCCCGTCCACTGCGTAATGCAGTTCTAATGCAGGGACCGCACAGACACTACACTAATGTGACGATTTTTGGGTATTAGCGGTGCCCATGTTTCCCAAGCGACCACCGATATCAGTACTACCTGGGATTGCGTTGCTTAAATTCAGTGATCAGACGAGAACTGGTGTGTCCAACGCAATTTGCCACTCCGTCAGTGTTTATAAGTTCGATACTGGACCGAGGTGAGTTGGCTTCTTACGGGCGAGAGAGAAGGAGGCCCCGAGGGTGCCTTCTTTCGGATGAGAAGTAAAATCGAGGTCCTTTGTGGTGGGTTTACGATGGCATTTTCCTCATAAAAGAACCCTCTCTACTATGCAACGGGTAGAAGAGCCAAAATACCCAGGTGTAGGAGGTCGCAGGAGTGCCCCACGAACAGCTATGTCGGCAACCGGCTGTGGAAAAATACTGTCTAATATATCACCCTTGTATCCATTCGGAGGGGCAAGATGGATACCGGACCCTGCCACAAGTGGAAAAGAGGACGGTATTTTATTGTAGCCAATTGCTGACCAAAGTTGCAACCCTATACTTATTTATTGTCTGTCTAATGTGGGTTGGGGCACTTCAACGAGCTGCTCCACCTGAGAATTTTGCCTCATCTACCAGTGCACAGTATTGACCCGCGTCGGTGGCGCAAAAGGTAGCGTTGTCAGTTTACTGTGCCATTCATTCCAGGTTTGATACTGGATCGGGGTTCTAGGCTAGGTTGATTTCTTTCAAGAGAGAAGCCCCGATTTCGCATTCCTTCGGATGAGAAGTGCACGAGGGCCGCACCGGGTGATACCACTCGCACCATGAGAAATGGGGTGACACCAAAGCAGAAGAAGCGGCTTTTTTTCGGGAGAGGGGGTGACACCATGGTGTCACCGCACCGGGTGACGCCAACCCTAGTGACGCCACTGCTCTCTACCATTCACCTTATAGATGGGTCAAAATTTCCAGGTGTAGGAGCGGTAGGGTGTAGATTCCGTATCCCTTCCAGATTCCCTACTGAATATAACAAGACCTTTTACAAGAAATGAAAGGAACTCATTGCGCTGCCCTAACGATTCTCTTCTAATAAAATCAATATAGCTGTTGGTAAACATTTTATATTTCAGTCTTACACCCGTTAGGGGCCAGTATTCAGTTGTTAACCTCAGGCTATGATCGAACCTGACATTGGCTGTGATCTCCATTATCATTTTATCGTCTTTGACACCTGTTCATGCTCCTATAAAATTTCGCCCTCCATTATCTTCCAGATCATTAGATATACTATGATAATTTTTTAGTATCGCTTTGTGAGTGCAGTTGTATATGCATGTCAATTACACCTAGGTGGTACAGAAATAGTTTCCTTGGCTCATGTGGTGCTCATGTGTCCATGGTTACAGACCTGATCCTAACTGAACCCAGGGTCTGTTTTGAAATGAGAAAGGGTACGACTGTCCCTACTATTACATCATCGTACCCTTATCTCCCCTGCGCAGGGTTGGGTCTGCAGGCTCTAGCCCTCCACTCCCATCTATCTCCCACCAGGTCTCTGTCCACCCCACACACCGCCATATCTTTGCGGACAAGCTGTTCCCACTGCTGCTTCGGTGCTAAAGACCTCCTGCATTCCTAGTATGGCCCAAACGAGCTTCTCGTCCCCTCTTCTCATTTCGTGTCCATACTACTTCAGCCTATTCTCCCTCATCTTTATGGCGATGTCCACCACCTCCAGGCTACTTCTAATATATGGTAAAACGGGGTAATACGCCCAACATTTTGAAAAAAAATCTCTATAACCAGAAATAAGGAAATGTGAATCTCAAAGTTATTTTATAATTTTAATAAGGTGACATTAGCCGTTCATAAAACCTATAAATGAAATGTTACAATTTAACTACAACTAGGAAATAAAACAAAGTTTTGACATATGGCGTTTTGCACTGGGGCGTTTTACCCAATACTACGTGGTAAAACGCCTCACCTAAAATATTACTTAATTATGACTCTCTTATGTGGCACATTCATTGCAAATGTCTTTGTGGCTGTTGCATGTATAATGAAGTCAACTGAAACATTCACTGCATTGTATCCAGTCAACTTTTGACTTAGTGTAATATATAGTAATACTCATGACATTCATAACAAAAATTTTCACTTTCCATCTAACAAGCTTCTGCTAAAGCATAGATCTCCAACATTTGTGATTGGTGGGCTAGATTAGAAATTTTTTCAATCCCTGGTTGGTCACAACCCGATTTATGGTGTTATTTTTAAAGAAATCCACAAATTGTAAAAATTGTAAATCATAAATCACATGCAGGCTTCTCCAACCTTTATTCAATGAAAATGGAATACAGAATTAATTCTGTGTTCCATTATTTAATGGGAGAAGTTATGACAAACTATACTTTTCTTGATAAGAAAAATATTTATAGAAAAATATTTTATTGTTCTTGCTCTATGGCTCAACACTGTTTTATGGAATCCTTCCACAGGCCGAAAAAATCGACTGGTAGGCCACATCCGGCCACTGGCTAAAGCGTTATGACTGAAACTAGCTCTAGTTTATTTTAATATATAGGTTTTACCAATTTTCTGAAGCAAAACACATAAATGTTAGTGGGGCATATTACCCCAAATGTTGTGGGGCGTTTTTCCCCAAAACAGGTGCATTGTGCTCCACCATCATAACATATTTGATGGACATGGTAGAGAGTTGAAAACTTGGCCAAATTTTAGATTAAGGATCTTAACTTAATACACCATTTTCAAATTTAAAATATCTCAGCTCGTTTATGAGCATTTACTTTTACCAGATACATTCCAATAAATTGTGGAGATCTACTTTTACAGCTGACTGAAGTATTTATTTATTTTCACCAAACCAAAGGACAACCATTCTTCTAGAAACACATGCACGATGTGCCATACACATATTCTATTGTCTTATAGTGCTTTTAATATCATCTCGTCAAAGATAGCTGTCCTATTACAACTAGGGCATATTACCTGCTGGGGCGTATTTACCGGTTTTACCATACTTATTCCTAATTCCATCCGCTCTCAACACACCACTCATGTACCACACCATTCACATTTCAGCTACTTGCATTCTATTGACATGGCTCTCCCTCACTGCCCAACACTCTGATCCATACAGCATAGCTGGCCTAACCACTACCCTGTAGAACTTCCCTTTCAGCCTGATTGGGACTCCCCTGTCACACAGGACTCTTGTTGTCTGTCTTCACTTCAGCCGCCCTCCTTGGTTCTACAGGTCGCATCGGGCGTTTATCTCCTCATTGCTTTTGAACGTTAATCCTTAGTACCTTACCTTCTTGCACCTTGTTTACCAGTTCACCCCTCCAACGTACGTCACCGTTATTTTCCTGTCCTTCCCAATTGAAAGCTAAATACCCTGTCTTCCTTGTGTTTATCTTTAGCCCTCCCTTTTCTATCCTTTAATGTCGTTTGGTCCCTTCTCTGCCTGACTCTGCTGTCACTAAGTTTTTCGATATCGTCACTGGGGGCCCATTCTCCTACTTCCGTCAGCAGTTCGTCCATAACCAGGAGGAAAACGGTATAGACTGAGTGCTGAACCTTGGTGCACCCCGACTTTCACTGGGAAGACCCAAGTATTCTCCCAAGGTGTCCTTACCCTGCCTATTGAGCCTGCATACTAGAGTATGCCTTCTTTATCCTTCACTGTTATGGCTCGGGGTATATCTTTAGCTGACCTACCTCTAGCTTAGGCCAGTTTGAAAACTTCTCTCTCCCCTTCCTCTCTCCCTAACTGCTCATAGATGGCCTCATACTTCTGGTGCTTGACCAGGGCAATGAGCGTTGGCTGGATGCCGTCTGCAGTGCAATCAACCAATCACATGCACACACAACTGCTGCATGCTGAAAGTAATTGACTGCCTCTCAACTCCACTTTCCCACCCATTGCTCGCTTCCCTTCCAACAAAATAGCGCGCCTACGTCATCATTTTATGTGGCATTTAATCTGCTCACGTGCTACTGTCACCTGTAGTGCATGCCACTGAACCAGGCTTTATGTAGTTACTACATATGTACTCGTGTGTGCAGATTGCTTGCTGGCATTCTTCACGATGTACTTGTACACCTCATGTAAGGACGGTGAGACCTATGTAGATTCATAGGTATTGTGGTTTCGTTTCAATGGTGTTTTACGGACCTTCAACTACAGTGGTCATTAGAGCCCCGTCCACTGTGTAGTTCTAATACAGAATCTGCACTGCACAGTGTCCCCGAGCCATCACCCATGCTAGTGCTATCTGGATTGCGTTGCTTAACTGCTCTATTTGTTATTTGAACATTAACCGATGGTTGATAATTCTGATTTACTGCACTGCAAGCAGTCTTTTCTTTGGCCATTATGGCAGGGGAGAGACTAACTCTCAATCCCATTTATGATACCATAATACTTCTAAACTACTGAGCTATAATGCAGGTGCTCCCCCCTCACAATACTAGCAATAGTGGGCTTTCCTTTGATGAAGCCCTCCACCTTATCCTCTCCAAGGCCATCCCATTGTTGAATGGCCCTTGGCAGAAGTGACCAGTAGTATGAGTCTGTCTGTGCCCTAATCTCTTTCAACTTATATGGATGATCCTTTCTCCCCTTATACTCATCTGGGGACACACTTCCACCCAGAGGTCGATTACATCCCAGCAGCAGCAGTCAGATAAAGAGGCTAATACTGTGAGATATACGTCTCTGGCTTAGTGTGTCCCACCCTAGTTCCCTAATCATGGCAGACACGCTCTCTCTGTGGGAAATCCTGTGGAGTGCAATTCTTCCTGCCCTCCTTTGGATCCTTTCAACCTCCCAAGATAAGTGCTGCGTGAAGGGGAATCATATTGGACTACCATACTCCAAAATTGGGCGAACAATTGAAATATATGCTGTTTCTTTTACCTTTTTTGTGCTGTCCTCAAGGACCCTACTAATCAGACGGAGGAATTGGCCAGCCCGACCAATCACTTTACCAATGTGATCTTCCAATTACGTTGACTATTGAAGATAATTCCAAGGTGTTTATGGGTCACGACCCTCTCAACCCTAACTCATTCCATGTGGTAATCAAAATCAAGTCGCTTCTTAGATCTGGATATCGGGAGTATCCTACACATCTGCAGGTTTAATGCCAATTCCCATCTTACACACCAATACCCGAGCAGTACATGTGTCATCTGCAAATATTTGAAGGACGGAATTAATATCAAGCCCTATGTCGTTCATATAGAGAATGTACAAAAAGGACCCAACACACCTCCGTGAGGGATCCCTGACGTTACTGGTTCCATATTTGGTGAAGAAGCCATTTGCTCCTTAAATCCATGCTCAGAAGGAGAGACTTGAAGCTCATAAATGGGAGATTGTTTATTATCACATCTGTTCATCTCCACTATACAACATTTCTTGAAGATGAGAGAAGCTTGAACACCTATAGCTATCTCTCTTCCTCCCTCGAACGCATTCACTGGGGCGGCTGTATTGTGTTGGGCAAACCAGCTCTCGTCTGATCACTGAAGTTAAGCAATGGAACCCCCTAGTTAGTACTAGCATGTGTGACCGCTTGGGAACACTGCGTACTGCTAATACGTACCCAAATCGTCGTAACAGCATGGTGTCTCTTTGTTTGGTTGGTGTTTTAGGCCCCCTTAACTACAAGGTCATTAGAGCCCCGTCAACTGCGTAGTTCTAATGCCGAGACTGCACAGGCACTACAGTAATGTGGCCACCTATGTTAATATTAGCTGGGGTTGCGTTGTTTAACTTCAGTGATCAGACGAGAGCTGGTTTGTCCAACGCAATAATCCGCTCCCTATAGTGCCTGTGTAGACTCTGCACTAGAACTACGGAGTGGACGGGGCTGTAAAGACCTTTGTAGTTGAAGGGCCTTGAAATACCAAAGAAACGAAAAGTATCCAACAGATTCACCACAAAGTGACTGAAGATCAGACGGTGACTAAAGTGTGGACGTTTTGAGGATATTTGTGTGGACTTCCACTTGGAAACGTTTGGCACACAGGTTAAATTTGTGAAAAGCTGATTTTGTCGGTGTACAAATTCTGAACATCTGATGATAAATGAAGGGATCGCAAGCAGCTGTCATTTACATACGAAATGCGAACCACTGTTGAGATGTAAAATCTTGTTGGAAACTGTGCTGACATTTTGATGGATGTGTCAGAAAAGGCTATACTAGATTTCGGTAACTGATAGCTTGTTCCACTTTATTGCTTCACCACTTTTGAAGTTCTTCCCTACATTTACCGCTTGTTCTATACTATTATAAACATTTTTTTGTTTCAATTTCGATATATCGTATTTTTATTTTATCCTTGGAATCGAATACTGGAGATGTTAGCAAAGGGTTTAAAATGCACCTATGTCATATAATTCGCAAAGAATTACAACCATCCCTTCTTTTTTATAGAAATTTCGATGGTGGAAAAAGTAATTGTTGCCGCCAACGGATTTCTGTTATTGCTCATGAAAGGAAAGAAGTTTTATTTTATATTAAATGTAGCGGAAGTTTCAATTGAATTCTTTTGGCTATTCTTTTATTGGCAATAACTGAACAGTAGATAAAAAGATCCTGTTTTGTAGCATTTGCAACTGTTGTCTTTCTCCAAACTACTACTACTGCATGCAGTTAAAGTAGTTTTTATCACCTGGAGACTGAGGGAGAACCTTTCGTTGACCTCTGGTCCAGTATCCGTTTGAATTACATGTCCTGTGCTTGACGGTTTTATGGGTTGCTCTGTGTTCACATTCCACTCTGGCGTACTTTTTAGTTGATCATTTAACATTTGTCCGTTACTTATTTTAATCAAATTGTCTACTAACCCTTTCAACCCGTCTCGGTGGCACATTGGTAGCATGCAACATGCTCGATTTTGGTTTTGCTGCTGTTTCAGGGCCCTTCAACTACAGTGGTTATTAGAGTCCCATCCACTGTATAGTTCTAATGCAGACTTTGCACAGACACTATGCTGTTACGACGATTTGGGTAGTGCAAACCATACAGTAATTGGACAGTGGACAGTTATTGGACAGTTGCTTTTACATCATAGAAACAAGCAATGTGAAGCAACGACAAGCAACATACAAGTACTGCCACCTCTAACAAAGCACTTGAACTATTAATTAATGCTTTACGTTGCTTGTTTCTATGATGTAAAAGCAACTGTCCAATTACTGTATGGTTTACCCTATTAGCAGTACCTTGTGTTCCCAAGCGGTCACTCATGCCCGTACTAGCTGGGGTTGCGTTGTTTCGTGTGCGTGTGTCCAACGCAATACAGCCACTCAGCATGCTCGACTACTGCGTCAGTGGTTTAAGTGTGTGAATGTTGTTGGTGTTTTAGGGCACTTCAACTACATAGGTCATTAGAACCCCGTCCACAGCATGGTTCTTATGCAAAGACTGCACATACACTACACTAATGCGACGATTTTTGGTATTAGCAGTACCCAGTTTTCCCAAGGGGCCACCCATGTCAGTGCTACCTGGGGTTGTGCTGCTTAATTTCAGTGATCAGACGAGAACTGGCGTGTCCAATACAATTTGCCGCGCCCCAGTGGTTCAAGGATCGAGGAGTTATGTACGTGCGTTCTGCACTCGTCTGTTTTTTTCCACAGGTAATATTCTCGAAGGGGAGGGGTATTATAACCTATGTGGTTGTACAGTGGTGGTTCAGCATTGCAGTTTTACTCTACAGACTGCTCTATAGTATGGAGCAAAGTACTTCATGATTGCCTTCATGAATGCAGTCGTTATTGCTATTATACTATAAATGCTGCCGGACTCGTAAAGCAAATTCTGCAACTAATTCTGTAGGACATTCATTTTGATTTTATTTGAACACCATTATCGTTCCTATATTTAATACAAACTGATTTACAAAGTAAGCGCGAGGTCCCATTTTGCGTGTGCAGCCAAATTGCGTTGGACACACCAGTTCTCGTGAGATCACTGAAATTCAGCAGCTCAAACCCACGTTAGTTCCAACATGGGTAGTTGGTAAAGAACGTTGGGTACTGCACATTTCCCCTTTCCTACGTCCTCTACCCCTCCCTCCTCATATCCCGCGAGCAGCCTCCTAAGGGTTCGTCCTGTCATTGCTGCTTGGCTTACTCCGCAATCCATGTGGGGCGCAATGCCATTTTCACGCGAGAGAGCCCTCTCTATTATGCAACGGATTAGTGAGGCAAAGTACCTCTGTGGAGTGTCCCAGCGATCAGTAACCTGACGATCAATAAGCATAGAGGTTGCAGTTTGGTCGGCAGCCGGCTGCGGAAAAATGCCGTCGAATACATCACTGGTGTGTCCATTCGGAGTGACAGGATGGGTTCCCCTCCAGGGAAAAGGATTAGGAATTTCTTTTAATGGTATTATCATCAAAATAATTGGAGGAAGCCAACGGGCACATGTAGAGGTACCTAGCCTAAAGTAATGTGACAAATGGTTCATCGGGAATTGGCTGTCAGTGCATCGCCAGAAAAAAAGCCTTTTCAATGCCTCAGCCATCCAAAGTGGGGAAAATACCCGACCCTAGCTCCACATTTAGGACCTCAATCCGGAGGCCGAAAATTCCCCGACTGCGCAAAACGGTTCCGAAACGCTGGCGTTGACTGGAGAAAGGGTTGAGAGTGACCATCATACCCCAGTTGAGAAATAAATGATGCTTCAATCAACATGTTTTCTTTTTTTTTTCAGACATCTTGCCAGAAATCCGTTTATATGTGACTGCAATTTGAGGTGGTTAGCAGATTATTTGCATAAAAATCCTATCGAGACAAGTGGAGCCAGATGTGAGAGTCCGAAAAGGGTTCAAAGAAGACGGATTGGCCAAATGAAAGACAAAAAGTTTAAATGTAAGGGTATGTAAATACTACTTGAGGTAGGGCTACCACAAGCTGCTGTGTTGAAAGTCAAAAGCTTTTCTAATGTCTAGGACTAGTTGGCAGCTGTTGTTGTTTTTGTTGTTGTTGTTGCATTCTTTTTGGACGGCCGGAAACAGCAAAATAATTGTAACATTACTAATTATTGATGTATGGGTTTTAACCACAATTTGGACGTCTTCTAATAATCTTTCAGGTGTTCTCCAGAGCTTTTATATGCATTGCTATGGCGCTGCCAGAGCCCTCTTAACAGTGTAGGGGTAATATCCCTCACTCACCCCTGTTGGCAAACAATCTGGGCAGTCTACATAGTCCCAATGTCCACACGCGTTTTTACATTGAATCATGCCTTTATTGTTTCCATTTCCGTTGCTAACAATAGATCCATACAATTATGCCATTGCAAAACCTTTTGTAAGGATATCCTGTATGATCCCTTAGCTGTGAGTCAAGTATGCCCTTTGGTCAGAAGGTCCCAGCCACAGTCAAGAACCTTAGGATTCCCAGTTAAAAAACAAAAAAGACGTGTTCGCATTTACACATTAACAGGAGTGGCTCACACACACTCACTTGTGGCGGCCAGTAGTGCCGAACACACATTGCGGACTGCACTTTTAATTGAAATTAAATACGCACAGTGCAATCACAGGGTTATCAGTGGCACTACTGAGCCGCAAGCTGCAGCCATGGCCAATTTCACTACTTGTGGCTGGGGGCGGTGTCTTTCTTACCATTGTAAACCGAGATCATGTTGCTCCCACCTGTGGCAGCCTCTGGTGGCCATGCACATTGACTAGTGGGCGCCACTTGTGGCCACTGGAAGTGGCTGTGTGTGCGAGGGGCCTTGAAAGTGGTATGTGACAATCATGATATCGGATTGCAGGTTCAACCTTGTAACAATGAGTCCTTCTCAGCGGAGGCAAAAAAAAGCGGATGGTGGAATGAAGTGTATGTGAGAGATATTGCAATGACCTGCAGGCTGTGGCGGTGCAAGCTTTTAAGGCGCCGGGTTCTAAAATACTTTGCGGGCTTTTTGTAGGAAAAAGCTTTTTACATTTTTATAATGTGGATCGTCTTCAGACCGATGAGTGAAGTCATGGTCCCGTACAATGCTCCCACCACACGTTTTAGGCAATAACAACTTAATAAGCATGGCTTCAGCATTAGTTTGACAGCCAGCTATGTAAAAGTACCGGACAATATTACACCTGTATGATGAGTGCCATTTACTCTGATAACACCGGGTTAGAAGACCCCGAAACTAATGAGGACACGCGATCCATTTAATGATTCCCTCCCCCCCCACTTTGAGTATTTTCAACATTTCCTTCATTCGGTTAACTTTCCTCCACCTACCCCAGGGAAACTTTCTCCTTTATCTAGCTTGGAGAGCGGCTGTACTGCATTTGGCACACCAGTTCTCGTCTTACCCATGCAGTTCAGCAACGTAACCTCAAATATACTCGTATGGGTGACTGCTTGGGAACTGTGGGTAATGCTAATAGAGGCCTACGCAAATCGTTGTAACATAGTCTGCAGAGAGTCTGTGCATACTCTGCATTAGAACTACGCAGTGGACGGGGCTATAATGACCTTTGTGGTTGAAGGGGCCAACAACCTAACTAATGTAGTGGGGACACTCTTAAAAGTTGAGCTGATCTACACATTGCTTGTCGTAAGGATTCTTTTAAGCTCATTGGCGTCATTCTACACACTGCACGGGGCCACACCTTTACTTCCCACCTGACAGAAGAGTCACTAAGGCCCTCTTTCTTTCGCCCGAGAAGAAACCAAACAGTATTTAACCTGGAACGACTGACGCACGAGTTCTGTCCGCATCTTCAGCACCACCGAGCCTGTAGGAGCGGCTTATTGCGTTGGACACACCAGTTCTCGTCTGATCACTGAAGTTAAGCAACGCAGCCCCAGCTAGTACTAATATGGGTGCTCGCGAGGGAAAACTAGGCACCGCTAATACCAAAAAATCGTCGAATTAGTGTAGTGTCTGTGCAGTCTCTACATTAGAACTACGCAGTGGACGGGACTCTAATGGGGAGCGGCTAATTGCATTGGACACACCAGTTCTCGTCTGATCACTGAAGTTAAGCAGCGCAATCCCGGCTAGTACTGATATGCGTAATGGCTTGGGAATACTGGGTACCTCTAAATACCCAAAAATTGCATCATTAGAGTGGTGTCTGTGCAGTCTCTGCATTAGAACGGGGCTCTAATGACACCATAGAACCAACCACCCAGGCTGTTTAAGACCCCGTTTTGTTTATTGTCAGATATCTATTGTTGATCCTCTAAATTTTCAGGAGTAGGAGCTCTCTCCTCAGATATATCAGCCGGCTGTGAATATCCAAATCAGTGTTAACTCCTGCTATAACGACCTCAGCTGATATTAATCCACTAATTCTCATTGAAGTATATTGATGTTTGCATGAGGGTGACGCATGTCTCATATTTTATCAATTTGCTTAAAAATGGCTCTTCTTTAGGTGCTGAAGTAGTCGCTACGCGCACATTAATCTCTGACTTCAGCCTCATCTTTGTGGACCATAACACACTTGAATTTATTTTATTTCATTGGTGATTTTAATCCTATTTTTCAACCAAAATCAGGTGCAGAGGAACATCGAACGAAGTTAGCTGGGCAGTGTATGATTGATGTGGCCTGCCCAGAGAACTGTGTGTGCGAGGACACAATCGTCGACTGTTCCAGGCGGAAGTTGAACGAAATTCCAGATGATATACCGATGTTTACTACTGAATTGTAAGATACATTTTCTGTTTTCTAATTTATTACCTTAAGTTATTTCAAAGACCGGGAAGGGGGACCTAGGAAAAATCCAACCTGGGTGACGCAGTGGGTAGCACGCTCAGTAACTGCTTCAGTACTTCTAGGTTCGCTACTGGACCAAGGGACTTGGTTGGCATCTCTCAAGCAAAAGAGAGGCCCCGAATGCGCCTTCTTTCTCCTGAGATGTAAAACCGAGGTCCCGTGTGGTTTACGATGACATTTGCACGTCAAAGAATCCTCTCTACAATGCAGCGGGTAGCGTCATCCCCATACCCATATCCCGCCTGTGGCAAGGTCTGGTCTACGGGTTCTAGCCCTCCGCTCCCGCATATTGGACCGAATGCCGGCCTACCCCGCAGAAGACACTCGTTGCATTATCTGCCATGGGAGCCGACGTATGCGCACCCCCATGACATTGCGCACGAATGATAACGACGGCCTGGGGCCCGCTCACTCACCCCTAACAGCCGTCAGCACTGAAGTTTCAATCCCCTGCGCCGTAGTTTCCTATGGAACGAGTAGATGAGGCAAAATTTCCATCTGTAGGAGTTCGTCCCCTGGCATCGGTGGACTAGTTCTGTGCCACCTCGAAATCTGATATTTTACGTTTGTCCCCGATAATAAAATAATGATGTCTGTCTTTATTCTTTTGCAGGAGATTAAACGGAAATGAAATCAACAAGATTCCTAACAATGGAATATTTTCAAGACTAATGAACTTAAAAAAACTGTGAGTACATATTACTGAAAGTGGCGTTTTAAATATACAGCCTGTTCCCTCTACTGAAATCCGGCATCGTACGTCAACTTAATAAAACATCCACCTCGATTTTAGCCACCCGGAGGATGAGGACAAGTGCCCCAATTGCTTTCCCGCTGCGAACGCTGGTGGCTTCTGAATTCAATTTCTGAAGCCTTGAATTGAAGCCCAGAATTCAATTTCTGATGGGCGGAAACCAAAGGGGGAACTGGAATTGATATAGAATAATCCAATTTCCTCATTAGGCCTTCAGCGTTCTGAGGGAAGTTCGGGACCATGAGCGGCCTATTGTGTTGCACACACCAGTTCTTGTCTGATCACTGAAGTTAAGCAACGCAACCCTAGCTAGCACTAACATGGGTGGCCGATTGAGAAAACTGGGTACGTCTAATACCAAACATCGTCGCATTAGTGTAGTGTCTGTGCAGTCTCTGCATTAGAACTGCCCAGTAGGTGGGGCTCTAATGACCTTTGTAGTTGAAGGGCCCTAAAAACCAACAAAACAAAAACAAAAAACGCATTGCTTAACGTCACTGATCAGACGAGAACTGGTGTGTGCAACACAATAAGCCGCTCCTGTAGTCTTAAGAATTTACAATTGCTCCTATTCAGTGGGAGGCCCCGGGCGGTTGCTCCTACTGCCCGACCCTGTAAAATGACTTAAATAAATAGATTTCACCATAAGTGGATTACTAATGTACGTAAAAGAATTCTAAAAGGAAATGTTTAATTAAGGCCTGTTAGTGCAGCGCTGTGAAGGTGAGCTTTGCTTCTCAGCACAATCCTCTGGTCTCGGGATTTGGCATCTGAGTTTCTTCCTTGGCCTCGGTCGGTGTTGGGTCGATTTTCTTTATTGTTTTGTGAAGAAGATGCACAGCATTAGCAGCTATCTGCTATTCATAAGCTTTTAATTGAAATATTAATGACATGCAGTAATCCACTCACTTTTCCTGACATGTGAATAAATATTATTCTTTAGAGATTTGAGAAATAACATGATATCCATAATTGAAGAAGGAGCGTTCCATGGGGCATCTGGATTAAATGATTTGTAAGTCACTGTCATATTCCCATTTAATTCTATTTTTACGTAATATAATTTCATCTTTACCGAATTACTTCTTTGTTACATCAATATATTCTTTCTTTGCATTGTAGACTTCTTACCGATAACCAGTTGAAGCGTTTATCTGCGAAAATGTTAGCTGGACTTGCCAACGTCAAAACATTGTAAGTTCAAGCAGCTTTTGTCCTAAATTTTTATTCTTTTTATCAAAAGAAAAAAAATCACGTAATTTGGAAAGGAACTTCAAAATGGCTTCTACAATTGCTTGAAATGGTAGCTATACTGTATATTTTACCGTTTCCTCCTCAGTGCAAAAGAATGATAGTACTTAAAGGGTGTTAAGAATGTTATGAACTTTGATGCTATCAGTTTTATGGCACACTTTTTTTGGAGATGTTTACTTTCCAGAAATGTATTTCCTATTTGCACTCCACTCTGTCCTATAACACAAAATTACTTCTGAAAATACTGTACTTTCGAAAGTGGGAAGATGTTATTTTGTGGGGCAGGTCCATAGATGCCAGAGATTTCATCAGACCTTCATCCAAGTGTACTTAGGTCTCACAACAGAGACTTGTAATTCTAAATGATTATTTTCAATTTTGTTATTTTTTTCTCTCCGAATAATACCTGCCATGGGTGACCGCTTCGGAACTGGGCTACTGCTAATACTCAAAATCGTCATAACAGCGTAGTGTCTCTGCAGACTCTGCATTACAACTACGCAGTGGGCGGGGCTCGAATGACCATTGTATTTTTTTGTTTTGTTGGTTTTTAAGCGCCTTTCAACTACAAGGTCTTTAGAGCCCCGTCTACTGCGTAGTTCTAATGCTGGGACTGCACAGACACTACACTAATGCGACGATTTTTGGATATTAGCTTGTTGGTGTTTTAGGACCCTTCAACTACAAGGTCATTAGAGCGCCGTCCGCAGCCTAATTCTAATGCAGGAACTACCCAGACACTACGCTTATGCGACGATTTTTGGATAATAGCAATACCCAGTTTTTTCAGGCGGCCACCCATGCAAGTACCAGCTGGGGTTGTGTTGCTTAACTTCAGTTATCAGACGAGAACTGGTGTGTCCAAAGCAATACAGCCGCTCCATGGCCATTGTAGTTGAAGGGCTCTAAAACACCAACGAAATGAAAAAATAATCTGGATGATACTACCCAGTTTCTTTCTTGTAGCTCAGTAGACTTCCGGTAGTGAGTCGTTCACTTGGCCTAATCGCGTTAGACACAGATAATGAGCCACCAAGTTTAGATTACTTCAAAATCGGGTAGTTTCCCGATGCAAAATAGGGCTCAACACGCATGTGCAGAATAGACCCGCCGCCGTAGCTTAAGTGCACCCTTCTTTTGACTGGTGCTAAAACCTCGGCCCCTTGTGTTATCACCAGTTGAAATATATGTAAGAGCAGGCCTTTTCAGACGCAATAGCTCATCCCTCCTGGCGTGGAGAAAACCAATTAACAACCCTTCCCTCGCCTATTGCAGGGTCGGGTGCCCATTTGTCTTTATGAATGGACATATGGGCAATCAGTTGGATGGTATGTATCCATCAACCTTCTAATGCTCGTTAGGGTAATCCACCAACGTCAGGGAGCGAGCTCTTACACTTGGATTGCTGGAATAATTTCATGGGTTGGGGTGTAAGCCAAGCAGCCATAACAGGACAAACCCTTACACCTGAGAATGTTGTCTAATCAACCCAACCTAATCTTCCCTAACTCAGCTGAACCTAACCTAACCAAACTTAACACAAGTCAACTGACCAATCTTATTATTCCTAGTTATACTGTAACTTTTGAGCACCTTTGAGCGTCCCCAATAACGCAAGTATGCCGGGAATTTTGCCTTTTATACCCGTAGCATAGTACAGGAAGTTGTTTTACATGACATTGTGCACCACACGGGACCACGGTTTTACGTCTCACGCGGCGGGAGGCGTACTCGGAGCCTCCTTTTTTGAACCTTGATCCAGTATCAAACTTAGAACCACTAACGTAGTAGTCCAGCACGCTACCTCCTGCGCCACCGAGGTGGGTCAGGTTCAGCACAAGGATGTATGTTATAGAAGGCCCCCAGGGTAGAGGATGGCCAACGCAGATGTGGAGAGCGGCTATACCGGCTGTGTTGAATTGCGTTGAAAGTTGCATTTCTCGTCAGATCACTGAAGTTAAGCTACGCAACCTCCACAAGGTCCTTGGTCGCATCCCCAACCCATTGGCGTAACAAACTAACTCAACCCCATATAGTATTAGTATGGGTGACCGCTTGAAAACACTGGGTATTTCTAATACCCAATTCGTCGTAACAGCGTGGTGTCTATGCAGATTCTGCATTCGAACTACGCAGTGGACAGGGCCAAAGACACCAACGAGACAAAAGAAAAGCAGATGTGGGAGCAGGTTATATGGAAGGATATGATAATGTGTGGTGTGTATGAGGACCTAGTGGAAGATAGGCAGGAGTGGAGGGCCAGAATTTGCAGGCCTGACACCGCCACAGGCGGAATGAATATATTGCGATGATGATCGTTTTCACATTGAGTTTTTCTTAAATCTGTAATGTATTTTTATCTAATGCCAGGATGTTGAGATCCAACAAAATCGAGTGCGTCACAAATGACACGTTTGTCGACTTGACTTCCGTTCGGTTATTGTGAGTTGTAGTCATTATTAATTCTATTGTTTTTTGGTTCTAAAGTTAGAGCTGTTTACTTAAAATTGCATTTATTTATTTAATTGAACAGATCTTTATATGACAACCAAATTCGAAGTATTCAACCGGGTGCCTTTGAAAGATTGCATCATTTAACTACTCTGTAAGTGAAACAATTTAAGGTATTCTTGCCATTTTGAAATTTTCTGAAAAATCTGTCTGAAGCTCTGGACGGAGAATTTCATGGACCCAATGCTAAAATGACACTATAGGGCTCCTAAAGAAAGGGCCGCCGACATCGTCACTTTTGCAAAGCATACGCCATAAGCTAAGGGGAGCGGCTTATTGAGTTGAACACAGCAGTTCTCATCTGATCACTGAAGCTAAGCAGCGCAACCCCAAGCTAGTACTGATAAGAGTGCCGCTAGGGAATCCTGGGTTACCCAAAAGTCGTCGCATTAGTGTAATGTCTGTGCAGTCTCTGCATTAGAACTATGCAGCGCACGGGGCTTTAATCACCTTGAAATTGAAGGGCCCTTAAAACACCAGCGAACCAGCCAAAAATGCCCTAAGATAAAATTAACATCCCGTCCATTCATCGCCATAAACCTGCGCCAACAACCTCAACGGCTCTGCCTGTAGGGAGCCGTCATCATCATAATACCCTTATCCGGCCTGTGGCGAGGTATAGTCTGCCGAGGGTTAGCCCCCACTCCCGCCTAGCACCCACCAGGTTCCCATCCTATCCGCACACTATCATATCCCTTCACGCAACATGCTCCCACGACTGCTTAGGTCCTTCTCTTCCCGGGTGCTTTCAATAACCTGCATCCCCGTGATGCACCTAACCACCTCCTCCCTCTTCTCATCACATGCCCATACCACCTCAATATGGTCTCTCAATATAACTCTCAACCCTGCAGGTCAGGTATGTAAAACTGGGGGTACTCCGATGGCCACATTAATAACATGTGCGTTTTCATGGGCGCTATTCAGTGTTGACCTTAGCTTTATTCTAAAA
Organism: Trigoniulus corallinus; assembly: GCA_013389805.1. Classification (NCBI taxonomy): domain Eukaryota; kingdom Metazoa; phylum Arthropoda; class Diplopoda; order Spirobolida; family Trigoniulidae; genus Trigoniulus; species Trigoniulus corallinus. The sequence continues at coordinate 3,173,364 of JAAFCE010005724.1, forward strand.
TATGACACATAGCGTCCCCTTCCAACTGTACCTGGGAGCAACTGCCCCCTCGTTACACACCTGTGTGGTAGAATGCATATGCAGTAGTAGATACCACACGGGCCAAGTTTGACAGCTCTGCCGTAGGTGATATGCTTAGCGGAAGTTGCGGGTCGATCCGCGGACTTGTTTTCGAAGTGAAATGAAAGGAAGGGGAGGAAAACCGGAACAAGTTTTGGGTAATATTACGTTATGTCGCCACCTTCGGAAATAACCACATATGTATCCACTAACCATATACAGTAAAACCTGCCTAAACCGGACCTTGTATAAACAGGAAACCTGACCAAACGGAAAATCAATTTCGGAACGGAATAATTTCCCATTTAAAATACTACCCTAAACCGGAAAACTACCTAACGCGGACATGGAATAAGTTATGGGAACCGTTTGCATAAATAACCTGACTAAGACTATGCATAACACTACAATGCAGGCATTAATTTTGAGTGTGACTGTCCTACATGCACCAAAATTCTAGGGACCATTACGGTCATATACACACACAGAGCTACCCAATAGTGAAGCAACGACAATGTACTTAAGACATGTGGGAGCAGGGGCGGAGAGCAATGTCAGGAGCGCATCCGTCAACTGATGCATGATTCAACTCTTCAACTGATCAGGCATTTTTGCATTTGCTATTGCTGTTTCTATTACCCGCCGCGGTGGCGTAGTGGTTAGCTCACTCGGCAACTACGCTAGTAGTTCTAGGTTCGATACTGGACCGTGGTGGGTCGGCTTCTTTCGGGCGAGAGAGAAGCCGCCAGTGTGCCTTCTTTCGGAGAGAAGTAAAACCGAGGTCCCGTGTGGGTGTACGATGGCGCTTGCACGTAAAAGAACCCTCTCTACTATGCAACGGGTAGATGAGGCAAAATTTCCAGGTGTAGGAGCTCGTCCCCTGGCGTCGGTAGCATTCCCCAACGAACACTAGACCGACGATAAATAAGCGTAGGGGTGCAGCTTTGACCGGCAACCGGCTGCAGGAAAAACTATGTCCAGTATATCACCCTGTGTCCATTCAGAGGGACAAATGGGTACTCAACCCTGCCATAGGCGGGAAAAGGGTTAGGAGTTGCTTTTGCTATTGCCGTTTCTATTCTGCCAGTCCAATTTGCAGTTGGCTAAACCACTGAACATAGGACATTGTCTAAAGCGGCCCACAGACGGTCAACTTGGTTGTCAACCTTGTCGTCAACTTGTTTGCCACAGACTGAACAACCAAGTTGACAACCTTCTTATCAACATTAGTTTTTCGAAAAATTTGCAGCGAAAAGGTGTAGCTTCCTGAAACTATGGTGCGGCCGAGTTGCATTTTAATGCGGCCGAATTGCATTGGAGTGCGGCCAAGTTGCATTTGTGTGCGGCCGAGTTGCATTGGACGGCGGCCGAATTGCATTGGACACTCCAGTTCTCGGCAGATAACATTACATTAGTTTTGGTGGTGTCAAATATTTAAATAAAAGCTTTAATACAAATCAACCCCTAACTCAGTTTTTGCGGTGGTGGCAGATGCCCAGGCGCCCTGTACTACGGTTGTGTGGTCTGTAATTTTGCGCTATTCGAGCGTTGACTGTAGGATGTTATGTGTGTATTTATTAATATGTATTCAAGGTGTTTGTATATGTTTTGTAATTAGTGCCCGGGTGGGCATGGAATTAAAATAATAATAATAACCCCTTTTTCGCCTATGGCAGGGTTGGGTACCCACCTTGTCTCTCTGAATTGACACAACGGTGATGTATTGGACGGTGCTTTGCCATTGCCGACCAATGCTTATTTACCGTCGGTCTACTGTTCGTTGGAAAATTTCACCGGCGCCAGGGGGGAACTCCTGCATAGCAGAGGGTTCTTTTTCATGCAAATTCCATAGTACACCACACGGGACCTCGGTTTTTCCTCTCATCCAAAGGAAGGCGCACTCGGGGCATCTCTATCGTCCGAAGGGGCCCACCAACTTCAGTCTGGTATCTAACCTAAAACCACTGACGGAGTTATCAAGTCACCATGGTAGGATCCTAGCTTCTCATACTGCGCACGAATTGTACCCCTTTAATAATTTTATACTTCACTTTTGGACACTGTATCTAGATCATTCCACACCAACTTCACTCAAAAATTTTTGAAGTGCACTAATGTTGACAGCGAAGTTGACAACGCTGCCATAGACGAAGTAACTTGGTTGACAACAATAGGCTCCTCCCATGAAAAATCTAAAGTTTTTGATTTTACTTCAACCGTTACCTCAACTTGACCTTTCAACCTTCAACCTACCCACAGACGATCAATTTTGTCGTCAACATGGGAAGTTGACGACACGGTTGACAACCAAGTTGACCGTCTGTGGGCCGCTTAAGGGGCAGTGGAGGACCTATTATAAGTGCTAGCTAGATTTATACTAAGGGATTCTGAATATTTAAAAATATTTGGGATGCAATTGTTTGAAGTTCTCCCCCCTGATCCGCCTCTGGATCAGCCCCTGAAGGGGGGGGGGGTAGAGTAACTTCTTAGTTTATGGACTTTTATTTTGAATATCATCGTCCTAATAAAAGGTGATCATATTTTTTATACTTTGTTTTATTAAAACGCAAACCTGTGAAAACGGAAAAAAATACGGGAACGATCAGGTTCCGTTTTAGAGAGGTTTTACTGTACATCTTTAACCTTTAGGCAGAGACGCCAACAGTGCAACCTCTCCAAATGGTACACCTGTGGGACCCTGCAAAGTGTATCCATAAGAGGGGTATAGCAACTCCTAACCCTTTTCCCGCCTAGGACAAGGTCGGGTACCCATGTTGTCCTTCTGCATAAACAGAAGGGTGATACTTTGGACAGTGTTTTTTTAGGCAGCGAGTTGCTGACCAAAACCTGCAACCTCTGTGCTTCTACTGTTCGTTGGGGAATTCCACCGACGCCAGCGGGTCGTCCTACACCTGGAAATTTTGCCTCATCTTCCAATTACGTAGTAGACGGGGTTCTTTTACATGCAAATGCCATCGAACATCAAACAGGGCCTCTGTTTTACTTCTCATGGAAGGCGCGCTTGGGACATCTCTTTCGTCTGAAAGAAGCCCACCTGCCTCGATCCAGTATCGAACCGAGAATCACTGATGCAGTTACCCAGCACGCTAAACACTGCACCATCGAGGTGGCATGCACCCATTACAGAGGTGGTTTTCTGAAAATGGTGACAGATATTAGGAGTACCAATGGGTGGGGGTGTGCCCATTATAGAGGTATACCGTTTAGAGGGGTAGTAATCACATAAAGCCGAAGGGTGAAAAATTTGTGCCTGAAGAATTTGTACCGATATGAAGGGTGTACCCATTAGAGCAGGGGTGACCAACAAGTCGATCGCGAAGCCAATTTTGGTTGATCACTCGCGATGTACACAAAAGTTGGCCACCCCTGCTTTAGAGGATGGTATCCATAGAGAGGGTTTACTGTATTACCATCAATTTGGCGTTTATGACGTCATTACTGCACGTAAAAATCCTTTTCTTACAGGAATAGCGGCAGTAGTTGCTCGACCTCTGGCATAGTTTATCGTTTCGTTTGTTAGTGCTTTTCGGATCAATCAACATCAAGGTCAATAGGGGTCTACGTCAATTTGGCGTACATACAAATTTGGCGTACGTCAATTTGGCGCACATACCGATCTCTTGGGTGCCCAAATTTGTTCAAAATTTCAACGGTCATAACAACATATTTCAACAGTCATTGCAAGGTGATAGAACAATGAATGCCTATCATAACTATGTTATAGGGCCCTAATGACCTTTGAAGTCAATGGGCCCTAAACCACAAACAAACCCAACTGTGTTATACGGGACCGTTGCAATGACTGTTATGACCACGCACGGATCTAGGATGGGGTTTTGGGGTTGCAACTCCTCCCATGCACATATAAACTTATATTTGCATAATAAGTGAGGTTTAGCTCCCCCCCCCCCCCCTGTATTAGCTAAACTCTTCCCCGACGAAAATCCTGGATCTGCCACTGGTTATGACAGTTGCAATTTTGAACACATGTGTGCACCCAAGAGATCGGTATGTACGCCAAATTTGTATGTACGCCAAATTGTCATGCGCCAAATTGCCATACGCCAAATTGTCATGCGTCAAATTGACGTGATCCCGGTCAATAGACCTTTGTTCACTGCATAGAGACTGCTCAGACGCTACACTAATGCGACGATTTTTGGGTATAAGCGGTACCCAGTTTTAGCTAGCGGCCACCGTTGTCAGTACTAGCTGGGGGTCAGTGCCGGATTTAGATATTGAGAGGCCCTAGGCTATTTCAATTTTGAGGCCTTTTTTCAAGCCCTTTTGAACAACTTTTCTGAAGTTTTGAAGCCCGCTAAATGTTGAGACGAGAAATGGTGTCCAACGCAATACAGCCGTTTTCCCCTCTCGCGTCGAGTTTCGAAATTAGCACTGAATGAAATAAGCCGGCGTTAAATAAGAAAGATATTAAGGCATTGGGTCGGCAGCCGGCTACGTAAAGCTTCCATCCAGTGGTTCGCCAATGTGTTCCCTTTTCCAGTGGGACGAATTGATTCACTAGTCCCAACCCTAGCATAGGCGAGGATGAAGTGTGATCCAGTTTACTCTTTGCTGAGCTGATACACTGTGATCCTACTTACCTAATTCTAATTGCTGTTTTATTTTTCAGGAATCTGCTATCAAATCCATTTAACTGTAATTGTCATATTGGGTGGTTATCAGATTGGTTACGTAAAAAGAACATTGTTACGGGAAATCCCAGATGCTTTCATCCAAGCCGCCTGAAAGACATCCCAATTCAAGATATACCATCAGTGGATTTCAAATGCGATGGTACCGATGATATTTTCAACTTGTAGGCCCTAATGTGTTGTAACTTGTTCAATTTTGTCACGGAATGCACGGTACCACAGAACGCAACTTCGGAATCACAGATCTACTGTGGTACTGAGCATTTTAAATTGATGGCCTCTCGATTCAGGTAAAATCCTCTTTCTTTGTAATCACTGTGGAATTTCCGGAAGGCATTCTCCGTTCGCAATATTCGTTAACTTCTTGTACCGCATTTACACATTCGCGAATGGCGAGCCGAGTATGTTCGACGAACGTTGAACACCACATTCGTCATTCACCTCGCGGTTCTCCTCGTCATTCGTGGCGCTCGCGTTGAAAGCGGTCTTTTGACACGAATCAAAGGGCGCGAGTGCCCCAAGGCGATTAGAGGATAACCATCTGGCGAGACATTCGCGAATGTGTGAACAGTCACTCGCATCGAAAGCATGAAGGCGAATGTTTCGACAAAAATCTCGCCACGCGAGAGAAGCAAGGGGAGTCGCTTGACGAGACTTTCACCAAAATGTTCGCATTCATGCTTTCAATGCCAGTGACTGGTCACACACAGAGTGTCTCACCAGATGGTCATTCTCCAAACGCCTTGTCATTCGCACCTGTGACTCGTGATATACCGCATTTACACATTCGCGAATAAGACGAGGCGAGACTTTCGTCGAAATGTTCGCATTCATACTTTGAATGAAGAATGACTGTTCACACATTCGCCGAATGTCTCATCTAATACCGCATTTACACATTCGCGAATACGACGAGTCGAATGACGAGGCGAGACTTTCGTCGAAATGTTCGCATTCAT
>JAAFCE010005724.1:3179068-3220573 GCA_013389805.1 Trigoniulus corallinus
TTCCAACACGAGCGCCACGAATGGCGAGGCGAACCACGAGGTGAATGACGAATGTAGTGTTCACACATTCGTCGAACATGCTCGCCTCGCCACTCGCCTCGTCGTATTCGCGAATGTGTAAATGCGGTATCAAAAACTCGCACCACGAATGGTGAGGCGAGTCACGAGGCGAATGATGAGCGTGGTGTTTACACATTCGTTTCATCGTCTTTCGAATGCGGTATAATACCGCATTTATACCTCAATATACCTCATTTCTCATAACTCTCATTCCAAGGTTCTAACTCATTGAAAACCCCAAAGAATCTGAAGTATAGTATCTATTGCCCCTTCCATTCCCTACCTACTACAAGGGCACATTCTTTCAGGAAGTTCCTCACATTATCCTCACCAAGGGCATTCCCTTGCCGAATGATCCTTGGGAAATGCCCGCTATCTACCAACAGGTCCCCATCCACTGCACACACTACCATATCCTTACATGCAACCTGCTCCCACGTCTGCTTGCTCCTCCCCTGGCCTAAGTGCTTCCAATCACCTGCATTCCCATAATGAACCTAACGAGCTCCTCCTTCCCTCTTCTTGTCTCACGTCCATGCCACCCCAATCTACTTTCTGTCATCTTTTCGAAGACGTACCCAACCACGATGTCCATTCCTAATTCTATCTGCTCTCGACACCCCACTCATGTACTCCAGAATTTCTATCTCCGCTACTTGCATTCTGTTGACGTGGGTCTTCCTCACTGCCCAACACCCTGATCCGTATAGCATAGCGGGCGTAACCACTGCCTTGTAAAGCTTCCTTTTCAACTTGATTGGGACCTTCTTATCGCACGGGAAACCTCCTGCACTGTAATTTGGAATACGTATTTCAAGATTGTCTAGCAACAACTTCCAAAGTGAAAATCATTTAAAGGTTTAAATTTTAAACATTTCCCACATCTTAGATCAGTGTTTTTCAACCAGGGTTCCTTGAGGTACGCCCAAGGGTTCCGCCAATGGCAAGGTAAAATATAAAAATAACAATGAAAACACAAGAAATGAGAACGACTTTTGCCTGTCGAGGATGAATTTTAGGTGTTTCTCTCAAACATTTGGCAGCGAATTCAACTGCTTATGCTAACATACACACTTGTATCAATTAATGTTTTTTTTCTGTCACTGTATGGGGTTCTGCAAAAGGTATAAATGTTCCAAAGGGTTCCGCGAGAAGTCTAAATGCTCCGAAGGGTTCCGTTCCAATGGAATCTGGAATTTGGAATTTGCTTAGTGTTGCGTTGCGTTGGACACACCAGTTCTCGTCAGATCACTGACGTTAAGCAATGCTACCCCAAGTTAGTTCCAACATGGGTGGTTAGTGGAAAACGTTGGGTGCTGCTAATTTCCCCTCTCCTATATCCCCTACACCTACCTCTTCCTCACCTGCGAGCAGCCTCCTTAGGCTCAACCTGTTGTGGCTGCTTGGCTTACTCCCCAACGTGATAGAAAACATAGTGGTTCAGTAAACGCGAGGCAGCAAAGAGACCTGGCAAACTCATGGATACCGGAACCTAACTGTGTACTCAGCTCTAACTCTACCGTTGACCGAAAATGGGTTATAAAAGAAGATGGATGACAGACAGTAGTTTAAAAATTTCTTTTAGTCACATTATCATTGAAAAATGAGTTTACTTTTGAAATGTAATTTTTTGCTATGTACGATTTTGACAAATTTTATATTTGATCTAGATGACAACCTAGAAAATGCTTGTTTACCTGAGTCACGATGCCCACATAAATGCATTTGTTCTGGTACAGTGGTTCGCTGCAGTCGTGCCAAGCTGCATGAGATTCCTAAAGATATACCACCTTCTACCACTGAATTGTAAGTTGATAGTAAGTTCCGTTTTCGATGCACATTTTAGTAAGTGATAATTGGTTTTTTGTATTTAATGAATTGACCTTTCACGAATTCCACGATTGTTGTTTTTAATTTCCTAGCCAACGAATTTTGACCATTTGTTTCGTTTGTTGTAGACTAGGTTCGGTTCTCCTGATGCATTAATAATTGATTAGCAACTCCTAATCTTTACCCCGCCTAATCCTTCCCTCTTGTCCCTCTGAATGGACACAAATATAATGTACAGTTTTTTCTGAAGTTTGTTTGTCAGTCTGCTGTTGGTTTTGGAGGAATTTCACTGACGTCACAGGGAGGGCGAGCTCTTACACCTGGCATTCTGCCTCATCTACCCGTTGTATAGTAGATAGGGTTCTTTTACATGCGAATGCCGTCGTACTCCACACAGGACCTTGGTTTTACATATCTAATGGAAGGTGCACTTGGGACATCTTTCTCGCTTGAAAGAAGCCGACCCACCTCGGTCCAGTATCGAACATAGAATGACTGCCACAGTTACCGAGCACGCCAGTGTGGCGGGATAGGATTAATAATACATTGTAGCACTATTAAGAAAACTTTAAAAAATATTTCATTTTACTGGTAATTACTTAACTAATTGGTGTGCCCAGATGCATTTTACGTTAAGATACGGAACACCGTAATTTGATTGTTAGACCGGATTTGCACATTCTCACGATTGGCAAGGCGAAAAGCAAGAAGAGTCGTGAGAGGAATGTGTAAACACCACACTCCTCATTCGCCTTGTGACTTGACACCGTTCATGGCGCTCGCGTTGGAAGTGTGATCCAGTTGCAAGTTGCAAGTCAAAGTTGCAAGTGACAAATGATGAGGCGGTTGGAGAATGGACATCTGATGAAACACTCTGCGAGTGTATGAACAGTCATTCACGTCGATAGTGTGAATGCAATCATTTTGTCGAAAGTCTCGTCTAGCAACTTGCCTCACCATTCGCACGAATGTGTAAATGTGGTATTACATGTTGAAATGTATTTCAACAGGACTCTTTGACTACAGCTTTTGATTTCAAACTTTGAAACCCATAGCCCTTCAAATTAATCCCTTATTCAGGGGTGGGGTTACAATTTTGACGGCCCTAAACTACATTGTTTTGCCTCCTCTTAAAAGCATTCTTCCAATACCTCTTGCTATGAGCATGCCCTAAAGATATTTTCACTTCTGTTCGGTCACCGTGCAGTGTTGAGACATACATTTTATTACCATTTTATTTGAATTATGAATATGCAATCCTTTGTGACTGATACCTTGCTAGTGATATTTTCATGCTAGACCCATATGCCTAGATCTCCACCAGCACCCTAGCAACATCTTTGCCTTTGGCACCCATTCCAACTGCTCCAACCTAAAACCCGCCACCCCCAGAACCTCTTTCAATGTGGGGGTTCCCCAAACCCCTCCTGCAGTGATCCAGCGTTGGACATGCCATTATCACATGCCTGACATCCTCCACTTAATCCCCACATAATCCACAGTCCTCCTCTCCACCTGTAATCTTTGCCATCCTCTGCTTCGTCTCCAGTGACCCAGTTCTTGTGCAAAACAAAAGTCAGCTCTCCCGCGTATTGTCATAAATTACCTCTCTCTTGATCTTAAACTTGTTCCAATACACCCTCAGAGTTTTCTTTGCCGACCTTCCCTCCATATTCTGTCGCCACTGTCCTACCCCCCATTCCTTAACTTTGTCCTGCACTAGTCTTTGCAGTGTTGTTGCCCCTTCCCGGGGTGCAGTGTTATGCCTATATTCTTTGTTGTCCTGTTTACCCTCCTCTCCCAGTTGGTAGATACCCTCATGTTGTTTAGCCATGCATTGACCTGCCCCATTGACTTACTAATCATTTCTCTCTGGTCAAATGTAGGCCACCCCATGTCTCCCTGTATTGCTTCAACTGCTGTAAACCTATTTTCCTCTAGTGTCATCCTCCCTAACCTTCTTCGGGCTACTGCCATACAGTCCATTACCTTTTCACTGATGCAGAGAACTTCGTTTCCATACGTTAACCCTGGAACTGCTTTCCATAAACCCCTAACCATTTCATGCCTTGAGAATGAATCAAATTCCAGTTTCCTTAGTAAACGTTCTCTGGTTTTTAGCTTGCAAATGGTGTTTTACTCCATTGCTTTTATGTATCCCCTATCATTTATGAGTTTCACCGTCAGGTATGTAACCTCTGACACTATAATTATATCCCTCTCCCCAATTTTTATTGGTATCTTTAATGTTAGGCCGCACGTTATTCTCTCCTATGATCATCAACTGCTCCACCCATACTCTTAGAAACACCCTTTTTATGCCAAAACACGCTCTTATTCATATTTTCATAAATACTCTTCCCTACTCTTTTACCTCAGAAGGATGAAACAGGACTCTACCTTTTCTATCCTTCACTGTTATAGCTCAGGGTAAATCTTTAATGGTTCAATCCCTGGTCTTGGCCAGTCTACATACGTCCTTCATCCCATCCTTTGTCTCCATCATAGAGGACCTCATACTTCTGGTCTGGTGAATAACCAAAGCAATGATCCTCCTAGCTGTGGCCTTGGTCTGCCTATAGCATGTTTTAGAATCATGGTCCCATATCTCCATCCACCTATGGAATGCAGCCTTTTATTGTTTGGTGGCTGCCTCTATTGCATTATTCCACCACTATGTCTGCCTGCCCTGGAGTGTACCTTGTACGCTAGCTTCACCTAAAATGGCTTCTCCACGTTTTCTAAGTTTTCCGGCAAACCTGTCCCACACTGAATCAGCTGTTCCTTGCAATTTTCTGTCTACTTGCCTATCTACTTCGTGTATGAATAACCTGCACTCCTCAAGAATTGACTTCCCTTCAATACTTAATGGCAGTCATTACAGCTAACCAGTAGTCTGGGGGAATACCAACTTCAAGAAAACTAAGTAAACGAGCATTAAAATAGAAAGAAATGCACGCAGAAATGTTTCAGAAACCTAATGTTTTGCAGAACTACCAAAATCACAATTTCTTGATGTTTTGGGGTAGTATCACAGACTTCTGGTTAGCTATCTAAGGTTAAAAACGGGAGCGGCGAGTTGCGTTGGACACACCAGTTCTCGTCTGATCACTGAAGTTAAGCAACGCAAGCCCAGTTAGTACTGACATGGGTGGTCGCTCGGGAAAGCTGTGTACTGATCGTCTCACTAGTGTGGTGTCTGTGCAGTATATGCTTTAGAACTATACAGTGGACGGGTCTCTAATGACCTCGTAGTTGACGGGACCTTAAACTCCAACAAACAACAACAACAATAGGGTTAAAAACAGCTTACTTGGTTGTAACGAATTCCTGGCTATAACGAATGTGATTGCATTCCCCTACAAATTCGTTATAGCGGGGTTTTTCTGTAATTGGGAGCGAGCTCAATAGCCAAGAGTGCATTCACTCTACTGAATTGTGAAATATTAAATTTCCAACTCAGATTTTTCCGCCCTAGACTAAATCAGGGCACTGTTGTGTGGCACAGCTGGTGTGGACCCTGCATTAGGATAGGACACCACCAGCGTTTTGAATTTGTCAATTTCTAAAATGCCCCATAACAACAGAGTAACCCCACTTATTAGTTACATGTTAGTGACCGACACTTGTTCAAACCTGGAATTCAAAATGCTGAAATTATTTTTTTCCAGGTATTTAGATGTAAATGAGATTTCATCCATCAAAAAGGAACAAATTAATCACTTGAAAGACCTTGTTCGACTGTACGTATGCCTGAAGCTCTCTATATTTATATTTGTATTTTTCTATGTGGTTTGTTAATCATATTTTAACTTTCGAAGGGATTTGAGTAACAATCAAATTTCAATCTTAACTAATGAAACGTTTTTCAATTTAACGAAGCTGTCAACACTGTAAGACATGAAAAATTCTTTAATCTGTTTAATTATTGTGGATAATGGATTGACAGTATTCAGTATTTCATAATTTCAGAATTATTAGTTATAATAAGTTGCAGTGTGTCCAAAGAGATGGATTTGTTGGATTAAAGGCATTACGAATTTTGTAAGTATTTCATTTTGAAAGTTGCATAAAGTCCCAAATTATTATTGTTATTTTATTACATGCTAATAAAAGCACAAAAATTACATACAGGGGAATACAATGCCGACTGAATAATATAAAAAGAAACACACGTGACAAACTTAGATTCATCAAATTACAGAGACAAGCAGTTTACAAGGTCGAACGTATATATACCCAAAGCTTCTTCTTAAAGTGGGAACAATTGTTTCGGCAACAATACTGAGCACACACAAATTCAAAAGACTGCACTTCATAGGGGAGGGAGTGGCGGGTATGGCTAAAATCCACCGATGAGCGAAAGAACTCATGGATACAATGTCCAGGATGGACATCATTACGTAAAGCACAGGCAATTTCGAGTAGTTGAGAGTAGAGGAGAAAGGAGGCGAGAGGGAACAAGGCATGCTGTGTACACCAAGGAGTGACGGAGGCCCATGGAGGAATACGAAATAGTGCCTTCATGATCTTATTATAAGCAATTGTGAGAGGGTGCAATTGTGTTTTGGTAAGCCCAGCCATAAAGGAGGCAGCAAAATGGAATGGAGAAAGGACCTTAGCATGAAAAATCAGAGTTAGTTTCTTAGTTAAAAGGGTTGGATTTAAGTGCTTAAACAAGTAAACCAGTGAGTTCAATTTGGATATTAACACATTGAGATACTGCAGAAATTTGAAGGAAGAGTCAAATGTTACCCCAAGGAGTTTTAGGGATTGGAAGCCATACATGTGGCAACCCTCCAGTTGCTTAGCTTTAAAAATTATAAAGTTGATCTTTTGTGCGTTTAACTTCATAGACAAAGAAGAATACCACTGGGAAAGACAATCCAGTAATGGCTCAATAAGATCTAGGGCAGGCATCTCAAATACGTGGCCCGCAGGCCATATGCGGGACATATACACAAAATTTTGAGAATTATAGTTACATTACAAAATGACAGTAAACTTATAGGTAAACCTTTTGTACATTAAATATGTATTAAATCCTACATAAGACGTTACTGTATGTATTTCGTACATTTTAAAAATGCACATAACACTTATTATACAGTATATAGGTAGTTTCACATAGGGCATAGTGCATGCGGCCTGCAGAAAGTTTCACTGTGTAAATATGGCCCTCCAATAAAGTGAAGTTGAGACCACTGATCTAGGGCATCAGGAATTTGATTCAAGATAATGGGACTACTGAAAAAGTTATCATCTGTGAAAGACCACGGTCTCCAATCCAGACAGTGGGAAGGAGGAGCATACGTTGCAATATTAAAGAGAATTGGGCCTAATATGGAACCCTGTGGGACCTCAGAGTGTAGATACTCTGCAGAAGAGGTGGACTCGATGCTAGCAGAACGTAACTGCAAATAAGACTTAAATAAGTTTAAGACATAGGAGACATCAAATAAACATCATATCCTACACGAGAGTGATTCAAGAAAAACGGTTTCGACCACAAAGCCTCTCTTCAGTAGTAAATTTAATGATGGACCTTATTTTTCGTTCTTTTAAGATGAAGGCCTCATCAATTTATTAACGTTCCGTTAAAGCAAGATGACGCCTTTGAATTGTTTAAAAAGTCTTGATCAATGGTAGTCGTCAGGGAGAAGGGATAAATTAGCCCAATTGGGATAAATGTAAATATATTTATGGTAACGGCAAAAGTATAGTGGAACCGTGGTTTTCAACTTTTTTTCACGGTTTCAAACTTTTTTCTGGTTTTCAACTTTCCACGAATTTTGACTTGTATCTCGATGTACTCGTATGTAGAGGTACTACTGTATTTTTCAGTTGTAAGCGTGCAACTCGAAATTCGCCATCAGGGTGGTGCCTTTTTAACTTATTCAGAATTCCGCCCCTGCTTACAGCCCAGGGCTCGTCAGTAGTATCTGGTAACTATCCTCTCTTCGCACACTAGGGGAGTGGCTTATTACGTTGGACACACCAGCTCTCGTCTGATCACTAAAGTTAAGCAACGGAAGTCCAGATAATACTAACATGGGTGGCCACTTGGGAAAACTGCTTACCGCTAATACCCAAAATTCGTCTCATTAGCGTAGTTCTCTGCAGTCTGTGCATTAGAACTAAGCGGTGGACGGGGCTCTAATAACCTTGTAGTTGAAGTACCCTAAAACACCAGCAAAACAAGCAAAAAATCCTTGCAGAATAGAAGTATGACTTTATAAAAATGTTACCTCCTGGTCTGAAATTTTTGGCCCCTTTGCTATCCTGGGCCTGATTGGGCTGCAAACATTGCACATGGCGTTGGCCCTCCCCTGTTTAGAAGGCGTGTGTGGGATGTTGAGAAGAGAGAAAGCAACAGTAATGGGCCACAAAGAACTGGTTCCCTGAAGCATGGCATCCTCAGGTTGCGACACACGGGGCACTTTCTACAACATTCCTCATCGTGCAACAACTCCAATTTCTGTCAAAAAATATTCATACTTGAGGTTAACCCTATACTTGTTGTTTAGGTCATAGAAGTTCTCACCTAAGGTTAACACCTTTTTTTTAATTTTAGGTCATTACATGGGAATGATGTATCTGTAATTCCAGACGGTGCTTTTAGGGACTTAACTGCCATCACTCATATGTAAGTGAAATATTTAGTCCTAAGATCCCTGCTCTAATTGATGCAGAGTCTAGGCTGACTGTTGGAATGAAGGTTTGCAGTTTTCAATGAATGATTAAAAAACTATATTGCATTCTGACAGAGCTCTTGGAGCGAACCCTTTATTTTGCGATTGTCATTTGAGATGGCTGTCTGATTGGGTGAAAAAGGATTATGTCGAACCAGGGATTGCTCGTTGTGCTGAGCCCCATCACATGAGAGACAAGTTGGTTCTGACAACTCCTTCAAAGAACTTTGAATGCAAAGGTAAGCACTGTTTATATCTACTACTTATGGTTGGGTTGAAAGCAATCCCCTACAGACAGCTCATCCAGTATTCCTGCAAGTTCGGAGCACCAGGCTAGGGTGCCCCACCCATTAAAAGGAGGGGCAAATTGCGTTGGACACACCGGTTCTCGTCTGATTACTGAAGTTAAGCAACGCAACCCCAGCTAGTAGTCACATGGGTGGCCGCTTAGGAAATCTGGGTACCGCGAATACCCAAAAATCGTCGCCTTGTAGTTGAAGGACCATAAAACACCAACGAAAACAAGAACCCATCCATAATGGGAACAAAGCTGACATTTGGGACTTGGAATCATCATCATCATCATCATACTCTTCTCCCGCCTGTGGGGCAGGGTTGGGTCTACGGGTTCTAGCGTTCCACTCCTGTCTATCTCCCACCAGGTCCCCGTCCACCTCACACACCTATTGAAAAGTGTCGTAAGCCACCTGCTGCCTGCGGTCCTGCTGCCTGGGCCTACGGCTTTTCGACCTTTCATCTTCCTTAATGCCCTGGCTACTTCCTACATTTGGGACTTTGAATGCGCTGAAAAATATGATAGTGTGTGGTAAGATGGAGACCTGATGGGAAACAGGAGCGAGTAGAGGGGCATAATTCGCAGAACCGAACATGCCATAGGCGGAACACGGGTATGATGATCTACTATATAGGCACTGGCACTACCACCCACATACGTGGCAGAGAGGCCGGCTGCATTCATGTCTGCCTTCCTCTTTTGGGTACTTTCCCTCCACCGACCCCAAGGAATCTGGAAATAATGGCGGCCACCCTATATTTTATTCCGTGTAGAAAGAGTTCTTTTTGAAACACCTCCGTGGCGCAGAGGTAGCGAGGTCGACTGCGGCGAGAGCGGCAAATTGCGTTGGACACACCAGTTCTCCTCTGATCACTGAAGTTAAGCAACGTAAGCCTAGCTAGTACTGACATGGGTGGCCGCTTGGGAAAACTGGCTACCGCAAATACCGTAAAATTGTCCCATTAGCATATTGTCTGTGCAGTGGACGGGGCTCTAATGACCTTGCAGTTGAATGGACCACGAACAACAAAAATCGACTGTTGAGCGGCTGGTTCCTACCTGGCGGGGTTGGCTTTTCACTTATTTCGAGCGAAAGAGAGGTTGCAGTACACCTTCCTTTAGGTGGAAAGTGAAACCCTGGCCACATGTAGGGTCACAATTAAAATAACCCTTTTCTCCCCCCTTGGGTCGGTGACGTAAGCGAGTCGGGATGAAGACATTGACTACTGTGGCAATGGTTCCACGTTTGTTTTTGGATCGACGTAGGTTGGCTTCCCAAGTGCGCCGTTGGATGCGACGGTTGGAATGTGAAACCTTGGCTCTGTGTGGCGTTGCAAGTAAAAAGGTTCTTTTCTCTTGCCCCTGGCGTCGCCGCGTCGGTGAAGGAAAAAGTGCCCCGATAAATGAAAATAGGCAGCGGTCGCATTGCGTTGGGTACACCGGGTCTCATCCGATCATAGAAGTTTAGCAACGCAAGCCCTGATAGTACTAGGATGGGTACCGCCCTGAACCGGGGTTCTTCTGATACCCATTCGTCGTACCAGTGCAGAGCCTGAATAGCCTCTACATTAGTATCCAATGTGGGCCCTAATGACTAATGTAGTCTTGTACCGTAAAACAACAAACAAAACAAAAGGCTTGGCCTTCGACAAATAACCATAGCGGTTGCGGCATAAGTTGGCAGCCGGCTGCGTAGTAATACTGTCCAACAGATCGTCCATGTGTCCCATTGCGGCGATAGTGGATATTCGACTCTTTCGTACGTGGAATGTATGGATGATTGATATTGTTTTTAATTTCCAAAGGGTTGACACACCAGTTCTCGTCTGGTTACTGAAGTTAAGCAACGTAACCCCAGATATTATTAGCATGGGTACCAGCTTGGGAACACTGGGTTCTACTGAGGCCCAAAAATCGTCGTAACAGCGTAGTGTCTGCGAAAACTCTGCATTAGAACTACGCAGTGGACGGGGCTCTAATGACCATTGTAGTTGAAGGGCCGTAAACACCACCGAAACGAAAAGGGAGTTTGCAGCATTAGCCGACAATAAGTAAGGGGGTAGCCGGTTGCGTAAAACTGAGGTCCAGCACCGTGTCTATGCATACTCTGCATCAGTGGCGGATCCAGGATTTTCGTCAGGTGGGGGGGGGGTTGAGCTAAAGCTCGCATATCGACACCTTCCCGGTAAAACATCGTAAGCGACATTTTTTGAGATTTTCAATTTTTAATATAATCAAATTCTGCACATTATGTGTTTATTAATACTGCAATCAGTTTTACCCTACGTTAAAAAGTTATTTTATTTTAAGCATAAGAATGAATGAGGAAATCAGGACGTTTTTCTCATCTCCTGTAAAATTTATGAAATGGCGCTTACGATGTTTTACCGGGAAGGTGTCGATATATTATGCGAATAAGTTTATATGTGCATAGGGGGGGGGGGGTTTGCAACCCCAAAAACCCCACCCTGGATCCGCGCGTGCTCTGCATTACAGCTACACCGCGGATGACTTTTTTTTTACCATTGTAACAAAAAAAATCGAAAGGGTTGAGTGATATTGAAATATTTCTCGTATTTGTTGCGAGCTATTCTAATATGAGAATTTGAATTTGCAGGAAAAATTCCGTCAGACATCTTGGCAAAATGTGACGCCTGCTACACGTTTCCATGCCGAAATGGTGCCACTTGTAGGTCCTTGCCCCTACGCAAGTACGAGTGCTTGTGTGCACCTGGCTATCACGGAGTGAATTGTGAATATATAATTGATGCTTGTTACGGAAACCCTTGTGAAAGTGGAGGAACCTGTAAAGTTCTAGAAGAGGGGCGATTCAGGTATTTGAAACTCTTCTTTTTTTGGGGGGGGGGGGGGGGGGTTAACCACTTAAGAGGGACGCACACAAAATGGCCGGAATTGGTGCAAACAATTGAAACTATTTGTAACGCTAATCGCTTACTTAACAATGGCACAACCTATGGCAGGGTTGGATAGCCTTTCTTTGTTCCTCTCTGTGGGCGCATGAACGATATATTAGACGGCATTTTTATGTAGCTGGCTGTCGACCAAAGCTGCAAACCCTAAGTTTAGGTATGGTCGGTCTACTTTTCGCTGTGAGAACCCCGCCTCAGTGGCACTGTGGGTAGCACGCTCGGTAACTGCGTCAGTAGTTCTAGGTTTGATACTGGATCGAGGTAAGTTGGCTTCTTTCGGGCGAGAAAGAGGCCCCGAGCAAGACCTCCTAAAGAGAAGGCCTTCTCACTCATATGTGACGTCACCCTTAGTAGTGCTACAATGCAATCACGAATGGTGGCGCTTGCCCTTTAACAGTCAAGCAATGATTTATTTACTAATCACCATACTCTTGAGTGTTCAAATACGTGGCCCTCAGGACATATGCGGCCCACGATGGTCTTTCATGTGGCCCACAGATTTTGAGAATTATAGATAATTAGAAAAAAATGACACTAAACGTATGGGTAAACGTTTTGTACATGAAATATGTATTAAAAAATATATAAAACGTTACTGTATGTATTTCATGCATTATATACTGCATGTCAGTGGTTCTCAAAGCATGTTCCGCAGAACACTGGTGTTCTGTGAAACCACTTAAAGTGTTCCGCAAAAAATATAATGCACAAATACCGGTAAAACAATGGAGGGAAAATGATGTGGTCACTGAAGGGGTCACTAGGAGGGGGTCACTGAAGTGGAGACTGGCAAGCGGAGTCCTGTGTGATAGAAGGATCCAAATCTAGTTGAAAGGGACGTTCTACAGGACAGTGGTTAGACCAGCTATGCTATATGGATCAGAGTGCTTGGCAATGAGGACGAGCTACATAATTAGAATGTGAGTAGCCGAGATGTGAATGCTGTGGCACATGTGTGGCGTGTCGAGAGCTGACAGAATTAGGAATGAGCATATTAGAGGTAACCTGGGGTGGTGGACATCGCCGAAAAAATGAGGGAGAATAGGCTGAGGTGGTATGGACACGTCATGCGAAGACGGGAAGAGGAGCTCGTTAGATTAATTACAGGAATAAGGTGGTCGGTAGCGCCACGGGCAGGGGGAGACCAAAGCAGATGTGGGAACAGGTTGTCCATAAGGATGTGACAGTGTGTGGGGTGGATGGGGAACTGGGGGACAGATAGACGGGAGTGGAGGGCTAGAGCCTGCAGACTAGACCCTGCCACAGGCAGGATAAGGGTATGATGATGATGTAGGAAATATCAAGTGTAGAAGGTGTACAGGGAGTGGCGAATTGCGTTGGACACACCAGTTCTTGTCTGATTACTGAAGTTAAGCAGCACAACCCCAGCTAGTACTGATATGGGTGGCCGCTTGGGAAAACTGGGTACTGCTAATACCCAAAAATCGTTGCATTAGTGTAGTGTCTGTGCAGTCTCTGCATGAGAACTATGCTGTGGACAGGGCTCTAATGACCTTTGTAGTTGAAGGACCCTAAAACACTAACAAACAGAAGGTGTACAACCTGCTTTAAAGTTTATGTTGAATTGTAAGTGTTCCGTGCTAGTTAAATGCCAGTTTAGTGTTCCCAGACTTCAAAAAGATTGAGAACCACTGCTGTATGTTATACACTGTATGTATTTCATACATATATATCACCTTTAACTGCCTGTGGCAGGGTCAGGTCTACAGGTCCACTGAACATACTCTGACTGGGGGCATCCCAGCCAGGCGTCTGGAACCTGATAGAATGTTGGCTGGGTTGTCTATGGGGTTCAAAAACCTAAAGTATATGTGAAATCTAATTTAAACCTATGGGTGGAATGAAAATACGTTTTCTACCATGCATAATGTGGGACCTAGCAGTAACTTTTCTGTACTACGGCACCACTTATTAAATATTAAATCTGCTTACCTTGCTATTTTTAGTCATTTTAAAATCCTTTCTCTTAATGGCTGTAATCCATTTTGTCACCATTTCAGGGTGTTTTGAAAAGCTGAAGACCTGAACTTTTGGCCCACTTCTGTAGTTTCCCTTACATCCAGGCACAACACAATTATATGGCATTTTGTTTATCCAGAATCCAAATTTGATATAATTTTGATTTGAAAATTATTTACGTTCCAAATTCAGTTGAAATTTAATTTAAAAAATGGCTTAAATTGCATACAATATGGTCGTTCACCAAGCATGCTAGCACTACTTTGTGTGACGTCACTAGCGAGTGACGTCATGGTTCAAGGGCCTTGTTATCTAGGAGGCTTTGCCCCGAGTGCACCTTCTTTCGGATGAGAAGTAAAACCTAGGTCCCGTGTGGTGTACAATGGCATTTCCATGGCGAAGAACCCTCTCTACTATGCAACGGGTAGATGAGGCAACAATTTCGAGGTATAGGAGCTTGCCCCCTGGCATCGGGGAAATTCCCCAACGAACAGTAGACCAACGATAAATAAGCTCAGGGATTGCAGCTGTGGTCGGCAACCGGCTGTGGAAGAACACTGTCCAGAGAAACCAACCCACCTTGATCCAGTGTCGAACCTAGAACCACTGAGGCAATAATCGAGCACGCTACCTCCTGCGCCACCGAGGCGGGTCTTAATTTACATTTAGAAATGATTTATTAATTAAAAGGACTAGAACCAGCTAGCAGTAGGCAGACGTTAAATAAGCACAGGAGCTGCAGTTTAGGTCGGCAGTCGGATGCGTACAAAGTCGTCTGGAAACGATCACGTGCTCCAGAGGGACCAAGAAAGGTGCCTGACCCTGCCATAGGCGGGAAAACGGTTAGTAGTTGCTTGCTTATAATTAAATGGTTAGAACCATGGAGGGCGGCTTTTGGATACTGAGTAAACTAGATGTAGTTTGACAACATCCTGATACAACAGCTACTGTCGCCCTGGTGTCGGGTTAAAGAAGCAGACCGACGCTAACTAAACAAATTTTGCACCGTCGCGTTGTAGCTGCTCTGTTGGATATGGGGCCTGTGTTAGGATCTTCAGCGCCCGCCTGGAGATCTTAAACGAGTCCCTCCTCATTATTTTGAAGAATTTTGGGCAATTGTTGAAATAGCCACTCCTATAGCGGCGCCCGCCTGAAGCGCAAATTCTGAAGGCCTACTTCCGCCGGACCTGCGTTTCACTGAGCAGTTATGCGTTCATGCAGTGTGTTCCCAATCCTACCATAGGTTTAGAATCGATAAGCACCTTCATGAGGCTCAGGAATTGCTTTTGGATTTATAATACTTTATTGTTGCTTCGTTTGGAGTGCACGATGCTACCTCCATGTCAGTACACAGGGGCTCTCAAAATCTTATTACTTCGACTGTCTCAGTGGCTGCGCGCTCTTGACTGTGAGTACCGTGTGAGGTTCTGTGTTCCATCCTGGCTATGACGGATGGCTTCTTCTGAGCGAGAGGAAGAGGAACAATTTCCGGGTGTAGGAGCTCGCCCCTTGGAGTCGGTGGAATTCCCCAACTAACAGTAGACCGACAATAACTAAGCATAGTGGGTGCCGCTTTGATCTCCAACCGGCTGTGGAAAAACACTGTCCAATATATCGCCCTTGTGTCCATTCAGAGGGACAAGATGGGTACCCTGCCAAAGGTGGGAAAAGGGTTAGGAGCTCCTTTGCTTTGAGATACGGGGTAGAAAGGGTCACTTTATACACCACACCTGACCATGGCTTTATTTCTCAAACGGCTGGGGGATGGGGCGCAACTGGAGCTCTCTCTCTCTCTCGTCAAATTGAGCCACCCACCTTGGACGGGCTCGACCTTACAACCTTCTTCAGATAGGTTGTAAAGCCGACGTCCCGTGTGGTGTATGACGTCATTTGCACGAAGAAAGACCCTCCCTACTATGCAACGGGCAGATGAGGTAAAATTTCCGGGTGAAGGAGCTCGCTCTCTGGCGTCGGTAGAATTCCCCAACGAGCAGTACACCGAAGATAAATAAACATAGGAGTAGCATCCAAAGTCCGCAGCCGGCTGTGGAAAAATGCCGTTCCATATACAGTGTGTCGCTTTAGTCTTAGGAACAAGATGGGTACGCGACCCTGCCATAGGCGGGAAAGAGTCAGGAGTTGCTTGCAATGGTGACGTTGTTGGTGATATTTGTTTTTCTGCATTCTGTAGCTGCCATTGCCCTCCAGGTTATGAAGGGGACAGGTGCGAGACCAATGTGGATGACTGCATTTCTCATAAATGTAAAAATAATGCAACATGTAAGGACCTCATTCAAGGCTATGAATGTCATTGCCCTGCAGGTTTTACCGGTAAGTGACAGGATGCAGTGTATTTTTTTTTTTCTAATGGTGGATGCTTAGTTAGGGTTGACCGTAAATAAACATAATGTGTTGAGAGCCTGATAATTCAAAATCTTTTAGGCGAAGCTCAAGCAAATTTGGTGTAGATACTCTTGAGACCCTAGGGCAGGCATCTCACATACGCGACCCGCAAAAAATTTAGAAAAAAATGATAATAAAAGTACAGTTGGCTCTCTTTTTATGCGGGTTCTTTTCATGCGATTTCCAAGTTATGCGGTTTGCATTTCATTATAAAAAATTTCGCCAAATATGCATTCTGTATGCTTTTTTTAGGAAGTATAGTCAGTCTAAGGCCCATGACACTGATAAAATCCACCGACCATTGTATTAGCCAGTCAAAGAAGTCTTAGTCTGTCAGAAATTAGCATACATACTTGTACATGACACTTAACAATCATACCATTATCATCATACCCTTATCCTGACTGTGGCAGGGTCGGGTCTGCAGTTCCACTGAACATGCTCTAAAATTAAAACTTATTTTGGAGGTGATTTGAACATTTTTAACCATGATGATATAGAAGAACTGCTGGTGGATGATGTCTTAAATGACGATGTTATTTTTAAACTAACTTGTGTCCCCGGACACATACCTCAAAGTGTCTGCTTTCACGTCAGTGTCTCGGCCGTTTCCATTACCCGGTTAATTTATTTTGATAGAAATTTCGCGTTGATTCACGTTACACATGTGCTCTGCAGAAAGGAGACCAATTCGGGCGTCTGCATTCGGACCTAGATGGTGGGCACTTTGAGGTACTCAAAAATTGTCTCAAAGTGTCCCGCCGGACACTTCAAGTGGACCCCGGACACTTTGACGTGTGACACCGGAATCCCCCCACAGACAATCCAGCCAATATCCCTGCGTGTTCCAGACGCCTGACTGGAGTGACCCCCAATCAGAACATGTTCAGGTAACCTGCAGACCCGACCCTGCCGCAAGTGGGATACGGGTATGAGGAGGATGATGATGAGGATGATGATGAGGATGATGGTCAAAACAAAAGTCTACAGAGAGTGAGAAAAAAACATGTTTGTGAAAATGTATAGTCTATATCAAAGAGATCTGTTACAAAGACAGTTATTTCTGATGATGAAAGTGATTGACAAACAGTTTGCAGATAGTGTATAGGGCCTACCCTTACCAGATAGACAATTGAATTGAAATACAATTTTATTTAAGGTTTATATAAATCTTTTTCAGCTTCCCAAAGAAATTTATTAAGAAACCTATTTTCTTTAACATCAACAAACTTTTTTTATGCGGTTGTACATTCATTTTAATTTATTTCCGAGTTATGCGAATTCTAAAAATTATGGAACGTATCTCTCATTTTTCCATAGACTTATAGTCTCATTTTATGCGAATTCTTTTTATGCTATTTTCTGAGGAACGTATCCCCCGCATAAAAAGAGACTTGATTGTATAGGCAAACGTTTTCTATATTAAATATGTACTAAATCCTATATAAAACGTTGCTGTATGTGTTTCATACATTTTAAAAATGCACATGGCCCTCCGATAAAGTGAATTTGAGACCACCGCCCAAGGGTATTCAATTAGAGAAAATGAAGTAGCTGAAAATTCAGCAACAATGAGGAAATTATCGTTGCCATGACCGAATTGTGCAATTTTTATGAAATAACGAGCAGATTATGTGAATGGCAGTAAACTTACATCTAAGGTTTGCCAGATCGGTGACTTTGACGAGAGGAGAAGGAGGGGTCTGTATGGCCTACTCTGACCCGGAATGGTTCAAAGAAAATTAAAATCAAAGATAGTTTTAAAAGCAGTCAACTTTAAAGGTGTTGTTTTGCCAGTACAGTAATAGCTTAATGGTAGCGCGCTTTACTAGTAGACTGTAGTTGCAGATTTTAACCTGACCCTAAGCCAAGAGTGGGCAAATTTTGACAGGGTTGTCCATTATCACCAAAACTGTCCCTACTGTATATTAACGAAGGATTAGGATCCAGGATAGAAGGCTGGGATTTTTTGTGATCCGTTTGTTTTTCTGGTGTTTTAGGGTCCTTCAACTACAAGGTCATTAGAGCCCCGTTCACTGCATTATTCTGATGCAGAAGCTGCACAGACAACACACTAATGCTACGATTTTTGGGTATTAGTGGCACCCAGTTTTCTCAAGCGACCACCCACTGGGGTTGCCTTTCTTAACTTCAGTGATCACACGAGAACTGCTGTGTCCACCCAAATAAGCCACTCCCTTTCCTCTGGGGATGGTATCAATTTGCCTGCCATCTCTCAGGGGCTGCTGGCAGAGAGAGGGCGAGAGAGCTCCAACAAGAACTAGATATCTGTGAAGAGTTTATTGGGGAACAATATGGTAACGCATTCCCTAGCGAGATGGTCACAATATGGCTCAGGCGAGGTTTAATTGGTGTTTTAGGGCCCTTCAACGACAAGGTCGTTAGAACCCCATCCACTAATGTGACGACTTTTGGCTATTAGCAGTAGCCTGCTTTCCCAAGTGACCATCTAAGTTAATACTAGCTGGGGTTGCGTTGCTTAAATTTAGTGATCAGAAGAAAACTGGTGTGTCCAATCATCAATGGAGAACATCATTCATAAGTTAAAAACCTGTGAAGGCTTAGTAAGGAAACTGCAATGGGAAAAACTTAAGAACGAGAAAGAGATAAAGTATCATCATACTTGGAAAAGCTTCCTTCTGTTTTAGGCAAGAGCCAAGTCACTTGAGACGAAACAGAGGATGGCAAACATATCAACTGGGTGGGAGGGCTGTGGATTGGGTGGCGATCAAGTGGAGGACGCCAGACATGTGGTACTAGCATGTCCAATGGTGGGCCACTGCAAGGCGGGGTTGTGACACCCCTAAATTGGAAGGGAGCAGCTTATTGCATTGGACACACCAATTCTTGTCTGATCACTGAAGTTAAACAATAGTACAAGGTAACCAAAATAGTTCTTGCCATTTTTGCTTTGCCATGGAATGCACTGTCATTAGTCGTAACGTGAACAATAGTGAAGATAAATGGAAGTGTCCGAGGAGTTCATTTGGTGTTGTGTGCTTTATGACTTTAAAGTGGGCTTATCAGCTGCTGCATCAAGTCGCCAAATGTGTCAAGGGTTTGGGGATAGTGCTATGAATGAATGTACTGCAAGGCTTTGGTTTAAAAAATTCAGGTCAGGAGATTTGTCCTTCTGTGATGAACCCTGCAGTGATGACCACAGACTATGGATGATGAAGCTTTACAGGCAGCCATTGAGGAGGACAGTAGTCTAACGTGTGGTGAACTTGCAAGACAGTTTTATGTTTGTGATGAAACACTGTGACTTCATTCTTCTCATTACTTCCCACGCTTAGGTAAGACATACAGTCTGAGCAAATGGGTTCCACACACACACTGTTGGAAATCCGCAAGAGACAATGAGTGGCAGCCTTTATGTTTTCTTGCCACCATACTGCATTTATATTCAACGAAAAGTGGGTCCTGTTTGACACTCCCAAGCTTTCCAAACATTGGTTGTCACCACAGGATACTGTTCCCACAGTGCAAGACCATCTCTGCACCCACGCAAGATTATGCTTTGTGTTTGGTGGTCAGGTCATCAAGTGATTCACTATGAGCGCCTAAATGTGGGTCAAACAGTCACTGCAGACCTCTACTCACAGCAATTGGAGAGTGTGCAAAAGGCATTGCAAGAGAAGGAGCCAGCACTGGTGACTCGCAAAGGAGTACTCTTCCTTCATGACAATGCCAGACCACATGTTGCATGGGTGGTCAGGGCTACCATACAGCAACTTGGTTGGGAGACGTTGTGCCATCCTCCTTACTCACCTGACCTTGCACCATCCCATTACCACCTCTTCCACTTCCTGCGCAATCATCTTTGTGGAAAATCCTTTGCCAATGAAGCAGACTTGTGCAAAACACTCAAAGACTTCTTTGCATCTAAAACAATTGAGTTTTACCGCAAGGGGATTGCACAGCTGGTAACAAGTTGGCAGAAGGTGCTGGATGTCGATGGCGATTACTTTGAAGACTAACAATAGACTACACATTCTGTACATCATTCTCTTTGTGGCCATTAAAATCCGCAAGATCTTTTATGGTTACCTTGTATATACACCGAATTGGCAAATTTTGAACGAAATATTATGCTCTAAACACATCCTATATCTGTAGCCAACTGTAGATCAGTGGTGTGAAACCCGTGGCCCACTACGTGGCCTGCTGCCTGATGAAAAATTTCCACTTATGCTGGATGGGGATTTTTGAACTCCCACCACAGTAGTGTAGAGATAATGCAGTGGTCCTAAGTTCGAACCTGGACCAAGTTGACTTGATTTCTTTTGGCCTAGAGGTTCCCATCGCGCCTTCGTCAGATATGAAGTAAAGTTGTGGCTTCGTGTGGTGTGCACGATGTCATATGTACCTAAAATGGCCCTTCCTTCACGGAATAAACCATGATGGACTGTAGTTCGGCAAAATCTTCAGGTGTTGGAATTCGACTCTGTCTTCGGTGGGGGGGGAACGAAAAACATAAGTCGACAATAATTAATAAGAGAGGTTGGCAGTCGGCTGCATAAAATTACCGTCTGACAAGTCCATCGTGTGTGCCAGTAGAACATAAATGGGCACCCAGCCCTGCTATAGTCGGCAGAAGGATTAGTAGTGATGAAGCTTGATAGAAACTTGTATGAGTGAGACGTTTTCTTGTGGCACACAGACTCTTTTAACCTGAATTTTGTTGCCCCCGTCCTTATAAGGTTGACACAAAATCTGTAGAGGAAATGGAATACAACATATATTTTCTGTAACTGAAATGGTTGTTGCAGTTTCAGGCCACTACTGATCATCATCATACCCTTATCCTACCTGTGGCAGGGTCGGGTCTGAGGCTACTAGCCCTCCTCTGCCGTCTATCTCCCACCAGGTCCCCGTTCACCCCACACACTGCCATGTCCTTACGGACAACCTGCTTCCACGTCTTTCTTGGTCTCCCCTTGCTCAGGGTGCTTACAACCACCTGTATTCCTGAAATAGACCTAACGAATTCCTCCTCCCCTCTTCTCATTACGTATCCGTACCACCGCCAACCTACTCTTCCTCATTTTCATGCGATGTCTAATATACTCATTCCTAACTCTGTTTCAGGTCACTACTGTGAGAAAAAAATCAATTTTTGCTCCAAGGAATTGAACCCCTGCAAGAATGGCGCTTCTTGTCACGATCACTATACGCATTACAGGTTAACCTATCAACACGTCCTGTGTGTATACTGATAATAATACGGCTGTTTGTGGCCTCATGCGCCTCCTCGTTTATTTTAGTTGCCTGTGCCCTGAAGGATTTCAAGGACAAAACTGCAGCACTAACGTGGATGACTGCAAGGAACACATGTGCCAACACGGCGCCACTTGCGTGGACGGAATCAATGGATATACGTAAGATCTCACTCAGAAGTACCGTTATCGTGTCTTTAAATCTCTTTATTAATTAATTTGGCACATGATCATTGAAGAGGAGAACAGGGGTCAATATAAATAGAATTTCGGTCAACCTTCGCCTTAAAATCGGCAACTGCTGAGGACATTTGAGATCAGAGAAGGGCACCGTCACCCCGCACACTACGATTTCCTTACGGACAACCTACTCCCACGTGTGTTTCGGTTCCCCCCTGCCCCGGGTGCTTCCAACCACCTGCATTCCTAACATGGTCCTAACGAGCTTCTCCTCTCCTCTTCTCATTACGTGTCCAAACCACCAGTCTACCCTCCCTCATTTTTTTCGGCGATGTCCACCACCCCAGACTACCTGTAATATACTCATTCCTAATTCTATCAGCTCTCGACACCCCACTCATGTACCGCAGCATTCACATCTCGGCTGCTTGCATTCTTTTGACGTGGCTCTTCCACACTGCGCAACACTCTGGCCAATATAGCATAGCTGTTCTAACCACTGCCCTGTAAAACTTCTCTTTCAACTTGATTGGGACCCTCCTGCAGTGCCGTAACGGGGGTATGAAGCGCCTGTGGCACCCTGGTAACCAAATTTAACCACACAAACCTAACAAAATCTAAAGGAATCCAACCTTACTAAACCCAACCAAACCTAAAAGACCCTAACGTGATAAAACCAAATCTAACCAAACGAAAGTTAACCACACTACAACGAACATTCCAGGAAGCAATTCCATATTTTATGAATTGCTCTCATCAAATGACCTCAAATGTCCGCACTAGTTGACTTTATTTTCTTAACGCGACGTTTATATTAATTGTAATCACTCAGGACCACTTACCTCCCTCCATGACCTTGGCTATCAAATGGAACTGGATGTATAATGGATGCGTTAACGTGTTGTGGTTTTAATTGATAATACGTTCGTTTTAGATGTCAGTGTCCTGAAGACTACGCTGGGATGTTTTGCGAAATAGCTCCAATGGTGGCCATGCTGTACCCACAGACAAGCCCTTGTCAGGACCACGACTGCAAAAATGGCTTGTGTTTCCAACCCACTGGATCTTCGGATTATGTTTGTAAATGTGCTCCAGGATTTTCTGGCAAACGATGCGAATATTTGACCAGCTTTAGTTTTCGTGATTCTTCGGCGTTTATTGAATTGGATCCACTGGAAACGAAACCGGAAGCTAATATTACTGTGACTCTGGCAACCACTAGCCAAAATGGTATCCTCTTATATAATGGCGATAGCCACCATCTGGCGGTGGAACTTTTCAAGGGCCGGCTCCGTATCAGTTATGACGTCGGCAACTATCCGGTTTCCACCATGTTCAGTTTTGAACAAATCGCTGATGGAAATTTTCATAAAGTGGAGTTGTTGGCCCAGAAAAAGAATTTCACCCTACGAATCAACGGTGGTGTATCTCGTAGTATTATTAACGAAGGAGATAAGGAGTATCTGGAGCTGAAGTCACCATTATTCATTGGGGGCTTGCCACCTGAGGTCTCAACCACTGCCCTCAAACAATGGCATGTGAAGAATTCATCAAGTTTTAACGGTTAGTGGGTTCTGACATTCTGTTTATTTCTAGTTGCTCGTTTGTTGGTGTTTTAGGGCCCTGCAACTACAAAGTCATTAGAACCCCGTCCACAGCATAGTTCTTATGCAGAGACTGCACAGACACTACACTAATGCGACGATTTTTTTGGGTATTGGCAGTAACCAGTTTTTCCAAGCGGCCACCCATGTCAGTACTAGCTGGGGTTGCACTGCTTATCTTAAGTGATCAGACGAGAACTGGTGTACCCAACGCAATTCGCCGCCTCGTTGGTGATGGCGTCGCGTGCTCAACCCCTACGACTGTAGTTCCATATGCCATCCAGGCTTTCAGGTCTGTGTTGGAGCGCAACAAAGAGAACTAAAACAGAGCTGGAGTTCCAGAAGTGGGCGCTGAGTCTCCCTTTCATGGGAGCGCCGTGAAATATTCCAAATATGAGAGACAAAGGGAGAAAAGTAGATAGATAAAGGGAGAGACATTGAGATACTGAAATACTGTAGACGGAAGAGAAATGGAGATAAATATACAGAGAGACAACGGGAGAGAGAAATAGAGAGAGCGACAGTGAATGGGAGAGACAGAGAGATAGCAACAATGAAGGGGAGAGACAAAAGCACGGGGAATAGGAAGAAAGACAGGTAAAGAAATAGAAACAAAGGTAGAGAGCGAGAGAGAGACAACAATAGGGAGATAAAGTCAGAGAGAGAGAGAGAGAAAAAGATAACGGGAGAGGGATAGAGAGAGGGGAGAAAGCGACACAAAGGGTTGGAGAAAGAGAGAGAACAACAGAGATAGAGAGAGAAAAAAAAACGGGTTACTCTCAGTTCACCTTCCCCAAATGGCTAAGCGAAAAACAGTCAGCTATTTCTGGCGCGGAAAAGAAGGGAATCCAGAAGCGCGACTGCTGGTTCCAAGTTCAATACTTGACCGAGGTAGGTTGACTTCGTTTAGGGGAGATGGGGAGAGGCCCCCAGTGCGCCTTCCGTCACGTAGAATGTAACGCCGATGCCCTCTCTACTATGCAACGAGTAGATCAGGCAGAATTCCTAGGTGTAAGAAGTCGCCCTTCCCTAGCGCCGGTTGAAAGTTCACTCCCAAGACAGGTCTTCTATTAATAGGGAGCTTGAGTTACACGTTGCGTACAACGTACACCGACGCAAAGCAGACGAATTCCATACTGCGCAGATGCAACATTCCTAATAGGGGCATGTGCACCTGCGCAGTACGCAATTCGTCTGCTTTACGTCGGTGTAAGTTGAACGCCGACGTGTAACTCAAGCTCCCTAATAATATCTACAACAGCATCAGGTTGTAGCAGCCGGAAGTGTGCAAATGATGATGAAGGTCATATTGCGGACGACCAATGGCTGCAGTCAAAAGAATGTCATAAGTGTGTTCCTTGTTCCCACCGGACGAATTTGTGCCCATCCCTGGGAGCGGCTTATTGCGTTGCACTTGCCAGTTCTCGTCGGATCACTGAAGTTAAACAACACAACCCCAGCCAGTACTAACATGGGTGGCCGCTTGGGAAAACTGGGCAGTGTACCGGCCTCTAATGACCTTGTAGTTGAAAGGCGCTAAAACATCAACGAAGCAAACAAAAATGTACTCAACCCTGCACTAACGGAAAAATATTAACGATGATCACACTGTGAGGGAAGTGGTTCATTTGCTTATGGTTGAAGCGTTAGGTCGGCACTCTGCTGCATAAAATACCGTCGAACAATTCCCCTGTGCGTTTGTGATGTCAACGGAACGACGGGAGCCCAACCCTGCACTAGACGGAAAAAAATAGTTATGGAATACTGATGTATGCTAATGTTCGATTTCTTTTAGGTTGCATGAAGGAAATGTACATAAATCACAGATTATTTGACTTCGTGGCGGCACCAAAACAACACAAAGTTACTCCCGGATGTCCAAATTATGATGTGGTCACAATAGACCCCTGTCATAATCACATGTGCAAGAAAGGCAAGTGTGTTGCGGTGGAAGGGAATCACTACGAGTGCCAGTGCAGATTAGGTTGGGGTGGACCATTCTGTGATCAAGGTAATTGATGCTCTTTATATAAGTAGCCTAATTTTTTAAGACTTGGTGATATTTCAGGTTCAAAATATTCTTTCAGAGCTATTCTATTATAATAATGAATGACCGGAAGTTGTCTGCCATTTTGAAAATGTGATGATGCTTGCATGTCGCCAGCATGTCAAAGTTTAACATACTGAAATTGATGTGAAAATCCGTCATTTTTCCGCTTAATAAAAGGTGTCTTTTAAGTTAAATGTATAGTTGTTATGCTTGATATTCACTTGCATGAAATTGGGACTATGCGACGACGGGACTATGCGACCATCTTCAGAGGCTTACGGCAGCGATAGCATTGTGTTGGACACACCAATTCTCGTCTTATCACCAAAGTTAAGCAACGCATTTCTTGGTTTGCTGATGTTTTCGGTCCCTTCAACTACAAGGTCATTAGAGCCCCGTGCACTGCGTAGTTCTAATGCAGAGACTGCATAGACACTATACTAATGCGACGATTTTTGGGTATTAGCAGTACCCAGTTCTCCCAAGCAGCCACCCATGTCAGAACTAACTGGGGTTGTGTTGCTTAACTTCAGTGATGAGACTTCAGTGATGAGTCGCTCCCAGGAGCTCGCTCCCTGGCGTCGGTGGAGTTCCCCAACGAACAGTAGACCGACCATAAATAATCATTGGGGGTTCTAGCTTTGATCGGCAACTGGCTGCGGAAAAACACTGTCCAATATATCGCCTTTGTTTCCATTCAGAGGGACAAGAAGGGCACTGGAACCTGCCATAGGAGGGAAAAGGGCTAGATTCCGCCCAATAGATCGTCCATGTGTCCATTTACAAGGACCTGGATGGATACCCGACCTTGCCATAATGGGGAAAGGGTTTGTAGTTACTTTTATTTTATTAAATAACAGTGAGATGAAATCGCCTCGGTGGCGCCAGTGACTACTGCATCAGTGGTTACGGGTTCGATCCTGAGCTGAAGCGGTTTTGCCGTTTTTCAGGAAAGAGGAAGATGTCCAGTCTTGAGAGAGAGACGACCACTTCCTTTTCTGTTAGATGGGAAGGAAAACCATGCCCCCGTGTGGTGTTTACTACTTGGAACAGGACCATCATAACTACACAGAGGTGTCGGGAGACCGGGGCAAGATGACTAATGATTTAGCGATTTTCCTGATAGTTAGCAGCATCATAGGGATACTACTAGTACTCCTCATGACTAGACACTAAAAAAATGATTTTGTAAACGGACTGTTGCCATTACTATATTATTTACATGAGTTTCATTGTTTTCCTGCTGTGTGCTATATGAAACCAAATTTTGGAAATGAGATATGATTAATGTAGAGGTAAGCTATAGAAATATCTAATAGCGTTTTCATGTACCTTAGACAACTGGCTATTCATATTCAGTATTCATTATTAACCCTTCAGCACTCTGGCTATTGGAAGTAACACAAGTACTGCGGTCGGGTCACTGTGACCCGACCATGTTGAAATTGCAGAAAATGTACAAAAAATACTATGAATCGTTTACATCTTACAAATTTTAAATAATGTCATTACAGTACTGCAGACTGAACAATAAGGGATTGAATGATTTTTATAAATGCATTTCTTACATTTCAAGCAGCAAACAGAATGTTTATTTTCTTTACTGATGTGATATCTCCTGGGATAACAATACCTTTCTCTTTTAAATAAATCTGCAGTCTTGACCATGCAATATTATAACCAAAAACGTATTAGTTTACCTGCCAAAGTTTCTATTTTAATTGTATAATGCAATGTTGGAACAAGTGGGGAAGACCAGCGTCCCCCATAGGCAACCCAGCCAATATTCCTGTGGGTTCCAAATGCGTGGCTGGAGTGCCCCCAAAAGGAGCATGTTCAGTGGACCCACAGACCCGACCCTGCCACAGGCGGGATCAGGGTGTGATGATGATGATATAATTGGGAAGTTTACTCTTCTAATTAACTGCTATTTTGATAGTTGATGGCCAAGAATTTAACAAAAATCTCTCCTAGCTATTCTATAACTAGCCTAGAAACCTAGTAACCAGCTAGGCTATATGGATATGGATCAGAGTGTTGGGCTGGCTGTGAGGAAGAGCGACGTCAATATATTTCAAGTAGCTGAGATGCAAATGCTGCAGAACATGAGTAGAGTGTTGAGAGCTGGTAGAATTAAGAATGAGTATATTAGATGTAGCCTGGGGGTGGTGGACTTCACCAACAAAAGGAGGGAGAATAGGTTGATATGGTATGGGCATGTAATGAAGGAGAGGGGAGGAGGAACTCATTAGGTCCATTTCAGGAATTTGGGTGGATGGAAGCATCTGGGGCAGGGGAGACCAAAGCAGACGTGGGATCAGGTAGTCCATAAGAATATGGTAGTGTGTGTGGTGGACAGAGACCTGGTGGGAGATAGATGATAGTGGAAGGCTAGATCCCACAGACCCGACCCTGCCACAGGCGGGATAAGGCTGTGATTATGAAATTTCAACCAGAATTTCTAATAGGTTGAACAAGGCAAAGAGGGGAATTTGATAGTTTCTTTAGTCCCTCTGGTTGAGTGCCAAAAACTTCCGTTTTCAGTAAATAAAATGGTATAATTGATTTACCATTGGTGAAACATATTTTTAGCTTCTTGGATAACAACCATATTGCAATGTGAGGGACGAGTAAGGTGTTTTGCCGCTGCAGAAATGAGATGCACAAACAGTACGGTTGAGTCAAATGGAACTTCAACTAAGTTTCGTAACTGGTGCAGTCTAAATAGCTGTTACAAGGATACTAATAATTGCAATCAACTTCAAAACATACTAGCTAAAATATATGTGAAAAAAAAATTGACAAGTAAGCACAGCCACTTAGCACCACATATACACATTAAAAATTTGCAAACAAAAATCACTCTGGTCAAATAGACCCGACTAGAGTGCTGAAGGGTTAAAATAATTTTTTAATCTTATTGCTATAATACAGTCAAATTTCGCTATAACACATGCTGGTTATAACACTTTTCAGCTTATAACACACACAAAGGAAAGTCCCAGCCAGCGCTAATGAAAAAGTATATAGTAATTGTTTGGCTATAACACACTCGGATATTACATATAACACACAACTGGTTTGGTCCCTACAACACTTTAAACGTGAAAGAGACCTCGGATATAACAAACAGCTATAACATGCAACTAGACGGCATACCCCACAGCTTAAGTAAGGCTATATGGTGCAAGAGCCTGTAGGATTAATGCAGGATGACTGAAGTGGAGACAGGCAAGTGGGTTTCTGTGTGACCGCCAGGTCCCAATAAAATTGAAGGGCAAAGTTTACAGAACTCGTTAGGCCCGCCATGCTGTATGGCTCAGACTGTTGGGCTGTTAGGAAGACCCATGAAAGGCAAATGCAAGCGGCTGAGATGCGAATGCTACACTACATATGTGTGGTGTCACCATCTGACAGAATTAGAAACGACTACGTTAGAGGTAGCTTGGGGGTGGCTGATATTCTGGAAAAGATGAGAGAGAAGCGTTTGAGGTGGTATGGGCATGTGAGGAGGAGGGGAGAGGAGGACCTTATTAGCTCTATTGTGGGAGTGCAGGTAGTTGGGGGCACCAGAGGTAGAAGAAGACAAAAACCGACGTGAGTGCAGGTGGTGCAAAGGGACATGGTGGCATGGGGGGTGGAAGGGGACTTGGTAGGGGATAGGCGGGAGTGGGGGATTAGAACCCGCAGACCGGACCCTGCCTCAGGCGGAAGAAGGGTGAGATGATGATAAAAGGATAAAATTCTCAGCAGTGTGGAATCTGGCAGAATTGCAGCTGACTGCAAGTGTGTGCGTCTTGAAATGCCCAGTGAATGAACACTTTGCATTTGGATTGTATTTATCCGAGTCAAAGAATAATTTTTTGTCGTTCCATATTCACTGTTGTTGAAAGTGATGGGTTGAATTACTGGGCAATTTGGTACAGAACACGATATATGCACCATTTGTAAGATTTGATACAAAAAAAATTTTTAAAAGAAATTTATATTGAAGATATGCAAATTAACCAGTAATTGAACACCGAAGTCTAATCGATAGTAGATCGACAGGTACAGCAGTTTCAGATTCATGACAAGGTTTACCTATGAACTGTTTCAAAAGGATTGAAACAATCACCCTTAAAAAAACGTGATTAAATAACATTTGTTCCAAACGAATTTCCCATTCCCACTGTAGGTTGAACAGATCTCATGCCACCATAAATGGCATGATAGGCCCTCAAAGGAAGGTTAAATTTGGGCCCCGGAAGACATCTGCTAGAATTCATCAGAACTAGAGAACAAAAATCATCCATTAAATAGCTTCAAAGTTCTTAATATTGGACGTTATTTCAACAATGTTCATTTACTGGGGGTTGTTCATTCACTGGACAAGGCACCCTATACAAGTCTAAGTCGACTTTTTGAATTCATCTTGAAATTAGCACATTTTTGTTCAGTTACCATATCTTTGGTATCATTTAGCATTGTTTCTGTTATAACACACACTCGGTTATAGCACACAGACATGAGTAGTCCTGAAGGTGTGTGTTATATCCGAGTTTGACTGTACTTAAGTTTTAAAATTGTTGCCGGGGCAAGTTGGCGAACTCACCATCTTGACCTCAATGTTAACTGGCATCTTCTTTGTGGTGGACAGCTTACCTGTGATTATTTTAACTAGAAACATTAACTTTTAAGTTGACAATAAATTCGATTTACTATTTACTTCGATTTTAACTTTTAGTGTTAATGCATTTTTATTATTCAGAAA
Organism: Trigoniulus corallinus; assembly: GCA_013389805.1. NCBI lineage: Eukaryota > Metazoa > Arthropoda > Diplopoda > Spirobolida > Trigoniulidae > Trigoniulus > Trigoniulus corallinus. Next base: position 3,209,086 of record JAAFCE010005724.1, read on the forward strand.
AAAATTAAAAATATTATTTCATTTACCTTAACAATGTAATAAATAATGCCTAAACCTATATTACTATAATAGAATTAAGGGTACTATAATAGAATTAAGGGTACTATAATAGAATTAAGGGTACAATAATAGAATCCGGAGAATATACTAATTAAAAATTTTAAAATCATCTTGGAGATATCAAAAAAAATGTTTCACTTTAAACCACTAAATTATAAATAAAGGTACATTCTAAGTATATCAGCATTGTAAAACATTTTATCTCGAAAGAAAAATAAAAATTAATTTGAAAACTCTTAGTATAGTCAACTTGCCTCGGTCTCCCATACATCGGCAAAACTTTTAGGTTTAGAAGTGGTTTAGAAATTCCCCAACAGCTGGTTAAGTAAATCACCATTTGGGACAAAAATGGCTGCTAAAGAGCAAAAGGGCTAGAAATACCGTAATTATTCTAATAAACGGCGCCCTCTAATAAACGCCTCTCCAATAACCGGCGCACCTTTCAGCTGAAGGAAATAATAAACGGCGCGCCGATTGTTTCAAAACTGTCTGGAAGTGATCGTGCAAGTTAACTTGAATTGTTTTAATGATTAACTCTTTAATGCTACACAGGGGTACTGGTATCGTCATCATCACATCCGTATCCAGCCTGTGGTAGAGTTGGGTCCGTGGGTCCATTGAACATGCTATGACTGGGAACACCCCGGCCAAGCGTCTGGAACCCTCAGGAATATTGGGTGGTTGTCTGTGTGGGGATGCCGGCCTACCACACAGTTCCAACACCACATTTTACAACCCAAATATAAATTTTGGCAGGTAAAATACTGCTTTGTCAGTTTTAATATTGCATGGTGTCTGACCTATTGCACAACATCTATACTGCAATAAGGAATCAGGCTCATGCCTGAACAGAGCTACTGGTGTACCCCAGGATTTTTCTTCCTCCTCTCTGTTCTGTGGGTGACCCTGGTGCAATGCGATTCACAGTATTTTCACATGATAGGTTGAACTTCCTAATAAGTCACAGTCGTGTAAACGAAGCTTTAGTGCAGATATTGTTGAAAGAAAAGTTTTAAAGAGAAAGTATTCTTTAGCATTTAAATTGTTGGCAATTTCTGCAGTTGAGAATGATAGTAATCGTCCTGTGGCTAAACCTCTACAGTTATCTGAATCTAGGTTAAGGATTTAAAATTTTAAATGAACCATTGATTATTTTTCTCAATTTCATTTTGCCAATGAATTGAGATGCGAGAGTGGCATCGGGTCTACGTCAATTTGGTGCATGACAATTTGGCGTATGGCAATTTGGCGTAGTCAATTTGGCGTACATACAAATTTGGCGTATGACAATTTGGTGCATATATAATTTGGCATATGACAATTTGGCGTACATACCGATCTCTTGGGTGCCCAAATTTGTTCAAAATTGCAACGGTCATAACAACATATTTCAACAGTCATTGCAAGGTAATAGAACAATGAATGCCTACCATAACTGTTATAGGGCTTTAATGACCTTTGAAGTCGATGGGCCCTAAAACACAAACAAACCCAACTGTGTTATACGGGACCGTTGCAATGACTGTTATGCCCACGCGTGGATCTAGGATGGGGTTTTGGGGGTTGCAACCCCCTCCCATGCACATATAAACTTATATTTGCATAATATGTGAGGTTTAGCTCAACCCCTCCCCCCTGTATTAGCTAAACCCCCCCCTTCCCGACGAAAATTCTGGATCTGCCACTGGTTATGACAGTTGCAATTTTGAACAAATGTGTGCACCCAAGAGATCGGTATGTACGCCAAATTGTCGTACGCCGAATGTGTATGTGCGCCAAATTGTCGTACGCCAAATTGACTATGCCAAATTGCCATACGCCAAATTGTCATGCGCCAAATTGACGTGATCCCAGTGGCATCAGCAAAAATCAAAATTAATGAAATCAACTTGTCCGGCTAAAAAGTTTCCATTTATAAATTGAAAAAAATAATAAACGGCGCCCTCTAATAAACGGCGCAACAAAAAAAGGCCTTTGAAAAAAAATAAACGGCGCGCCGTTTATTAGAATAATTACGGTAATGATGGGGATGAAGAATGTCGAATTGCTTTATGACTTATAAATGTATATAAAGCTTTTTTTACCCCTTCAGGCTATGGCATAGGCTGAAAGGGTAGAAGGGGCATTAAAGAACCTCAGGATAATTTACTGAACGGTATGCAAATATAGAAATGTATGAATGCTTAGGGTCCGAAATTCAAGATTAAAATAATTTCTTAAGTTTCAACACTAGCTTCCTCTTGAGTTTTATACCCTGGGCCTATTTGGCCCAGCTAACACTGGTCACATGTATAAAATGCATGGACCAACACTGAATCTTTGGTGCAGTAAGAAATTTACGACCTCTACTTAGGTTTGAATTTCATTTTGGGCAGCAACCTTTCAACGTGTGCTTATTTTGTCCCTTGGGGAAACCCCAGTAATGGAAACAACGTATGCCCTATGGAAAATCGTCAGCCTTATCAGAGCGTCATACCGGTGAGAAAATAATATTGAGCCTACGTCAGTCGCCTGGACGTGTTGTATGACCCCGCCTTGTTGGCACAGAGGTAGTTAACTAAATGTTTCCAGAATAGATCCTGCCCTAAAGGGCTTTAACTTCTGTCGGACGACTTGCCTGTTCCGTCGGTAGGGAATGAAAGCCATTGCCTCCGTGTGGTGTGTACGACGTCAATACTACATCACGAAATGCCAAAATCCCAGGTGTAGGGATGCAGTCTCCCAGCGTCGGCCTGCAACTTCAAATAAACGCCACTTCTGTAATGAGGATAATACTGAATTATTGGCGAAGTACCCCAATGAGTTGCTGCATTTGGTGGACAGCCGACTGCATGAAAATAACCTCTTATACCGCATTCACACATTCGCGAATAAGACAAGGCGAGACTTTCGTCGAAACGTTCGCATTCATACTTAGGATGAAGAATGACTGTTCACACATTCGACGAATGTCTCGCCAGATGGTCATTCTCCAATTATCTCGTCGCTAGCGCCCTTTGACTCGTATTGTGTCTTGTCAGATGGTCCTTCTCCAATCGCCTCGGGTCACTCACGCCCTTTGACTTGTGTCAAAATAAACCGCTTTCAACGCGAGCGTCACGAATAGCCAAGCGAACCACGAGGTGAATGACGAATGTGGTGTTCACACATTCTTCCAACATACTCGCCTCGTCTTATTCGCGAATGCGTAAATGCCGTATCATACAACGCTCAGGTGTCCCAATCTTGTAAAAATTGGCTCCCGACCTTGCTATAGGCAGGAAAGTTCAAAGTACTATAATCGGTGGTTGGAACGTGTAATATTGGCCATTCTGTTTGGGAACGTTTTATGTTGACGATTTCGCTTGCGAACGTTTGATGTTGTCGACTTTCTTTGCGAACGTTTGATGTCGATTTTGTTTGCGAACATTTTATGTTTGTGATTTTGACAGCATGAAAGGAGCTTACGCTAATTCAGTGGGAACTATTCTCAAATTACGTAGTGATTCCTTACGTCATTCTTATTTTGCAGCTCCTACTTGTCAAAAGCAACAGTGGAAAGATTATTACGAAGAAAACGGTTGCAGATCGAAGAAAAAGATCAAGCGTGCACACTGTGTCGGATCATGTGGTGTCAATTGTTGCCAACCTCGAAAAACAAAGAAACGAAAAGTTCGCGCTATTTGCAATGACGGAACAAGTTTCATGAAAGACATTGAAGTGATTCGAAAGTGTACTTGTGTTAAGCAATGCGAAAATCTCTTGACAAAGGACTAGAAAAAAAAGCAAATGACAAACAAAATACAAACTGAACAAGAAGAAAAGTTAATTTTTTGGTGTCTTTAAAATGCCAAAGTAGATAATGAAGTGACTTTTATGACAAAAAAAAATATACAGTATATATATATATATAAAAATATATATTCATTGTTTTCTATGATTTTGCACAAATAGACAGCTGTCACAAATTTGGGTAATGCATCGCATTGCCAACAAACACTGTCACTGAACATGTTTCATAACTGAATCTTGTCCCGGAAGTCATCCTCGTGCACCGGATTCAGTTTTTTCACAACCCAAAATTTTATGGGAATATTTAAATAATATCATGCCTCTTTCTCTCTCTTTTTTTTTTCAGAAAAGAACTGTTCTCATTTGTATTATATTCGTTATCTTCATTCGAATGTTGTGTGAACGAACCATCAAATATGCTTTGTGTGATCATTGCAAATTTCAGATTTCGGTGTGCACTACACTCAGGACACCGGGGCCCATCATTTCTGCAATTCTGAGGATACTAGAAGTGCTCCTTTTTAACAGAAATTGTGCCACTGCTTCTTTTTTGGTTGTCAGAGTAATTTTGATTGTGTTAAATATCAAGAGGTGAATCTGAAATGAACTGTTGGTAATGATCAATTAATTCGGTAAATGTGTTCCTCTTGATGGACATCTGCATCCAGCACCAAGATGACATGGAATAGACTTAAGAGAAACCTCAAATATGATTGTCTAAAATTTGACCTTTGACAGTCTTGATAACACTATGAGAAATGTAGTCTTCCAATTATGCTTTGCTCTCTTTTGCTTCTGCTACAGCCAGGGCCGGCTGCAAGGTTTTGCGGGATCACAGAATAAATATCTTAGTGGGACCTCAACAAATTTCTAGGAAAAAGATTTTGGGAGCCTCATGAAAAGCCATATGTGTGGGGCTCCAACATATTTCTTAAAAAATAGAATTTTTAACGAAAATTTTAGAAATTCGTATGTGGGGGACCTTGGCCTGAGATCCTGGAAGAAGGATGTCTGAGCCGGGCTCTACAGTATATGTGGATCTCTAGCATATTTCTAGGAAAGAAAAAGCAATATTTTTAACGTAAATTTTAGAAATTTTTAAGTACATGGCCTTGGTATTTGGTATGAGATAGGAAAAAGGGTGTTTGAGCCAGCCCCGCCTTTTAAGGGTTAGCTGGATGTTTTCTGAGATCTCAGTAAGAAGTACTGTATCTTGCGCGGGCCCCCAACATATTTCTAACAGAACAGAATTCTTTATCGATAATTTCAGAAATTTGAGAGTTTGCGACTTTGGACCTTGGTCTGAAACACAGAAAAAAAGACATTTCAGTCGGCCCTGACTATTTTAACACTAGCAGGGTTGGCTGAAAGTTTTCAGGGTCTCGCCATAACTTCTTATGTGGGTCATCGACATATTTCTAAATGAATAGAAACTTTTATCGACGTTTTAAAGAATTGAGTTTTAGATCTGTCTCAATGGAGTAATAGTTAGCATGCCCAGTTTCTACGCCAGTGATTCCAGGTTTGATACTGGATCGAGTTGGGTTGGCTTCTTTCGGGCGAGAGAGAAGCCTCCAGTGCGCCTTCTTCAGACGAGAAGTAAAACCGAGAACCCTCTCTACAATGCAACAGGTAGATGAGGCAGAATTTACAGGTTAGGATCTGGGTGGAGTGCCCCAACGACCAGCAGACTGACGATAAATGAGAGGGGTTGCAGCCTTGGTCGGCAGCCGGCTGCGGAAAAAACACTTCAATATCTCCCCCTTGCGTCCATTCAGAGGGACAAGATGGGTACCCGGCCTTTCCATTGGCGAGAAATGGGTCAGGAGTTGCTCAAAGAATGAGGTTTTGATCAGAGGCTCACAAAGCCGATCCGCCGGCCCTGACTATTTGTCATGAAGACCTTTGCAAAAACAAATACAACCTTGACATTTTACTGCCTGAGATAAACACCACATAACCCCAACATCACATTAAAGCAATGTTGCCACCCTCTACCAAAATATGAATTTTACTAAAATCTCATTAAAATCACACAAACTTTTGAATCGCTTTCAGATCATCTAATTGAGCGCTTGTTTGCAGCCTAAATGATGGTAAAATGTGAGGGATTTTTACATTCAAGGAATGGGCTTTTTGAACTAATTCAGAAATAAAAATTACATTATCCTATCCCCTCCCCTATTTTCAACTGTCATAATGTAGCCGTCATTTTGTCAAATAATATCACATTGCCTGTTATATTCCAAAGGACCCGCCTTGGTGGCGCAGGAGGTAGCGTGCTCGATTACTACGTCATTCGTTCCAGGTTCGATACTGGTTCGAGGTTGTTTACCTTGTTCCGGCCGAAAGAGGCACTGTAAGGTCATTAGAGTCCCGTCCGCTGCGTAGTTTTAATTCAAAAAGTGCACAGACACTACACTAATGCGACGATTTTTTGGGTATTAGCAGTACCCAGTTAGTACTAGCTGGGGTTGCGTAGCTTAACTTCAGTGATGGGAGGAGGACTGGTGTGCCGAATGCAGTAAGTCGTTCCAAAGGCTGCCGTCAGATGTTACGCGAAGTCTTGGCCCATGTGGTGTACGATGTCATTTGCGCGTAAAAGAAGCCTCTCTACTTTGCATCGGGTAGATGAGGCAAAATTTCCAGGTTGAGGAGCTCGGCCCCCCCCCCCCCCTGACGTCGGCAGAGTGCCCCATCGAACAGTACACAGACGATAAATAATCATAAAGGTTTCAGCTTTGATCGGCACCCGGCTGCTGAATAATTCCGTCCAATAGATCGCCCATACGTCCATTCAGAGGGACAAGATGATCACCCGACCCTGCAATAGGAGTGAGAAGGATAAGAAGTTGCAACGGGTGGATGAGGCAAAATATCCCGTGACGTCGGTGGAATTCCCCAACGAACAATAGAACGAGGATGCCTGTTATATTCCAAATGACCCGCCTCGGTGGCGGAGAAGTTAGTGTGCAAGATTACTACGTCAGTGGTTTAAGGTTCGATACTGGATCGAGGTGGGTTGGCTTCTTTCGTTCGAGAGAGATCCCCGGAGTACGCCTTCCGTCAGATGACAAGTGAAGCTTTGGCCCGTATGGCGTACTATATCATTTGTGCGTAAAAGAACTTTCCAGGTGTAGGAGCTCGTCCCCTGACGTCGGCGGAGTGCCCCAGCGAACAGTACACCTACAATAAATAAATATATGGGTTGCAGCTTTGGTCGGCACCGGACTGCGGAGAAATACCGTCCAAATGATCGCCCATACGTCCATTCAGAGGGACCAAGACGGGTACTCGACCCTGCAATAGGCGGGAAAAGGGTTAGTAGTTCCATTTGTTGTTACAGTATATGTTAAATAACGGAACCACCAGGTAATGAGCGCTCTGCTTTGGTTTTATGACCACCGCTATAGGGGATCGATCTTTGAATATTGCTATCGGCCAAAAATAAAAGAATCCTGCTCGGAAAATAATCCTTTCTACCTGAAATAGGTAGACCGACAATATTACCAGTGGTAGGAGGCCTGGTAGTGACACAGTGGTGGTGATCCAACCCAGAAAAAGTCCAATCCGAAGTAGCATCCCGTAGGTAGTATCCAAGTAGTGTCCTAACAAACAAAAATTGGCCTGCGATAAACAATCATTTGGTTGGAACATATGAACAGGTACTCGCCCCTGCCGAAAAGCAGAAAAACGGGTTAATAGATAGGTTATACTGTGTACAGTACCAGTCGTATAAACACAGCCTTGCGTATGCTGGATTCTGAATTTTAATAAATTGACCTGTGGAATCTGATTGCTATGACCTTTGACTCCGCAGTCATCAATTCCTAAATAGGAAACTGATTAGCACACCGGCTATCCTGGTGTAAGGTCATACTTATATTACTGTGACACAAGAGTCATTTATTTAGAGTGATCTTGTCCTCACCAAGTGGATGAACTGACTCGGATCCGCCATGGTAAGCTGAGTTCGATTCCACGTGTGGAGACTCAAAAAATTGTCATAGCCCGGTGAATACATATCAGGAAGCCTAGCCGGAAGGGATGTAACAACAGTTCCACGCTAGTATATGAGAAAACGGCGATTACTGCGACCTTCAGGCAAAACATGATACACTTTGATGTATGGCACATCAAAGGTCATTTCAGTGTTGGAATTTCGCGCACATGTCCACAAAACTTTGTTAGTGACCTTGTTGGTTTCCCTAATGTGAGGGAGTTGTGATTATTATATTCCTACGTTGCATTCCACGCAGTCATCGTGGAATAATTTTGTGTTAGTGTAATGCTGATATGATTTGTTAGAATCCGAACTGAAACACAACTGCCGGAATAATGCCTCACGCTTCGGTGGAAGGAAAGGGTCATCAAGGAAGTCCAAAAAGGTAATGGATATTTTAATTTTCTTTTACTAATTTCTTTAGAACTCAGGGGTTAAACTGTATACTGTAGTAGAGGATCGCATTCAATTTCGGTTGTCCTGAAGCCACATGTGGGTACATGTCAAAATAGATTTTAAATTTAATTATTCCAAACATGTATGAGATACTGTATGTGCCTAGTTGATGTATACTCCAGAATTTGGGACCCAAAATTTAGATTGATTACACAATACTTATCCAAGGATTTTGTTGGGTTTTTTGACGGTTGTGTGTGGTACTTGTGGCAGGAGAGGATTGTAGGGATGATTCACGGGATTATCAGAAATTTATTTGAACAATAAACACGGGTAGGCTGTGTACAGTATATACCCACTTGTATTTTACTGAATTTACAGCAAATGATAGGGCGCTGACCCGCCGCGGTGGCGTAGTGGTTAGCACGCTCGGCAACTACGCCAGTAGTTCTAGGTTCGATACTGGACCGTGGTTGGTCGGCTTCTTTCGGGCGAGAGAGAAGCCGCGAGTGTGCCTTCTTTCGGATGAGAAGTAAAACCGAGGTCCCGTGTGGGTGTACGATGGCACTTGAACGTAAAAGAACCCTCTTTACTACGCAACGGGTCGATGAGGCAAAAATTTCCAGGTGTAGGAGCTCGCCCAAAGCATTCCCAAACGAACACTAGACCGACGATAAATACTGGTAAGCGTAGGGGGCAGCTTTGGCCGGCAACCGGCTTCAGAAAAAGCTATGACTAATATATCACCCTGTGTCCATTGAGAGGGACAAATGGGTACCCGACCCTGCCACAGGCGGGAAAAGGGTTAGGAGTTGCTTTTACAGCAATTGATAAGGCGCATGTCTCTAAGATCTGTCGCTACGTATATGACAGGTCACTGACCAGTGGCTAAGAAGCTTTTGGTTCCTGGTGTACACAACGGTTTTTCGTTAATCTTGCAAGATCATGCCAGATTTCGGAAACAACACCTTACGTGTAGACAGCAAGTTGGGTGTCTTGAAAGAAGTTGGAGAGGATAAAGTGGAGGGCTTCCTCAAAGGAAACGCCACCATTGCAGTTATTGTAGAGGGCCACAACAATTGTAGCTTAGGGTTTTTGGAGTATGTAGGAAAGAGTTAATCTCTCCACTGCCAAATAAAGCTGCTTGAAGTGTAATAGAGTTGGAACTGAAGAGGTTGGACAAACCTCTCAAAAGACTGATGGGCTACAGCTTTGTGTACATGCAAGATGATCAAACTTTGCTTCCCTGGCATCTTTACTGCGTTTAGTGCTTGAAAGAAAATGGCTTGTTCTCACGAATTTCTCCACTGAGTCCTTAGAGCTCGGCCAAAGCTTTCCTTGCCTCTGGCAAGGAAAATCAAAGGATTTTTATTGCAACAGAGACAAGAAAAACCAGGCATACACTCATGGGGGATGATAGCCATCCTCATGGCAGTGTCTTTCTTTTCTCTTTTGGGGTTACCAGCGTTAGCAATTTACGTGGGAGAATGTCCCTCTTTTCAATAACTGCTCCCACTGAACGACATGCAGACTTTTTCTTCTTAATTTTTGGGCACATATTGTAATTATTGTAAGTTTTTCTGCTATTGTGGTTTCAGAACGACTGAGCAAAAGTGTAGGCACCAGTTTGAACTGTGTAGCCACACGATTCGTATCATTCTTTACAGATCATGCAAGGCTGATGACAAAACATTAGCTGTCTACAAGGGTAAGTGGTTATAAGAGAAGAATTTTAAAAGGAATCTGTGGAACCGTACTGAAAATTCAAAGGTGAAATGACGTAACTACCACACAGAGAATGTTTGTATGGTGGAAAGACCTGCCCATGTGAAGCAATGGGTAGCGTGCTCAATTTCCTGCACTAGTGGCAGGGACGGTTCTATACGTTCGGTCACCCACGTGCAATTATGCCAAGGCCTCTCCCTCATAATATTTTCACTTCTTTTTCTTAGCGTGTTCAAGTTAACATTGATTTGTATTATTTGAGAAAAGAAATCGTTATTTTGTTTTGATTTTCTTGCTTGTCAGTAGATGCATAAAACTAATGAGCCATTCTATGAAGCTGTGGGAATGAGTCATAGAATTGCGCCTCAGAGACCAAACTAGTGTCCGGGGAAACCGATTTGAGTTTATGCCTGGTAGGTCCACCATGGAACCAATCTTTATTCTACGACAGATGATAGAGCAGCAAAGAAGGACCTCCATGCAGTATTTTTTGACCTGGAGAAGGCATATGATAGTGTCCCTAGACAGGTACTTGGAGTGTGTTAAGGAAGAAAGGGGTTGATAAAGGCCATATTAGGATAGTGCAGGATATATATGAGGATTCCATTGGGTGAGGATGGCATGGGGGAACAGTGCAGGTTGGTGTGGATCAAGGGTCAGCACTTAGCCCATATCTATTCACACTAGTAATGGATGAGCTGCTGATGGGAATAGGTGAATGGGCCCCTCAGTGCCTGGTATTTGCCGATGATGTGGGAAAGCTTGAGGGGTCCAAAGAGGATGCACAAAAGGGCCTACAAGAAGGCAAAGTTTACAGAACAGTCGTTAGGCCCACTTTGTTGTATGGCTCAGAGTTCTGGGCAGTTAGGAAGAACCATGAAAAGAGAATGCAAGTGTTTGAGATGCGAATGCTACGCTATATGACTGGGGTGTTACTAGCTGACAGAGTCAGGAATGATTGTAAGAGGTAGCTTGGGGGTGAGAGACATCGCGGAAAAGATGAGGGAGAAGCGGTTGAGGGGGCATGGGCATGTGATGAGGCGGGAGGAGGAGGGTACTTATTAGGTCCATTATGGGTATGCATGTGATTGGAAGCACCAGGGAGAGAGGAAGACCAAAACGGACGTGGGAGCAGGTGGTGCAGAGGGACATGGAGACGTGCGGGGTGGAGAGGGACATGGAGACGTGCGGGGTGGAGAGGGACACGGAGACGTGCGGGGTGGTGAGGGACTTGGTGGAGTGGAGGATAAGAACCCGTAGACCCGACCCTGCCACAGGCGGGAGGAGGGTTTGATGATGATGATGATGATTGCTTGTCAGCAGATGGAAAGAAAATTGCCATTCTTTCCTGAAACATCAAAGCAAAAGTAACTCCTAACCCTTCTCCCCCCTATGGCAGGGTTGGTGCTCATCTTGTCCCTCAGAAACCAGCCATGACGTGTGGTTCGAGGTTCGATACGGTATTGATGTGGGTTGGCTTCTTTCGGTTGAGAGTGAAACCCGAGGGCACCTTCAATTGGAGGACAAAAAAAA
>JAAFCE010005724.1:3220973-3262217 GCA_013389805.1 Trigoniulus corallinus
TTTTTTTTTTTTTTTGCAGTCATGCCACATTGCCGTCATGTCTGTTTATCCTGGGGAGCGGCGAGTTGCGTTAGACACACCAGTTCTCGTCTGATCACTGAAGTTAAGCAACGCAAGCCCAGTTAGTAATGACATGGGTGGTCGCTTGGGAAAGCTGGGTACTGCTAATACCCAATAATCGTCGCATTAGCGTAGTGTCTGTCAGTATATGCATTAGAACTATGCAGTGAACGGGTCTCTAATGACCTGGTAGTTGACGGGACCTTAAACTCCAACAAACAAACAATCAGTTTATCCTCTGCCATTTCCCAAGCAGATGGCTCAACTGCCAGCCAATGAGAACTTAGCAGGACTTGCGTGATGCTATCTCAGTTGACGACCAGACAACTCTGCATTTCCATGGCATAGCTCTCTGTGGTGCTTGAATTAGCATTGGGACGTCTCTGCTTTTGTGCAGTGTCGTCTGATTCGATGCTAATAGCATTAGCACATGGCCATACAGAACTCGGTGGTATAGGCAGTTTTCATTGAGAACCCTTGGTTTCATTTATAGTCTGCACTCATATATAGTCCGCCCTCACATATAGCCCACACTAAATGACCCTATGTTTCGTGTATAATCCATGGGCACTACGTGAGATTTGACAGTATTATACTTGAGAGTTAGTGGTGAATGATGGCGATACGAATGATACGAGGTCAAATGAGGCAACTGTGCATTCTCATGAAAAGCAGACCAGCAATTGAGCTTGCGCATTTGCCTCATTTGACCTCGTATCGTTTGTATCGTCATCGTCGACGTTCACCACTAACTCTTCATTGTCATATTGTGTTGTTATGTGTTAGACCACCCCATTGACTGTTGGAAAGAATTTTTTTGTTTTTGCCTCTTACAGTATGCTACATTATGCTGTCAAAGTGAGACCTAAAAAAAGACCACTTGGGTCCCAAAAAATAAACCACTTTGGAATTGCTTTAAACTGCCTTATTTACACTTTCCCAGTTAACTGTCATGATTCTGCAAAAGATTCTTGAATTAAAAGTTGATTTAAAGAGAGAAAACCTCCCTCAAAAAAGTGGGAGCCAAAAAAGAACATGTGAGGGGGTTAGAATCAAAACAGGAATTCTCCATTTTTGACAAAATTTAGATAGCAGCTTATGTGGAAATATCACACTTCAAGCTATCTTTTCAGGGCTTTTTCCAGTGGTTTTCACAATTTTGGACCCTAAAATTTCCAAATCAGTCACTACGTTGTGCATACATGCTGGCAAAACTCCAGAAGGTTTTTGGTGACTATCTCAGAATACGATTTTGGGAGAATTCCTGTTTTGATTCTAACCCCCTCGTGTGTCCCAAAAAAGAACCACTTCCCAATGAAGTCCATACATGAAATTTTTTTCCTTTTATAGGCTTGTAAGTCATGCAGCAAAGAACTGTATCACCTCTTGGTTGCATTTATTTCAAAAGTCACAAAACTGATACTAAAATCATGCAAAATCATTGGAAAAATGTATTTTAGTGCATTATGCTAATAGCAGCAAGTGACTCCTAACCATTTTCCCACCTATGCCAGGGTCAGCTACCCATCTGAATGGATAAAGGGGCAATATATTGGTCATATTTTTTTCTGCAGCCAGTTGCTGGCCAAAGCTACACCCCTACACTTATTTATCATTGGTCTAGTGTTCATTGGGGAATGCTACCAAAGCCAGGAGGAGAGTTCCTACACATAGAAATTTTGCCTCATCTACCCATTGCATAGTAGAGAGCAATGTTCCCTATAAGCTGCATGCATGTGTGGCAGGGCACATGGGCCAGATGCCCCACACACAGGGAAAAGTTCCCCACACATGGCTGTGCACAGGGAAAAGTTCCCCATGCACAGTGGAGTTAAGACTCCACTCACTTAAAATCAAATTTGCACATGACACTTGGCTCCTTAGAGGGAACATTGGTAGAGAGGGTTCTTTTACATGCAAGTGACATTGTACACCAACACAGAACCTCAGTTTTACTTCTCATCTGAAAAGTTGCCCTTGTGGCCTCTCTCTTGTCTGTAAGAAACTTAACCACCTCAGTCCAATATCAAACCTTGAACTACTGACACAGTTGCTGAGCATGCTAACCACCAAGTTTTTAATAAGTGTTTAGTAAGTTTTAGTAAATTTTAAAATTTTAGGAACCTTTACAATTTAAAATGGGAAAATATAAAAAAAGAGAAAAAGTTGTTTGGCACTAAGTGTTAATTTGTGGAATTGTAGATTTATTGACCAACAATAGCATTTAATAATGGTTTGAAATTTAGTTGAATTATTCAATTAATCATACATGAGGTACTTGATCAGGTGATTTAAATGTAATATCATGCAAAAAATATGCATTTCAAAGTAATTGCTAGCATTTTTTGGAAATGGGTTTTTTTTAGGCACATGTTTTTTTTTTTTTTTTTTTTTAGGAAAAAGTGGTTTTTTTTAGGCACATGGTTTTTTTTTTTTTTTTAGGAAAAAGTGGTTTTTTTCCCTCAAAATTTCAGTTTTGTCTTATTTTCTCATTTTTAAATCAAAGTTAAAAATGGTAACTTATCATAAGTATAGGAATGTGATAGTCACCAAACGTCCCTAATTTTCAGCACTTCAGAACCATTTCCTGAAGAGAGAGATGTGAAAACCACAAAATTGGTTTTTTTAGAGGCCAGGGCTACATATTTCAAATGTATGATGGCCATGTAGCTAATGCAGTATCAAATGCCTTAATGCATGCAAAACAGTATCAAATGTCTTAGTGACATCAATACTGATAGCATGCTGTGCTTTGTGCACTTTGCAGCATTTGGAAATTAGTGTGTTCACTGTATCTATAGATGTGGAAATGCCGTCCAGCCTGCAGAAGGCATACTGAGCAGGGTGAAAAGTAAAGGCACTTAGCCTGGTGACCAAGATGTTATGGAAGGCCCTCATGAATATTGACATAATCATGATGGTCCTCCAATTGGTCACCTTTGAACAGTCCCCATCCTTGGGGATCATCACCATTTTAAACCTCCTCCAGCTTGCAGACAGGTCCCTGGCCACCAGCAGGAGGTTAAACACCACTGCCAGCAACTCAGTTCCATCGATCCCAGGGGAGTATTTCATCCTTTTCAATGCCTGTGTTTCTTCTTCTGCTGTAATGGGCCTAGCCGACAAGACTTGGTCACCCATCAGAATACTGGCCTCCACTGGGGCACTGTCCTCTGGAGACTGACCTTCAAAAAGAGGGCAGAAGACATCCTCGAGATATTGCTGAGAAGGGAAAATTTCTTTCCCCTCATTTTCAGCAAGAATCCTCTCAAGGCACCTCCATGGACTCCTACAATTCAGGCACTGATACTCAGCATATCGGGACCTCCTTGCCACAGCCTTTGCCCCATAAGGTTTTTCCTTGTCCTTTGGGACCGGTTTGATCCCAGTCTTCATTGTCCTCCTGCCTATGGATTTGCACACAGTCGGCAGGAAGTCTTTTTTCAGGGCATCAACCACAGGCTTGTTGGTCCACAACACCTCCTCAACTGGCACACTGTATGGCTTATCTTGGGCCAGCTCCAGGACACAGGCCTTCAGGTCTCCTTACATTAGGCGCTTCATCCACTTCACAAACAGAGGTGGTGGCACCAGAGTTCCCTACTTGTACTAGCATTGCTCGCACCTCGGACTGGATTTCCCTTTACTGTGGGGAGTGACGTTTCCCTTTCAGAGACTCAAGCATCTGATGGGGAAGGTGGTGGTGCATAGCCAGGAGGATCTCCCTGGACCCCAATGAGGAGCAGTTAGCCTCCTACAAGGCCATTACTTCCATTTCCACTCTCAACCACAACCTGTTGGCAGGCAGCTGCCTCAGGTTCTCAGCTCCTTGTCTTTTATGTTGGCCTAGCCCAATGGCAGAATCAAAGGATGCCATGCAATATGGCCATTGATAGTCTCTCCTTGCCACAGGAGCCTGAATAGGTCCCTTACATTTGGCATAGTGAGGAGAGACTTGAGTCAGGCATGCATAAGTTTTGCCACATTTATTACAGATATAATGAGTGACAAGCCCAGTGGGATGACTTTTGGCATGAACATACCAATTCTGGTGATCAGAGAATGCATGGTCACATATGTTACAAAGGAAAAAGCCACTTATCAGATAATGGAAGACAGCCACTAATGCTTCAGCCATGAATCAGATTTCCCCCAATTCTTAATATATATTTTTCCACTATTGGCATAAACAGAAGAAACCACCAGATTTATCAAGACAAAGTGCTAAAGTTCTCATTGGCATGCAAGAGGGCTATTTGCATGTATCTGGTGGGTGTTTGCCCCTTCTTTGCTACCTGGCTGGTGTTCCAGCAGTGAGGCCCTCGTCAGCAACTGCACTAGGCGGCTGTGAGTAGTAACTCCAAAGCTGGCACCGTACCCCTATAAAGGAGACCAGACATTGGCCAGTTGGAGACCACAGGGAGGTCCAGAGCAAACAGAACCACATACTCTTTCAGGTGATAACTATGCTTGAGAGGATCCGAACTGAGGCAGAGGATTTCACAACCTAATTTCATACCACAGGAATTCAAACAGGCAAGCACCAACCCATGGCAGGTCCTAGTTCATAAAGTACTGAGAGTCATAGTTACTCCCACCAATATCTACAATGGAGAAGTTGTTTCTATTCATTGGCGTCACTAGGGTTGGGGACACCCAGTGCAGAGACGCCATTCTCCTTTAGGCCACTTTACTTCTGAAAGTCCTCACTGGGTAGTGCCCAGAAATTTTCGATCTCTGCCCTGTGCTGCTTCCTAACCATGAAAAAGTCTATTTGGGACCTCCCCTGAGGTGACTGGAAAGTGATTAGGTGCTTTTCCCTCTTCTTAAACCATGTGTTGGCTAATGCCATGTGCTCTCACTATATCAAGGTTCTTCTGCCTCTCGAGGTTGATCCCATACCCACATCCCCCATGGATTTCCACATATCCCAGGCCACTGTTACCCACATGTGCATTAAAGTCATCTCAATAATTAGCTGCTCATTTCCCCTGCCCTGTCTAATTGTGCTGTCTACTGACTTGACCACCTCATCAAATCTGCTTTTATTGTGTCACCCAGGCCTGCTTGGGGGCATATGCTCATATGAGGTGGAGCCCTATACCCTGCCAAACTACAGTAACTAACATTAACCTACTGTTGATTCTCTTAACTGAAGTGATTCCCTGCTGTAAATCACTACTTAATATAATGCCCACCCCATTTTATTCCTCTTCACTCCCTGTATATATCAGCTTGTATCCCTCCCCCAGGGCCCTTTACTTATTATCCTTCCACTTGGTCTCCTGGAGGAATGCAATCCTAATCTTCCTATGCTTTCGGGTTGTGACTAGCTCTGCAGTTTTCCCTGAGAGGGTCCCCACATTCCATGCACTGGCTTTCCTGCCTAGTGTACAATATGTGTGATGCACACAGGTGCCAGGATATTAAAGGTGCCAAAGATTTCAGGGTAGAAGAAATTATTTTCATTAGCTCTAGACATCTATTAGAAACTCTGCAAGTTTTCCACTTCATTCTTTGCTGTTAGAGGTGTGTAGTAAAGTATACTGTCCAGTGAAACTTCCCTAATTGGTCCACCCCTGTGGATATACAAAAGTTGACCTATCATAGGGGTGGACCCACTAGGGAGGTTAACCAAAATACAGTAGATGTACCAGGAAATTTTCCATTCTTTAAAAATGTGGACATTTGTGAGGGGTGGATCAATTACAGAGGTGGACTGATATAGAGAGAGGTTTCACTGTTTATCACCAGTGAAAAGTGTATCAATTGCAATTTTTTGATGGGCATTAACTGTTTGATTAATAACAGACTGATCAAGGGTCAAAGGAGACCAGAAATCCATCACAGAACTACAGTGCTACTTCTCTAATTGGTCAACCCCTTGGAACTCGCAAAATTGGAAATGTCAGAGGGGTGGATCGATTAGGGGGTTAACCAAAATACAGTACATGTACCATGGAATTTTCTGTTGTTTAAAAAGTGGTCCTTGGTGGGAGGTGGACCAATTACAGAGGTAGACCAATAGAGAGGTTTCACTGTAGTTGGTTTCCCTAAAGGGACAAGGGGCAATAGTTAAATAATGTAAGGTAACACTGTAAAAGGTTTAATTCACAAAGATTTCTTTCCAAATTTCATAAATTACTGTTATTATTATTATTATTTGGGGGGGGGGGGTCTTGACGTCAACCCAACAGGAGAATCCCAAAATGAGGTTGCATTGGGGAGGGGGATAGGAGGGAGAAAGGCTTTTAAAAACCACCAACATTCTCATCCAACCTCATGGATAACAAATCTATAGGTTTACTAAAATAAAATTTAGTTTCTAAGAAAATGCATTATAATAAATGTGCAGTACATGAATTAAGTTGATAGGAAAGTATTGGACAGCAAAGAAAGATGTCCATCTCATCTTTATCAACTTGCAGAAGGCTTATGACAACGTTCCACAACAGATAGCTCAGAAGGGACAGATTACCCTGGCTTCCATAGCCAGGGTAAGGATACTTTGGGGAAATCCTCAGGGCATTCCAGCGGAGGTTGAGGTGCACCAAGGTTTAGCTCTTAGTTCATACCATTCCACCTTGGTTATGGACGAGCTGCTGATTGGGATGGGAGAGTGGGCCCCTCAGTGAATGGCGTCTGCTGATGATATTGGAAAACTTGGTGACTGCAGCAAACAGTTAAAGAAAGGACTAAATGATATTAGAGGGATGATAGAAAAGGGCAGGCTAATGACAAACATGAAGAAGACAGAGTATTTAGCTTTCAATTGGGAAGCCAGGACAGTACCAGTTATGTATGTTCAATGGGCAAACTGGTTTAAAACGTGCAAGAGATGAAGTACTTGGGAGCAATGTTCCAAAGCAATGGGGAGATACCTTGGAACAGGTAGTTTTCACCCAGAAAGTGTTTAAATTCTCCAAAAATATATAAAAACTTGCTAGACACAAGAAAGCAGTATCACACAGGACCAGCACCACCAAGTGATCCATTTTACATCTGGTACATGGTGTATCAATAATATTGGATGTCTCATCTTGGGAGATGTTGCCCACAACAGAGGCATCATTGTCTGAAATAAAAGTGGTAGATAAACAGTGTTGGGTAAAAGTTATTAAATTGGGTTTATTTTAAAAGATATGCTTACCTTATGTAAAACAAATCCAATGGTCGAGGGGAAGGGGTTTTTTGTGGCGTTGAAAACCTTTCACACTGGAGGTCAATAAAGTCATGTAAAACGTCATCATATTGTGTGCATTCCTCTTCAGTTCCTGACCTGACCTAAATTTTGCACTTTGGAAATGCATATCTGTTTGTAGAAATGTCATGGTAGCTAGTGATAGTATAATATTAAACATGAAAGAATTACTTAGTTATGTAATCACGTGGCTTTATTCCAGTGGTGGGATTAAGGGGGAGCACTTTAAAAAAGAAGGTGCCCCAAATATTTTTAAAATTTCAGAATCCAGTATTAGATGGGGTGGAACCCACAGATCTACCCTGCCATAGATGGGATAAGGATGTGGTGATGATGTAGTACATTTGTATTTTTGAACACCATATATTCTCGTTTTGTGTGGCAGTTAATTTGCATTTTTGTGCATCCTGCATGCTCACGTTTTCTCATATTCTAAAGCTTTTAAATTTTAAAATCATGAGAATATTTTCAAAATCAATCTTAAAAATGGGCAGCCAGTATCTTTAAAATTCAGAATGGCTTAAAGTCACGGAGATGGATGGATGCCCTTCTCAATTTTCTCTTTAAAACAATTGCAAACTCAAGGTTCTTCTTTGTCATTTACAATAAAAATAAGTTTCATTAAACATAGTTTATTAGTTTTCCATAGTCGGAGTTAGCGTTCACATTTATTAGTGCATCAGCAAGAAAACTGATCAATACCCAAGTTAAATGATCAGAAGTAGACTGAAACACAACTCATCAATATCTAATCAATAAACTTCAACAACAAGCCTTTGCTACGTTTTTTGGTGACCTGGATGTGATCATTTTCCTTGGTTGTGATGCATTCCTCAGCATCATTGTGCATTTGTTTGTAGTGTGTGTGCACTCAAGAAACTGACTTTAAGATCTGTTATGTTGTTCTTTATTTTCCTATACATTTTCTGAACATTCCCTGCACTAAGACTATTTTATCCAGTAATTCTGTATTTCAAACAATAGTAAGGAAATAAAACAGTCAGTTTAGCAAACATGGAAAGTCAGGGTACAACATCAGATTCCATTTTGCCACTCAAAATTGAAGATGAAGGAAGCATCAATACCATCCAAGCAAGGGTAAAAAAATTTTAAGTTTCCCAATTTCTGGCCTCACGATCCAGAAACTTGGTTTGCAACTATCGAATATATCAGTTCAGGGTCTAGCAGATCAAAGCAAATTCTCGGAAATTTGATCTGGTAGTTGATGCTTTACCACCTGAAATCATTTCTGACGTTAGGGATTTGATCCTTAAACTCCCATTCACTAACGCTTATGAGATGCTAAAGGCTGCCATCACACAATGTAGTTCACCCACCCAGCAGCAAAAGCTTCAACAATTACTGAAAAACTTGCAAGTGGGTGAACGAAAGCCCAACGAACATAACGAACGCTTAACGAACATAATTCGTTCCAGCGATATGTTCGTTATGAGAGGTGTTCGTTGTGCAGAACACAATTTCCCATAGATCTCTGTTATATTGTGTAATTCGTTCCGGGTTGCCACGAAAAATGGTGAAAATTGTTGAGAAGTTAAAAACAAAGTGCAGTGCTGATTGTTAATGAGCAAAAACACTCTAGGATCCAATTTTTGGGGGTTCATACTTCACAAAAACTAGGAATTGCCCTGCAATGAGAAGGCAGTCAATTACTTGCAGTGTGCAGTTGAACGGTGCTCGTCAGCAAATGCCATGCATTGAGGGTCCATTCTCCTACTCCCATCAGTAGCTCATCCATAACCAGAATAAAAAGGTATGGATTTGAGTG
Source organism: Trigoniulus corallinus (assembly GCA_013389805.1). Lineage (NCBI taxonomy): Eukaryota > Metazoa > Arthropoda > Diplopoda > Spirobolida > Trigoniulidae > Trigoniulus > Trigoniulus corallinus. The sequence goes on from JAAFCE010005724.1 coordinate 3,230,021, forward strand.
CTGAACCTTGGTTCACCCCAAACTTCACTGGGGAACCCTTAGTATTTTCCCCAAGGTGTCCTTACCCTGGCTGTGGAATGGAACCATCATACAAGTACATATCCTAAACTATTCGAATAAACCTTTTCTACCCCCTTTTTCATAATGCCTGTTGTGGAACACTGGTAAGCCTTCTCCAAGTCGATAATGATGGTATGGAGATCCTTCTTAGCTGCTCTATACTTTTCTATCATCTGCCTCAGAATGAAGATTCATTCCATTGTGGACCTGCCTAGCATGAACCCAAACTGATTTCCATGGACAGTTGTTCTATCCTGTAGGCGACATTCTATTACATTACATTGGTATAACTCATTGGATTAATACCTCTATAGTTACTACAATCTTGGACATACCAGTGGACATCCTATACCAGTGGTGGCGAACCGTTTTTGAAAATGGGTCACAATAAGACAAAGGAAAACCAAGAATTTGTCCATGGGTCAGATGCAAGCACTATTGAATTTTATGAATAAAATCCTTATGAATAAACACCTTTAACATCATCTCATTAACACTCGGGCCACTTCTTATACAGTTCCTAGTTCACTTTGTATATTGAACAAGCGTTCGTTATGTGAAACAAGTTCGTTATATGATACCCCCGTGCTTTTTTGACGGTGTTCGTTATAGGGAACATTCGTTATACGAGGCGTTCGTTAAGCAGGGTACCAGTGTACAACACATGCAGCAGCTGCCTGGAAGTTCCATTTCATCACCAGATATGTCCTTATTGAAAGAGCTTTTCATCTCTTGCCTCCCTAAACAAATAAGGATGATTCTGGCTACACTCAGATGCTGGTGCATCAATAGACAAACTTGCAGAGATGTCAGATAAAATCTTGGAGGTCATCAATTCTTCTAGTCACCTACTCAATTCAGTCATTCAGAATGCAGTAGAAGATCCTGTGTTTCAACAGTTTGACTCGAAGTTGTCCAACATGGCCCAACAAATTGAAAATCTCACAGATAAGCTAAATTCTTTTTCTTTCACATTTCCATCTTTAAGACGTCCATTCTCTCATACATGTTCAAGATCACATTCTCGAAAATGTCGGGATCTAAGTTGCGATGCAGTTCCTGGAATGTGTTGGTACTCCAAACTTTCAGGAACAATGCAGGGAAATGCCAGGACCCTGTGAGAAAAAGGCTACTAGGCCAGTCATCTGTTAAGATGCAAGATGATGATCTCCAAAGTCTCATCTTTTCTATATTACTGATAATAAAACTCATTGTAAGTTTCTAGTTGACACTGGTGCAGAGTTTAGTATTTACCCAAAATCCAAGTTAATTTCTGGTTCCTCTAAGCACAATGACCTTAAATTGTTTGCAGCTAATTAGTCAGTTATTGACCCATTTGGGACTCATTGCATAGTTTTGGATTTAGGCTTAAGACGTTCTTTTCCTTGGACGTTTATAGTGGCAGATATACACCATGCTAATACTTGGGACAGATTTTTGGCACACTATAATCTTGTTGTTGATGTCATTCAACACAAGCTCCAAGACAGAATCACAGATTTTGAAATCTTGGGTACATCAGTATGTTGTCCAATTTTGTATTGGAGATTATCCAGTATTGCACCAAGTACAAATTTTCTGTATAAGGAACTACTTGAAGAATTTAGAGACCTAACTATTCCTTGGACAACCTCAGCCAGCATAGCTCAAAATGTTGTTCATCGTAATATTGCCACTGAGGGGCAGCCTGTCCATGCTAAAACTAGAAGATTTGACTAAGTGAGACTTAAGATTGCCAAAGAAGAGTTGAAAAGACTTCATGGTCTTCTTCAAGACCTTGCTCAAGTCCTCTACATATGGTCAATTAGGATGAAAAGTGGCAAATAGTAGGAGATTTTTGGGCACTCAATTCACATACTGTGCCAGACAGGTACCCAATCCCACACATTATGGAATTTACTTCGCAGTTGCATGGTATGCATGTGTTTCTAAGATTGACTTAGTCAAAGCCTATCACCAGATAAACTACCCTATCAAAGCCATGGGACAACCCTAATTTGCTTGAAGATGTGACATTGCTTTGCAAAATCATAGGTGGCATTCCTCCCAGCTCTATATAACAGAGTAAACTATAATGAGATGATGCTTCAGTGAATGCTGAAAGAATGTCTCAAAGAAAAGAGCTTTCAGACTTCCAAAGAGGTACAGTTGTCGGGCATCAATTCACAGGCAAAACTGTTAGGAAGACGTCAACCCTCCTAAACATCCCAAAATCGACCATTCACAACGTTATCCATGCCTGGAAAGAGAAAGGCACCACAAGTGTTCCACCTAGGACTGGAAGACCCAAGATCATGTTGGTTAGAGACTAAGAGCTCTTCATAAAATGGGCACTGCAAACCATCACACATTGCTTGATGAACTGACAAGATCATTTATAGAGTTGATGGGAAAAACTGTGACCACCCTGACTGCTTGCAGAGAACGGCATGCAATGGGTTTTTATGGTAGAGTGGCAGCCCATGAGCCTCACATCATCACCAGCAAGGAGATTGCAAAGGTGCAAAGACCGATGACACTGGACTCTGGATCAATTGCGAATGGGCGAATGGAGTGATGAGTCCCACTACACCATCTGGCAATCAGATGGGTGGGTTTGGGTACAGCAAGCGCCAGGTGAACGTTTAGCACTCCCATCTCTCTGACAGCACTTTGGCAATGGCCCTTTTCTGTTTCAGCATGATAATGCACCTTGCCATAAAGCACAGGCTGTAGGCACATGGTTTGATGAAATGGGGGTTCAATAACTTGACTGGCCTGCATGGAACCCTGATCTGAGCACCCATTGAACATCTGTGGGACGTGTTGGAACGTTCATTGCACACTTGTGCAGAATGCTAGACATCTGTAACCAAACTATGCACGACACTTATGGCAGAATGGCATAAATTCTGTTGCAACATATCAAAACCTTGTGGGCAGTATGCCCCAGAGAGTAGACACTGATAGCAGCAAAAGGTGGACAAACAAGATACTAAAATATGTATATTTGTGAGTGTTTCTATTAATGTGGTGGTGTCCCATGACTGTGTAAAGTGTTTGAACGTTTCTGTCAGTATGGACTAACCATCAATTTAGCTAAGTGTATTTTTGGTGTCACATCACTTCATATCCTTGGTCACAATGTTACAGCCAAAGGGGATTGAACCTTTACCACAGAAAGTAAAACACTTCAAAATTTCCCCCACCCAGAATCAAAAAGGTCACTCTGCTGTTTTTGTTTTTTGGGTTTGATAAATTTCTAACATCCATTCATTCCACACTGTGCTACAGTTTTACAACCCCTCTACAAGATGCTCACTGGCAAGGCAGGCAAATATGCACCTGTTGTTGGGGATAAGTACACTGAAAGTACTTTTATCAGTGCAAAACAAGTTTTATCTTAGGCAGTTTAGCTTAGACACACTAGCACTAATACAGAAGTGAAGAGTGCTCTTTTTACAGATGTGTCACACACAGCTGCAGGAGCAGTACTTATTGATGATTCATGGCATCCTTTAGGAGTTGCAATCAAACATTTTCAGTATTTCCTTGTAGGTCATGAATTGGCAGTGTTTATGGATCATAAGCTGTTAACCTATGCAATGTTTACAAGTGTCCATCAGCACTACCCACATGAGGCACATCATTTAGAGTTCATTTCTGCCTTCACAACAGATATTCAATATATTCAATAATGTAGTTGCAGATGCACTGTCATGACCATTGCTACATCACATTGCTATATCACAGGGACAAATTGACCTGCAGCTTCAGCAGACCTGCATCTCCCTGGTGATATGTTTATTCCTGAGTTCAGTCAGCTACCTACAGGCGATTTCTTATCTAACCTGCATTAAAATATGTGCACTTTAATACATAAGCCACCACAACAGTCTTCTACATGACCCGTTTTTCATCATACTTATCTAGATTCATCCACTCATGTTTTCATTCATTCTGGTTATTCCAAACATCCACTTTCCCAGCCTTATGAAGGACCCTTCAAAATTCTCCAGAGATATGGCAAATATTTCACTCTGGATATTAATGGTCATCAGGACAAGGTTTCCACTAACAGACTCAAGCCTGATTTTCTTTTGGATTGTACACAGAGTTCACAGCCTGTGAATACTGCACCTAGTCAGCCAGAACATACAATGCTTACTCATTCTTGCACTCATGATTTGCATGTTCATTTCACCCCTCCTTAGTTGTTTTCTTGCAAGTGGGTAATGTAGTTCATTTGTATTTTTGAACACCCTGTATATTCTCTTTTTGTGTAATGCAGTTTATTTGCATTTTTGTGCATCTCGCACATCTTCACAATAGAATTACAAGGGATAGATTGCATTTCAATAAGAGGGCTGCCAGTAGGGTTGGGAGAAAAATTAAGGAGTTTATAGTTTATTTTTTAGGGAAGAAAGAGGGTCATGGTGCTCCAGGTTAAGTCACAACATACATAACAAGGGACTACTAGATGGCAATAATGCAGGGATGGGCAGGAGATTAGCAGTAACTGATCAATTGATTTTGCTTGTTATCGATTGTAGAAGCATAGTCAATAAAGTGGCAGAGTTTAATGCCCTTGCTGCTACATGGGATGCTGATATTGTCAAAGGAAGATATACTGTACAATCAACCAAGATTTTTCCTGATGGGTACATAGTGTATAGAAGAAACAGGGAAGTAGGTAGAGGGGGTGGAGTGTTCATATCTATAGACAAATATTTGAAAAGTACTGGGGAAACTGCGTTTGAATGGGACTGTGAGATGCTGTGTTGTAGTGTTTCTGGGTCAGCAGGGGGACTTATGTCATTCCTTCTACCATCCACCAGGAATTGATCTGAATCCATTGTTGAGATTGGCACATACTTTGGAGATCCTCAATCATAGGAGGATGGTCCCAACAGTTATTCTAGGTGGGGACTTCAATCTTCCAGGGGTGAAGTGGGACAGCATGCAATTGATTGCAAATTCTGCTCTTTCAGGTCCACTTAATTCCTTCTTGGAGCAGCTGTGTTGAACTGGTTTAGAGCAGGTTGTGACCATGACAACTCATGAGAGGGGAGGGATGTTAGACCTAGTTTTTACTAATGTGCCTAGCCCATCAAGGATGTGAGGTGCATTAAGGGAATTAGTGATCATGCTGCAATTAGTTGAGATAGTGAGAAGGCTACCAAGGTATTGCACAGTAAGTAGGGAGAATTTTCAATTTCACAGAGCTGATTGGGAGTCGTTTATGTCTTATTTAGAAACCCAGTTGAATGATTTTTAGGTCACTGCTAATGCTGGCAGTGTTGAAGAGTCTTGAAAAAGATTGTTAGCACTTCTAGAAGAAGATGGACAGTGGATTTCCAGAACGGTATACCCAGGAAGTGAAGGCAGCTTTGCATAGGCAGAGAATAGTCAGAGAATGAGGTGGCTCATAAGGAAGCCAGGAAAGGGCAAAAGCTTTTATTAAATATGCCTACAAGAAATTCCATAGGGTTATTTTGGGGGAAAGGCTCAAGAACAATCCAAAAGCTTTCTGGGGTTCATCAAATGAATAAAATTAACCAAATCAATCCGATTTAATAATAAATAACTAATTAGCAATAAAATTGTTAAACTCAAATAAATGTAGTGAAATTTGTGGATCAACACTAAAAAGCGATTGTACCAACCATAGTAGAAAAACTGACTGTTGATTTCTCTTTTTTTTTGTTCCAGAATTGGAAATTAAAAGTCGAGTTCCAATAGAACTCAAACCTTTTTGAATTCTGGAACAGAGAGAATGAAAGTGACGTCATGCTGGTGATGCAAGAAATTCGAAGAGCTTCACCAGACAATGACGTCACTAAGAAAATGTGAGGTTGGGATGACCTGCTACAACCTCAAAGAGTGTAGAAAGGGGAGGGGGTTCTAGGGTTTTAACTATTAAGAACAGATCAGGAAACCTAGTTAATGTTAGTCTGATAGCTGCAAATATTTTTAATGATTAATTTTCAAAAACATTTGCAAATAGTAGAGATGATTATTCACCAGGGTCAAAAAATGACTATCAAGGGCAAATGGAGGAGGTTGTTATTACAAGAGAGGGGATTGGAAAACTTTTGAATAAATTAGTTGTCAATAAGGCTGGGGGCCCTGATAACATTTCTCTATTTATTCTAAAAAGACTCTCAGAGATTTTAAGCTACTATTTGGTGGAAATTTTTAAAAAATCCTTACACAGTGCCATTGTTCCATCTAGCTGGATGCTGGCAAACGTTGTGCCAGTCTTCAAATCAGGGGATTCTGCAGATCCTAAGTGCTACAGGCCAGTTTCTTTAATGAGTGTGGTATGTAAGACTTTTGAACATATATCATTCTCACATATTATGGGAAATTTGGAGGAAAATGGCATCCTTAGTGATAATCAGCTGGGTTTAGGAAAGGGAGATCATGTGACACTCAACTGGCTTGTTTAATTGAATACATTCAAAATGCTCTAGATAAGGGTAAGCAGGTTGATGTTATATTCCTGGATTTTGAACAGGCCTTTGTCATGGTACCCCATGACAAGCTTGTCTCAAAAATGCCCAAGTTAGGGATTGATAGTAAGGTTATTCAGTGGGTAAAGTCCTACCTGCATGGCAGGCAGCAGAGTACTTTTTGATGGGATAGCATCAAAATGGACACCTGTGACATCAGGGGTACCCCAGGGAAGCATATTAGAACCTTTACTCTATATACTTTATCTTAATGATATCAGCTTGATATAAAATCCTTTCTTGAGTTGTTTGCAGATGACACATGCATTGCAAGGGTGGTGGAAGAAGGGTTGTCTTCCTGCACAGAACTGCAGCAAGACCTAAACAAGATATATGATTGGAGTAGAAAGTGGGAGTTGCCATTGAAACTGCACAAATGTAGCTTTCTTAGAATAAACAGGTCCAACAAGCAGGTTGATTTTTCTTATAGCATAGGTGGTGTGAGGGTTGAAAGGGTTGACACCCACAAGCACCTTGGAGTTGTCTTAAACACTTGGGGCACCTGGAAGGAGCACACTGACAAATGGATTGGGAAGGCTGGGGGTGCTCTCTGGTTGGTTAGAAGGGTGCTGGAGGACAGCACAAAGGAAGTAAAAGAAATAGTTTACTTTTCACTGGTATGGCCAATTGTGGAGTACTGTAGTACAATTTGGTTTCTGTTTAGGCAAGACCTATCTTGGGAAATTGAAATGGTCCAAAGGAGGGCAGCAAGAGTTGTTCTAAGTCGGTTCTTTTGCAGATTGAGTGTCAGGCATGATCAGAGAATTAGGGTGGGACTCACTCTGTCAGAGGTGGGCATCTGATAGCATTAAGCTGTTTAGCAGACTGTAGAAAATAGGTTTTGAGGGTCATCTAGATAGCAGGTTATCCTTTGCAGAATATAGGGGGAGAAATGATCATCTGTTCAAATTGAAAGAGATCAAGGCCTGAACAGACTCGTATTACTTGTCCTTTTTCCAAGGGTCATTCGGCATTGGAATGCTCTTGATAAGGATATGGTGAATAACTTTCTAGAAGAAGGTACCATTATAGGGGGCAGGTACCATTATTTGGCCTATCATAGCTGCTTGCAGTGTATTGAACTAGAACTTTATCCACCATGAGGTAGACAATAGATACTTCTGTGCTGTTACTAGTGGGGGGCTGCCATCAGTCATGTCGTGAACACCACAACCACTTATGCTCAAAATTTTTTTAAGTGAATAATAATTTACCACTAGGCAGGCAAAGGCTCAGGAGCATGAGGGCTCTGTTTTACTCTGTGGGGGATCTTGCACATCCAACCCTAGTGTGTGTAGCCCAGCATCTCTTTCCAACCACAATGCTAGGATTTACAGTTGCTCACAGCCAAAATCATACACTTACATAATTTGAATTTCTATTGTAAGAAATGCTAACATAAATGAGTAATAATAATAAAAATTGTTTACAATTATTTATTAATTGTTGGTTAACATCAAAGATTAGTGTAACGTACAAAAAATAGGATTTTAAGCATAAAATAAAAACATACTTCAAAGTGATGTAAATTTTAATGTCTCGGTGAAAACCATAAAGTTGATTTTAGCTACTGATTATAGTACAGTAGCTCTCAATGAAAATAATACACTGGTCAGTCACTGTATTTTGGGATACAAAAAATCATCAAATGAGTAGTGTTTATAAAAGAAGCATTCTATTTAATAAATTTTGAATTTATCAGGGATTCTATTTATTGGTTCTAATATAATGGCACTTCAAACTACAGTACAGAAACACTAATTAGTGATTCATCATTTTAAAAATGGAAAATCATTAAGAGAAATTGGTGAAATGCTTCAGAAAAGTCATTCCATAGTGCAATGCATAATAAACCAATTCAAAAAGGAGAACAGGATAATAAATAAGAAAAGAAAGAGTCCAAAAAAATTGTAAACCACAACTGATGAGAGATGCATCATCAAACAAATTAAAATTAATCCCAAATTAAGTGCTCCAAAAATTGCCAATGAATTACAACAAAGACTGCAAAAGCCAGTTAGTCGAGAAACAGTTAGTGTATTGAGAAAAAATGAATTTAATGGCAGACTGCCCAGGAGGAAGCCATTTCTTTCAGTGATAAACCAAAAGCAAAGAATGGCATTTGCAAAAGAGCATCTTTTGAGGAATAGTGACTATTGGAATACTGTTTTATTTGCTGATGAAAGCAAATTTAACATTTTTGGGTCAGATGGTCATAACTATGTCTGGAAAAAATCTGGGGAGGAGCTAAAAATGAAAAATGTCCATCCAAATGTCAAGTTTGGTGGTGAAGGAGTGATGGTGTGAGGGTGCATGGCAGCATCAGGTGTTGGTGCCCTTTATTTTATAGAAGGAATGATGAACCAGCACATGTATTTGAACATTTTAAAACAACATCTAAAAGCCAGTGCTGAAAAATTAAATATTGGAGACAATTTCATATTGTACCAGGACAATGATCCCAAGCATTCTACTAAATTAGTGAAGGAATGGTGCCACTACAACTGCCCTAAAGTACTCAAAACACATGCACAGTCGCCTGATTTGAATGTGATCAAAAATCTGTGGGCAAAATTGGAGATGGAAATTAGAAATCACCAAATTTCCAATATTAATGACTTAAAAAAAGCTCTATTCACTTGCAATTTGGTGAATTCATACCCAAAACTATTACAAGATGTTGTTACTAATAAAGGGTTACCAACAAAATATTAACAAATCTCTTAAAACATCAAATCCATTAAACTACTATGTTAGGATCTTGCTGTATGATTTTCACTGAGAGGTATAATTTTACATCACATTCTTAATTTTGTTGCTACATGAAAAGAAACCGTCTTTTCATTGCTGGGATTTGTTTCAAATGTTTGAAATATACTAAAATAGATTTTGTGTGAAAAATTTTATCACTTTCAGTTAGTTTTATTGAACATATCATCACAAAAAGTTAAAACTCACAGGCATATGATTTTGATTGAGAGCTTCTGTATGTAACTTAATTTCTATACTTGCTAAACTTAGAATTTTTTGAATGTATCACAAAACAAACAATTTTAAAAAAGTAATAGATACTCCCAATTTAATGGGAATATTGAGATCAGTTTGATGAAGTTGGGAGGGTATCTGGATTACTGGATTAATTTCATGGGTTGGGGAGTAAGCCAAGCAGCCATAACAGGATGATCCCTTAGGAGGCTGCTTGCAGAGATGAGGATGTAGTGAAGGCTTCAATTTAATGAAATGTACAGTATTTAGAAGATGATGTTTGTAAGAAAAACGTTGGACTAATGTTTCTTCCTAAATAAATGTTGCACATTCAATAATCCACTGATTTCTAGGTGAAATTGAAATTCAAGAATAAAATTCCCCTGAAAACTAGGACGAAATAATAACTTGTAATATTATTTTATATTAACAATTATTTACCATTGTAAATTGGACAATATGCATTAGATCCAAGAGCAGTAAAACATTCCCAATCATGATGATCACTAAAGAGAACTCTCTGGTTTTTCTATCATTTTAAATTAAAAAGTTAAACTTTTATCGTTAGAGATTCTAACCATTTGAAAATATCAAATTCTTTTGTAACTCAAAATATCAAAGTTTCAAATGTGATGATGTCTCTTAGAATGCATGCTCTCCACTCTTGAAGAAGAGAGTGCATGCATTCTATACATCATAGAAATGAGTGTAATAAAGAACAACAAAAAATATGAAAGATTCTACACTGCCCCCTGTGAGAAATAAAATTATAAAGAAGCAAAATGTATGTGTGAACCACAGTTGCGTGAGCACGTTCTTTGCTCATTATGACTCATTCCCTTTGCCTCAGTGTCATTGCCATTATCACTTAGTTTTCTCTTTTTAGGTGTAGTTTGATCACTTTCACTTTCTTTTTCTTTACTAACTTTAACTTCTTTCTTAAAATAATTTTTCAATGGACACTTGGTTTTGGTGAATTTTCAACATGTCACTGAAGTGAGACTCTCACTGAATGCCCAAAACGTATGGGGTAGCAAAGTAGTAGCTGGGAAGAACCATTGTATCCACCAAAATCGAAACTGCAAAATTCGATTATATGATTCATAACCCAAAATTTGTTCATAAGTTGAGACAAAAATTTTGATGAATCTCGGTTCACAACTTTAAACAAACATAACCCAAGACGTCCATAACTTCAGGTACCACTGTTTTTAGTTTGTAGTGGTGGAGTGAATTGCATTGGACACACCTGTTTTTCATCTGATCACTGAATTTAAGCAGTGCAACTCCAGCTAGTACTGACATGGGTGGCCACTTGTGAAAAACGGGTACTGGTAATACCCAAAAACTGATGCACTAGTGTAGTGTCTGTGCAGTCTGTGCAGTCATGCTGTGGATGGGGCTCTAAAGACCTTGTAGTTGAAGGGCCCTAAACAACAACAAAATTAGTTTGTAGTTCTATAGGTTGAGCAAGAGTTCCTTCTACTGTAATTTATAGGGAATTATGAAACAATGATGTGGTTCCTTTCATATAGGTATCCCTTTTAGTCCTAAGCTTGTAGACGGTCAGAGGTCCTGTCACATCATTGCTAGTCAAATATTGAGCCATGCTAGCACACCCTACATGTGGCTTTAAGCGGGTGAGGAACAACTTAAATAATTCAGCACGAGGGGCAGCTCAAGTAAAGCAGAGATAGCACCACTTCCAATATTAAGAAGGCGAAACTTCGTTTCCTTAGGTAAGTGCCTGTCAAGGTGAGGAGTCCATCACAAGATGCACAGTCAGGAAGTGATTCTGAAACTGACTTTTGGGCCTGTCTGTCTGACCTGTGACAGATCATGAGGAGGCCCCTCAGTATCTAAGAGGTACTTGGGGGATCCTGCTGTATTGGGGGATATATTGGGTTTGATCCTCCTTGGAAATTGAGGTAACTTACTGGCAACCTATGCATAGGAAGGTTAGCACTAGGTGAGTAAAGGACATTTAAAATGGGTTTGGAAATCAGGTGATTATTCAATGATTTAATGTCGGCTATATTTTCTATGGCTTCTGTATGCAACTGTGTAGTAAACTTGGCACATGACTTCTGTATTTGTACTTTAACCTCATTTGATGCTTGCACGGCTAATGTAAGTTGGTCGTTTCAAGTGAACTGTATTAAAGCTTTCAAAGAACCTACCTCAGATTTCATACCTAATAAGGATTTTACCTCTGCTTTTATTCAGTGATGTCATGATGATATTTTCTCTCCTATATGTCCCAGAAGGATAAATCTTGGCCAGAATGTAGAGAATGAGGTGCTTCTTACAGTTGCCAAACGGCATTACTATAGCTTTAATAGAATTTGAGAAATTGAAGCATCTATTTTCCATCCACACTCATTGAGGCAAAAAGAGATTTCTGGTGATTTCCAGCACTTTTTGGCTTTACAAATGTTTTGTCGAATTTCTCCACTTCTATCAAAATCAGACGTGTAAAACTTGGCCAGTACATGAAGAAGTCGGTATTTTACCCTTTCCTTCTGATTTGAAGCTGTATCTTTGATAGAAATTGTGATATTGCAAAAACGAAGTCCTCCCCATTGAAAAGCATTGAAAAACATACTTTTTGCGATATTTTCTCTGCTATACATCCCAGAAGGATAAATCTTGGCCAGAATCTAGAGAATGTCATGCTCCTTACAGTTGCTAAACGACATGACTGTAGCTTTAATAGAATTTGAGAAATTGAAGCATCTATTTTCCATCCACTCTCATTCAGCCAAAAAATGATTTCTAGTGATTTCCAGCACTTTTTGGCATTATGAATGCTATTTGATTTGATTAGTTTGTGGGTTGGGGTGTAAGCCAGGCAGCCATAACAGGTCAACCCCTTAGGAGGCTGCCCGAAGGAGATGAGGAGGTAGGTGAAAGGAGGAGGAAGAGGGTTAATTTGCAGCACCCAACGTTCTTTACTAACCACCCAAGTTGGTATTGACGTGGGTGTGCGCTGCTTAACTTCAGTGATCTAACAGGAACTGGTGTCCAACGCAACTTGGCCGCACAAATGTTTTGACGAAATTACACATGTTTTGACGAATTTCTCCACTTGTATCAAAACCACACGTGTAAAACTTGGCCAGTACATAAAAAATATCAGTATTTTACCCTTTCCCTAAGTTTTGAAGCTGTAGCTTTGATATAAATTGAGATTTGATTTGATTTCTGGGGGTTGGGGACACAGCCAACCAACCAAACGGGTCGAACCCAACTGTGGTTGGTCACTGGGATAATACTAATACTCGAGGGAATGGGGGCATGGTCTATAATGCTTTATGCATGCGTTGGCAAATTCGCCATTTAAAAGTTGCTAGGGGAACAAGAAGGTCATCTATAGATAATTTATACTTGTTGAAGTCCCTTTGAGCCAGCTGGACAGGGGTAGGCACCATAAGATTAGGAGCAAATAGATCAGATGATCGGGTTTGTCTGCCAGGAACATGGAAGTGCAGTAAGGAGATAAGATTCACAGAGTCCAATTTATTATTGAATATATGATATAATAGCAAAAGTCGTGATATCACGATCTGGCCTCCAAGTGGGAAGGTACCCTGCACTTTGGGTGGTCTTGAGAGAGATACAGTATATCGGACGAGGACATATTAGGGGGCATGAACCCAACTTGAGGCCCACTTGGCCCGAATTGGTAGGACACGAACCTATCATGATATTTTTGCAATTGGCGGTAGTGAGAAGGGGCAGATATGGCCCAACAATTTAGACCATACAATATTTTAGGTCGTATCAATGGCCGAAACAAATGATCACACAGTTGTTGATTTAGATAAACGTCACCCAGCCCTAAGATTATTGCCATCTGAGATCTGACTGCAAGTGAAAGGTGATTTGCATGTAGGCCTAAAGTCAATTTAGGATCAAGGTAAATACCCAAATCCTTGACTGATTTAGCCTTACTAAGTCTTGTGGAGTCTAGAAAGTGGTATTGAAAATCGATCGGATGACGTTTCCGAGAAAAAGTTAATTGAAAGGTCTTGGACTGATTAATCTTTAAGGAAATTGCTGTCAGCCAAGATTCCACCACTCTGAAGCATTCTTGCAAAGAGCAGGCATCCGCCTGCTGATATACTGCTTTAGCTAACTCCAAATCGTCAGCAAATGCTAGGGGCAGCCCTTCAGGAGGGATAGCAACAAACAAGTTATTTAGGTATATAGTGAAGAGTAATGGACTCAAACAGCTACCCTGGGGCACCCCCATGGACTGAGAATATGAGCACTTGCTTACATGGCCACCCACTTTCAAGAAATTCACTCTCTGGGTAAGATAACTTTTCAAAAAGCCACATAATGTAGGGTTCAGCCCATACCAAGGCAATTTACTGATGAGTAACGGTATGGGGACACTGTCAAATATGCATGACAGATCAAGATAAATAGTATCATATTGTGCATCCCAGTGCAAAACCTCCTGGATTGACTGAAAGTGTGCCAACAGGTTAGTCTCAGTAGAACGGCCTCGGACAAAACCATGTTGTTGAGGTGGAGAAGAATCCGTGGACCCAGCTCCAGAGTTTTTGCTGTAATATGCACTCCAGCACCTTCACTGTCGGAGCTAAAAGTGTAATTGGGCGATAATTTAGGGGATTAGTTGCTGAGCCAGCTTTGAAAATTGGTAAGACGTGTGCTGTCTTCCAGGCAACAGGTACCTCACCTTTAAGTATACAGTGGTTGACCAATCTAGTCAACACAGGGGCAAGAATGCTCTGAAATGCCTTTATTAATGTTGGGGGAGGACATCAGGTCCTGGTGCTAAACTAGGCTTCAGCTTCTTAATAGCCCAGACAACCTCAGTCTCTGTAATAGTCCAAGGTGGCAACGTGTCAGGAGAATGTGGCAGTTGATAAGGGTAGACGTCCATTGTGGCTGTTGATGGGTTTGTGTTCAACGGAGACGAAAATAAGTTACAAATTGCCTGACACATCCTCAGGCTCTGCCAACGGCTTACCGTCTTGCACTAATACAATATTAGATGAGCGTTTTGATGTATACTGTCCATAGTGGCGCCAGAAGGTGTGTGTTGAATTTGCACTAGACGCCAAAAAGTGCAAATATTGGCGTCAATCACGACTTATAAGATGATTAACAAGGGCTCTATAACGGGCAAAAATGGAGTACCTATATGGGCTTGGCCGTTTCTTATTAAAGGTAAACGTTTTCCTTGTTTTCTTCAAAGCTTCAATAAGTTCTTTACTATACCAGTGGGGGTAATGTGGGCTCTTTTTGAGGGGACCAAGAACACGACAGGGGACATATCATAAAAGTGCTACTTTGAGGGCATCCTGATATTGACTCACCATGGTCGATACAGAGTTATCTGCACTTCCCAGTATCTCTGTCCAATTTAAGTGGTTAAGATACTTACATAAATTATAATAATCTCCCTTTCTCCAGTCAAGCACAGTGAGTGCTGGTCCTGCGATAGTGGGCCTTACACATAGCTCAATTTCTATTAATAATGGCGGGTGGTGCAGGTCAGGCTGTGTCAATGGCATAGCAGCAGACACCAAGCAGTTTAGATCAGACAGACATAAATCTAGTAGACGATTTGAGGCGTTTAATTGGAAATTATACTGCATCAGCTTGCAAATTCTAGCTAAGTCTATCACTGCTTGGGCTTTAGACGGTTGGCCACTACCCTGGTAGAATGGGGGAGCTCCCCCAATTTATGAGGGCGACATTAAAATCGCCAACCACTATCACTTGTGATGCCTGAATAAGGCGCTCAATTAGTTGGTGAATTAGCTGTACAAACACAGTAGTTGGAAGTGAGGGGGAAAGTAGCAAATCACCAGTAGTATTGAGCCCCCTATCTCAGGGCTTGAGAGCTGGAAGGCCATCATAAGTTCCAGTGAAATAAAATCCTTAACCGGAAGTATCGTAAAATGTATTAATTGCATATTGAAGGCAACGAGGAGGCCTCCACCACGACATTGATGTGGCTTGTCTGCCCAGTAAACTGCATAATAATTAGGAAAATAACTGGCAGAATCTATCTCAGACGACAGCCTGGATTCTGAAATTGTAACAATAGAGTATTTTAATAATAAAACGCTTACTAGAAACTCCTGTGATTTTGATCGCAAGCCCTGGAAGTTTTGATAGTAGATATTAATCTGATTAATCATATTACTTATTTAATAGCCGTGGCAGAACGTTCCTCTCCAACGTTTAGTGGGTTAGGTGGCTCATTGGAACTAGACCATCTATCAACAATTTGTGAATCATGCACTTTGCCTCTGAACGTCTTAAACAGTAACCCTGGTGGTCAAATGCTTGGGTCACAAACTATAGATTTAAAGTCTAGATTCATATGATACCTATTCCTATGATACCTAGCACAGGAGAACAGGTATATCCTTCTAGTGTTTTTACTGCATAAGTATGGGAAATATCAGGGTTTAGATACTGCAGGATTTAGGTGATGGCTTGACAGGTTCTTGGTCAGTGTAGGCTCATCACTGAGGTGTGTATCAGGACCACCCAACACATCGACGGATATGTGTTCAACCTATGAGGCGGTTACCCAGTCTGTTCAATTAGCTGGAAGGGTGCATTTAGGGTTACTACCATTGGTTTGGTACTTGGGATTTATGCCACAGTGACCTGGCAAAGGACCCCTGGTTGCCTGAATGGGCGTCCCCATGTTGGGCTCTGTGGTGGGTGGGGACCATTGGCTGCCAAATGGACCCAGACCCCATTCTGGTAGCCTCTTCTGGACCTACCACCACCTCTGGCCAGATGACAAATCACATCTTTGCTGCCCTATACTTTTCTATCATTTTCCTGAGAATTACAATTGGCTCCATTGCGGACCTACTTGGCATCAACTCACATTGCTTTTCCCTGGCACTAGTTCTATCCTGAAGGTGACGTTCCATTACTCTCTACCAGAGCTTCATAGAATGGCTCATAAGCTTGATACCTCTATAGCTACTGCAGTTTCAGACATCCCCTTTGCCCTTGAAGAGTAATAATATCCAGCTCTCATCCCATGCAGAAAGCATTCTAACCCCACTAGCTATCCTATTGTAAAGTTTTCCTAGCCACCTGATTCTTGTCATCGCTTGGCCATGCCACACTTCAATGACCCATATGGCATCAGCTGTGTCAGTCTACCTGCTAGTGTACATCCTGTTGAAATTCCTACGGTTTGGTGGGAAATTCCCAACACCTAATAACTTGTTGGCCTTCACTTTCGAGGGGCCTTGCCTGCCACTTTCACTAGGATTTCTGACATAGACACATTGCCCTCTGACCATAATGAAATCCATGTCTGACTGCCCTTGTGTGACTGGCATGTGATCAGGTGATCACAGCCTATCAACATAACACATGTGCAAAGACTATAATTATCAGAATACAATCTATAAAATATGTATGCAGTGACTACAAAACGTATTCATACCCCAAGTATTTGGGATGTTTTTGACATGTAATTTTACTCCTGTCACACTTAGTTTGAAATAAAAAAACATAATTTTTGAAAGTCAAAAAGTATTCATACACATATCTTTGTGGTAATTGTAAGATTAACAATATGTTCTAATATTTTGTAGGCAATCCATTGTCATTAATAACTGCTTGCAGTCTCCTTGGCTTGCATTCCACCAAATGATTTGTTATTTGTAGTGTAATTTGTGACCATGCATTCTTCAGATTGGATATCAAGTCCTGATTGGAAGAACATTTCAATTTTCGAATTTGTAATTCCAAATGTGCTCATAAATGTTCAATGACATTTATATCAGGAGTCTGTGTAGGAGTTGGAAACATTTTTTGCACATTTATAGCAACCATTCCTTATTTTTGTGAGTAGTGTGCTTAGGATCATTGTCCTGTTGACAACAATATGTGTTCTCAATTCCTAATTTTTGCACACTTTTTTGTAAGTTGCATTGTGACATATTAATGCATTTATCTGCATTCAGATTTACATCCGTGGCGGCCAGTTCACCCACTCCTGCAGCACTCGTACACCTCCAAACCATTACATGCCCACTGCCATGCTTTGCTGTCAGTATAGCATTTTGTGGTTCAAATTCTTTGTTTGGCTTCCGCCACACAAACTGGCAGCCATCAGATCCAAAATCATTGAACTTGCTTTCAACAAAAAACAATATATTTTTCCAAAAAGACAATGGTTTATTAACCTGTGCCTTGGCAAACTCCAGTCATTTATTTCTGTTGGTCTCACTTAGAAATGGTTTTTCTCCTTGCTGCTGAACCATGATAACTGGCATCATGGTGCCGATTTCCCACAGTTTGGGCAGAATTAGTCTTCCCTGAAGTTGATGCCAGGTCTTCAGCTTTATGATGGGCAGTGATTTTTGGATTTTTTGAAGGTTGTTGAACAATATGATGCATTTGTTGCACCATTGTACACTTTGGGTGACCCGAACTCCTCCTATAAATCCATTGAATCAGTTTTAAATTTTTAATTATGTACTGCACAGTTGCATGAGATAGTTTCATGCCTCCCCTAATTGCCCAGTGTCTCAGTCCTTGTTTATACAGAGCAACAATCTTCTCTTTATCACTAGCACTCAATTCCTTTGACTTATGACCCATTTCACAAATATTTTCCTCCTTGAACATTATACACACTGTGCAGCTACTATTTATATGAATGCCCCAAGATGAAAATGGTGACCTATGCCCTAAAGTAGTCAAACACATTATGGAATTGAGGCTGCAAGCAACCACTGCCATGTGTATGAATACTTTTTTGTTCTTCAAAAATTCTGTTTTTTTATTTTATTCCATTTGGTGATGTATTGAAAAATTTTTTCAGTACCTATTAAAATGTTTCATTTGTTGACATTTTATTATTCAAACTATATGTGAAAGGAACAACATTAAATGTCAAAAGCATCCCAAATACTTGGTGTATGAATACTTTTTGTAGTCACTGTATGTAGCCAGGATGTAGCAATCAAACACATAGTTTATTAACCATTTTGTAACTTAACACATTTTACTGTATATCGTTTCACAAAATGATTTCATTACAATGTTGTGGGGCATTGACCATTGCTACAAATTGGATACGATCCATATTTATTTGCGAACACACCACCGACGTCTATATTCACACAAAGGAAGTTGATGTCAATGCCCAAAATTTCGTTTGAATTAATCTGCTGGTTTTTGCCGTTCTTATCTATATACGAAATGCATCTTACATCGTCACTTCCTCCACCACGTTCAGAGAGCTTCCGCATTAAAATTTCCGGTATAGTAATCTTCTCCATTGATTTGTCATCGATAGGCGGCAATATAATTATAGGAAGGCGTTGGTCCAAAATGTTTTCTACTTCATGATTTCCAAAATCCAGACGCCCAAATGGCACCTTAATGAAAGAAGTAATTGACTGGTGAGCATTATTGCAAATTATTCTGGATCTTCACCAGTGGCATAGCGTGGGTTTCAGCCGCCCATTGCGAAGGCCAAATTCGCCGCCCCCTTATTTAGGTATTTAAATCCATGGCCCCCCTCAATTCTTCCAATATGTTCTTCCTTAACTCTTCTTTTATTTCAAATACGTAATCATCATCATCACACCCTTATCCCGCCTGTGGCAGGGTCGGGTCTCCAGGTCCACTGAACATGTCATGAGTGGGTGCACCTCAGCCAGACGTTTGGAACCCACAGGGATATTGGCTTAGTTGTCTGTGTGGAAATTCCGGCCTACCCCACGTGCTCCAACGCCTTATTATGCAACCAAAATAGAAATTTTGGCAGGTAAATTAATGCTTTGTTGGTCATAATATTGCATGGTGCCTGACCTATTGCACAATAACAGTAAACAACAGGGATATTCCACACCACATGCAGTATTTCAAAATATGATATATGGTGAAAAATTAGTAGGCCTACTTACTAAAATTTACCTGTTTTGATTTAGTTACTTTAATTAAGTATTGGACGACTGATTTTGCAGGTGTTATTAGACAATATTCTTTACACTATTCTTTACAGTACATGAAAGAATTAATTCTTGCTGTAATATTAGTCCTGAACAATCCAAGCACAAAATAAAACACAGGGAATCGCAGCAAAGAAACTGGTTAGTACAGATGGTGTTACCAGTCACTAGAGCAAGCGAGATGACTACATTGGTTGAGGTTTTTTTAGTTCAAACTAAAAGATATTATTATTATTTATTATAAAATTTTGCCCCACCACGCTGCGCCACTGATTTTAACATTCCCAGTGTGCTTGCTATCTTCTGTGGAAAATCAGTTACTTACGAAAGCATTGCTAAAATGCATCATCAGGAAAGAAAGCATAATCCAAAATGCTGTGGCCATCTTAAACTAGTTGCCAGATAAGTGCTCGAACCACTGGAGTTACCTGGTGCTGGATTCGTTTTTATATAAAAATGAAAAGCCAAGTGCACGCTAATTTAAAAGCAAAACAGGTCCGCCCGTGCTCATTGGAGAAAAATGACTATTGATTTCACTACTAAATTTGACATTCTTTGATTTATGTCACAACAATACCCTAAATGAAAGCAGATTTGTACTTGGCAGATTTGTACTTTTCCGTACAATGCATTTGCAATTCAGCAGTACTTCTTTTCCATACCCATTTACAATTTATTTCAATGTGATATAATTCAAATGTTGATAACCAAGCGTTAACAGTCAATTATTTCCGAAACTATGCATTTAAATGAAAAATTGCTCTCTTTAGCAACTTATTCTAATTGAATACGTTGCAAGCGGCCCTGATAGGCCAAATTGGCAGTAGAGAGAATGGTTCTTATTCCTAATTTCAAACCCATTGAACCTCCAAAGCATCCCCTCTATTCTGTCATATATTTCATACCTGCTATAATGGCACCTTCTTGCAGAAACTCCCTCACATTATCCTCACCAAGAGAATTCCATTGACGAATGACCCTAGGAAAAAAGGACCAGTAATAAGAGTCTATTCGTACCCCGATCTTCCTACTTTTGAATGGATGATCATTTCGCCCCCTATACTCCGCAAGGTATAAGCTGCCAACTGGAGGACCCTTGTAGCCTATTTTCAACAGTTTGTGAAAAAGCTTATTGCTGTCAGATACCTGCCTCGGACGTAGTGAGTCACAACCTAATTCGTTGATCATGTTGAGACACTGGATCTATGAGAAAAGTGATGCAGAACAATTCTTGCCGCTCTCCATCATATCATTTCAACTTCCCAAGTAGGGCCCGCTCTAGCACTTATGCCGCCCCGGGCAAAATGACAAATTTGCGCCCCTTAAGAATGTATAAAGGTACTTACTGTATTTATTCTAATAAACAGAGCGCCGTTTATTTTTTTTCAAAGGCTATTTTGATGGGCCGTTTATTGGAGGGCGCTGTTTATATTTCAGTACCTTTAATAAGGTCTGGCTGGGGTGCCCCCAGTGTGAGAATGTTAAGTGGATCTACAGACCAGACCCTGCTTCAGGCGGGATAAGGGTACGATGATAATGACGATGAATTCAGTTTCTTTATTATACAATACGCCGTTTATTAGAAGGAGCGGCAAATTGCGTTGGACGCACCAGTTCTCCTCTGATAACTGAAGGTAAGCAGCGCAAATCCAGCTAGTACTGACATGGGTGGCCGCTTGGGAAAACTAGGTACTGCTAATACCAAAAAATCGTCACATTAGTGAAGTGTCTGTGCAGTCTCTGCATAAGAACTATGCTGTGGACGGGGCTCTAATGACCTTGTAGTTGAAGGGCCCCAAAACGCTTAAATAAAGATACATATTTTTCATTTTCAATACAAATCAAATCATATTATTTAAATTTTATATTGCGCATCCCATTGAAGCAGTGCTATGTTTGCGTGTTAATGCTATTCTTTTCAGAGAATTATACTGTATGTGCTGTGCAGTACGTTTCAAACAAGTTCAAGCAGTGCCATTTCGAATTCTGCATTAATATTTTAATAATAGTGTAAATATTTTTCAAGACTACACCTAGGAGGGTCATTGCAATGGTCAAACACCAGAAGTATGAAGCCCTCTATCATCAGTTAGAGACCAAGGAAGGGGACAGAGAAGTTTTTAAATAAGCCAAGGTAAGGCCCTCTTTCCCCCGTCTCAGAGAAGAGGTTGTAAGAGCTTTCCACAACCTCTTCAATGTTGCAAGGGGAGAGGAGGACATTGACACTCATCCTATATCTTCAGGGACAGTGAACAGCGTAACAGAGGAGGAAGTAGTCAGGGCCCTTAAGATGATGAGGTCGAAAAGCTGTATACCCAGACAAAATTCCCAATGAAGTGGGGCATAGTCTAGGGATTACAGGAATATCGTGGCTAGGGAAACTTTTCAATAAAATAGCAATTGGAGATAGGAACAAAATTGTGGTAACTATAGAGTTATTATAGAGTCATTCCATGGAGCTCTGGGAGATATTAATAGAATGTTGCCTCCAGGATCGAACTGGTGTCCATGGAAATCAGATCTCCATGCCATCTTTATCGACGTGGAGAAGGCTTATGACAGTGCTTTGGGAGGTATTATGAAAAAGGCGGGTAGAAGAAGAGTTTATTCGAATAGTAGAGGGTGTGTATGGTTCCATAGCCAGATTAAGGATACCCTGGTGAAATACTGAGGGCTTCCCAGTGATTTTGGATGCACCAAGGTTCAGCACTAAGTCTATAACTTAGCAGGTAGCTCAACCATAACCAGAATGAAAAGCATTCTGGTTATGGAAGGAGAATAGGCCCCTCAGTCCATGGCATTTGCCTACAAATATTGCAAATCTTAGTGGCTGCAGAGAACAAGTAGAAAAGGGCCTAAACGATATTAGAGGAGCTATAGAAAAGACTAGACGATTGAAAGGACTGAAGACAAACATGAAGAAAGAGTATTTAGCTTTCAGTTGAAAAGGACATCAAAATAACGGTTTCATACTTCCTAGAGTCGAACTGATGAAAAAGGTGCAAGAGGAAAACTACTTAGGATCAACATCCCAACGCAGTGGGGAGATAATACTCTGACGTTAACCCATAGAATCAATCAAGGTGGTTGAAGTGGAGTACAGCAAGCGGAGCCTGTGTGATAGGAGGGTCGCAACGAAGTTGAAGGTGAAGTTTTACAGGGCAGTGGTTAGGCCAGTTATGCTATAGTCACTTCAACAGAATGCACGTAGCTGAGATGTGAATGCTGAAGAGCTAACAGAATTAGGAATGAGTACATCAGAGGTAGCTTGGGGGTGATGAACATCGCCAAAAAATGAGGGAGAATAAATAGAGGTGTATGGACATGTAAAGAGAGGAGGAGGAGAATTCAGGTGGTTGGAAGCACCTGGGGCAAGAGGAGCCAAACTCAGGCTTGGAAGCAGGTTGTCGATAAGGATGAGGCGTTGTATGGGGTGGACGGGGACCTGGTGGAAGATATACGGGAGTGGAGGGCCAGAACCCGCAGACCCGACCCTAGCACAAGCGGGATAAATGGTTGTTCTTAGCTTTTAGACATAGGCCGAGTTTCTAAATTACTCCAGTTAGAGTAACTCTGGAGTTACTCAGGTCACTGCTGACGTCACAGGAGTAACACTGGAGTAACTCCGGTGTCATGCATTTAGGGACGATACAAGAGCAAAATTTACAAAGATGGCAGACGATTTGGCGATGGCAGACGATAATTTGACGATGACAGGCGATAATTTTCTCGTTATGCCCCCAGATCTTCATTTGTCCACCCAGAACACTGTTTAATTAATTCACACTGACATTTTATATATATATATATATAAAATGTCTATATATATATATACACAACCCTAATAGCGGGATATATATATATATATATATATATATATATGTCCCGCTGTCCCGTAGGTCTGTGTGCATGTCAGACAGTCATTTGTCCAGGTCGATTTAAAATTTTTGCATGCAGGACAATTATTTTCCTATAATATCATTGCATTCAGTACTGTGCATATACATGCCAAGGTTTGGTACTGACGCGTCCACGAAAACATCACATTTTGCCAGTGAAACTGACTGTTCGACCACCACTTATCTATTATGCTATTATTTTTTTATCATTGTGTTGTAATAAAACTCTTATTTTGTTGACTCTTATTTTGGTCCGACAATTATGGCAACCCTACTCTATATGCCTAATTGTTCGTCTGCTTTCACTCCGTTTACTCCTCCTTTTGAGTGGAGTCAAAAAAGAGTCACTCCGGAGTGACTCTAATGTGACTCTAAAACGTGAAAAAACGCATTTAGGAAAGCAGGGCTTTCGCTTTGGAAACGCTTTGGAGTCACTCCGGAATAACTCGAGTTTGACTCGGGTAATTTAGTAACTCAGCCATAAGCAATATAATTCACTACGCACTGTAAATTTTTAGCAAAGGGAAAAAGATCAATGTGAAGTTTTCTATTAATTTCGTAATTAACACATTAATATTGTTCTCAAACAGCCAAAATGCCGCCCCTAAATTTTGGCGCCCTGGACAAATGACCGGGTTGACCCCCCCACTCAGAGCGGGCCCGGTCCAAAGATAAACCCTGCCTAAGGGGAAAGCAAATTGGGCTACAGCACCCCAAAATTAGCGATACCAGCGAAAAATAGGCTATTTCTTTCACTTCCTTTGTTCTGTCCCCCAGCACTCTTCTAACCAAACGGAGGGCACACCTGCCCTAATCACTTTGTCAGTGTGCTCCTTCCAGGTGCCCTGTGAATTTAGAATAATTCAAATGTGCTTATGGGTCTCAATCCTATTAACCCTAACACCATCTATGCAATAAGTAAAATCAACTTGCTTTCTAGACCTGCTAAAGAATGCTAAAGGTGTGCAGGTTTAATGGCAACTCCCACCATGTTAAGGTCCTGTTGCAATTCTTTGCAGGAAGATAACCCTGTGTCATCTGCAAATAGCTCAAGAAAGAATTGAATGTCAAGCCCTATATCATTAACATAAATTGCCCCTGGGTGAAGCAGTTTACTGGACCCTATGACAATCACTCACAGGAATATGTAAATGGTCACATGACATACAGATTAGCATTGGGCCCCCGGGCAAATGCCCAGCGGGCCCATGCATTAAGATGGCACTGCATTAAGATACACTAAAATCGTCACTCACAGCAGAATAGTGTCTGTGCAGACTGTTCATTAGAGCTATGCAATGGCCAGGGCTTTAATGACCATTGTAGTTGAAGTGACCTAAAACACCAATGCAACAAATTGTTTCTAAGTATCTACCCGTGACACCCCACACATGTATTGCAGTATTCACATTTCCGTCACTGTATTCTCTTTCAGTGGTTCTCTCCAACTGTCCAACACTCTGAGCTGTATAGATGGCTGGCCAAATAACCGTTCTGTAAAACTTCCGCTAAAGTTTTATTGGGATCCTTTTGGCAGGGCTGGCGCAAGGCGTGTTAAGTGCGGTCACTGGAACTGGCTCTGCATTTACTGAGGCCCCGTGCGTTATGAAAATGTGAAATAATTTTTCCTATGAAAGGTCCCAGCACTGCATGGACCTGTCAGGAGATTTATAAATAGGGCTGTCTCGAGGCGGGTTCAGAGCGTTTGCCAGAACAGGCCCAGTGCGCGGGCCTTATGAAAATGTATCAAAATGTAAATTCTTCTTCCTACAAAAGGCCCTGCAAAAGTTAGCCCCTGCACTGCGTTTTGGTCATGCAGGATGCCAACTGCCGGTCTCCACTTTAACTCTCCCACCTTCGCCGTTACCCTGAAGGACTGGTCCCAAATATTTAACCTCCTGAACCATAGGCACCTCCTCACCCCTCTATACAGTCTCACCACTTTGACTATTTTATATTCAAATGGGAGTGACAAGGCAGTCTCTTTTATGTGCAGTCCCCCTTTTTCTACCAATGCCATTATGTAAGTTACTTATTTTGCCCCTGTTGTATTTAGACAGTAGAATCCCCAAGACCATACCAGGCATTGGCGTTCCTTTTCCTTATGCCCTCCAACTTATTGTACATAACTGGTATGAAAAGGTATGAGCTGTGGGCCAAGTCCTGATTTAACCTGACCCTCACTCTGAATCTTGCAGTATTTTCCCATAGGGTCTGCGCCCTGGTAGAGAAATCATCAAATATGCCCTGAACTATCCTAGTATACACTTCCTTTACTCCCCTATTTCATGTTACTTCAAATCCTATCTCACTTGGAACACTATCACATGCTTCCTCCAAGCTGATAAGAGCGCCTGTATTGCGTTGGTTACACCCAGTTCTTGTATGGTTACTGAAGTTTAGCAACCCAACCCCAGATAGTACTAGCATGGGTGACCTTTGTGAACACAGTATGGCTGATTATCAAATCTCTGTAACAGCAAACTGTATGCACAGACTGCATTAAAACAATGCAGTGGACAGCGCTCCAATGATCATTATAGTTAAAGGGACCTAAAACATGAATAAAAAGAAAATCTGAGCTGATGAGACAACTAATCGTGGCAGACCCAGGGAAGGCTGACCTCAAACATCATAACTCGCCCCAGTCGATGTAGGACCATCTGGGAGGTGACAGTGAGAAAACGCTTACCTACGTGTTTGTTGTGCATGGAGACCCGAACCCCTGAGGAAAGTGAATCCTGGGCGCATCCCCTGCAACGTCTCTGGGCCACCCCACGCTCCAACATATCGATGGGTTGGGTTGCAACACTAAGTTCCAAACACGTCACTTTGGCCATGATCTCCAATGGAAAACAGGCTGTTAGACGGATACACACTGATCAATCAGCTGGAAGGGGCGTTCGTGCCCCTTAGGGTTAATTTCAGAGATGACATGGGCAGCCTCTGATGCCCATTGGTCCCGGTACTCTGGGGCTATGGCTCTCTGACGGTTACCTTACCTGGCGACTGTAATGGGCATTCCCTTGTTGGTCTCCATGGTGGGTGGGGACTGCAGACAGGGAATTCCTTCAGGGGTGAGTGAGTAGGCACCAGGCCATCATTAGCATGCGTCCACAATGACATGGGAGTGCAGACCTTTGCTCCCATGACAGATAATGCATCGTGTCTTCTGTAGGGTAAGCCGGCATCCCCCACAGACAACCCGTTCAATATTCCTGGCTGGGGTGCACCCAGTTCAGTCCCATCAAAAGAAGCGGCTACTCTTAGATTACACTGGTAAAAAGTGAATTTATTGCCAATGATATTTGAGTGATTTTATACAAAGTCAATGATGGTGGTTAAGAATATGTCATTGGTTTTGCTGAATTGGCTCTAGTTTTTGGAATAATTAACTAATTAATGTTTGCACCATGGTGAAGTGTCCAGAATAGACAGAAATATATATCATATACTTAAAAATGGTAATGAAACTGTTTAAAGTCATACAGAAAGTTATAGCACAAGCATATATAGTGTAATTTTTAAAGTAATCAATGCCTTTATTTCATAAGCTACACCATATAGGAAATAACTAAAGCATGGGTGCGATTGCTGCACCTCCCATATAACAGAATTCCCAGGTTGATCTTTTCTATTCCACCAATGACAAGTGTTTCCTCATGTTGCATTACATTCAACCTTTTTCCTCTCGATGTCTTCTTGCTGTTTTGCCATCTCTGTGTCATTGCAAGCACTCTCTGCAATCCAACACACCCATGTTATTACATTAGCCAATTTTTCATTGTATCAAGTGAAGCACGTAGCACCAGGAGGTTTCTGTTCCAGCCTGCTCTTCCGTATCACGACTTCTGAGGCTGGCAATTTCCAGCAGTTTACTTTACTTGCTGGAACTCCCTCCCATACTCCTTATGCTCAACAATTTTTGACTGCTCTGAGTACAAGTGCGTCTCTCCATAGACACCACCTTTTGTGGATCCAATGGGCTACGTGGCAGCCTCTTTGAAGCTTACTGGATGATCTCACTAGTGTAACACAGTGGGTCCGATTAGGTTGATTAGTTAGTTTAATTTGTGTAATTTACTTCACTGTGTACAGTATGTACGTTGATAAATAAATAAAAATATAGAAATAATCATTAGAGAAAACTTATAGTTGATGGAGGGAGACATTCATTTCCTAAAACAGTTCAGAAACTTCGGCAGAAGATTTTTCATGCTAATGCAAAGTTACATTTTGTTCAATAGATATGGTTTTTTTAACTAGTGCATCAGAAAGCTCTAAAAAATGAAAAATTTTGATACAGCATGTTCCTATACCTGAAATTAAAAATAAGCCTTCAAAACTACATTAATGAGGATATGTTAATGGCCTGTGGCTGCAGGATTTCGTCTCGGGTATGCAGCTCAGCAAATTTTTGCTGCTATGTGCTCCAACTAGCTAACTTTGAGAACCCAGAGTTGGAGTGCAGAATTTTCTATCTTGGAGCTCAAATCAAGTCTGCACTCCAAGATAGCTAGTTGGAGTGGCTAAGTTCAACAATCTGTTGAGTTGCATACCTTAGTCAACATCCTTTAACCACAGGCCAGTTACAAATTCCCATTAATGCAGATTTGAAGGCTGAATTTTAATTTTAGGTTTAGCAACATGCTATATAAAAATTTCCCATTTTTTAAGAGCTATGTGATGCGGCAGTTAAAATACCCATATCTATGGAAAAAATGTAGCTTTGCATTATCCTGAAAAAAAAAACTACTGAATAGTTTCATGAAAGAAAACGTTCATTTTGATTAATTATAAGACATTTAATATTAAGTATCATATTTTCAAGATTGTCCCCTGTGATAGGAGGGTCCCAATCAAGCTGAAAGAGACGTTCTACAGGGCAGAGGTTAGGCCAGCTATGTTATATGGCTCAAAGTGTTGAATGGTGAGAAAGAGCAATCTCAACAGAATGCAAGTAGCCAAGATGAGAATGCTGTGTTACATAGTGGTGTGTCGAGAGCTGAAAGAATTAGGAATGTGTTTATTAGAGATATCCTCGGGGTGGTGGACATCGCCAAAAAATGAGGGAAAATAGTTTAAGGTGGTATGGACGTCTAATGAGAAAAGGAGCTCGTTAGGTCCATTCTAGGAATGCAGGTGGTCAGAAGCACCCAGGGCCAGGGGAGACCGAAGCAGACGTGGGAGCAGGTTGTTTTTAAGGACATGGTAGTTTGTGGGGTGAACAGAGACCTGGTGGGAGATAGACGGTAGTGGAAGGCTAGAACCCGCAACCGGACCCCTGCCACAGGTGGGATAAGGGTAGGATGATGATGATGCAGTACGTGAATTAAGCAAGTACACTTCTTCAAATTATTAGTGTTACTTTTGTTTTATATAGCAATTTTTATTAGGCGAGAGGACTGGCATAGGGGGCCAAATAAAGTTTTGCACACAGGCGCCAGACACTACAGAAACGCCACTGCCTGTGGGTCCTGCCCTCCACTGAACGTGCTCTGAATGGGGGCACCCCAGCCAGGCGTCCTGCGCCTGCAGGAACACTGAAGCTAGGGCCGGCCCTAGAGTTTGTGGGGCCCAAGGCAGCAGGAGAGAGCGGGGCCCCAGTGTGTACATTTATAAAGTTGGTGGCTTATCAATGCAGGGCTTTAATGTCTAAATACACATGAAATCAAAATAAAATGATTTATTAAAGCACTGTCGAACACAAAATCAACATGTTAATCAGATCAAAACAACCTAGCGTTTCGACTATCAATGTCATCATCATCATACCCTTACCCCGCCCGTGGCGGGGTCGGGGTGCGGGTTTTAGCCTTCCACTCCCGTCTATCTCCCACAAGGTCCCTGTCCACCCCACACACTGCCATGTCCTTATCCCCTCTTACCGCAGGAGCTACCAACCACCTGCATTCCTAGAATGCACCTAACGAGCTCCTCTTCCATTCTTCTCATGACGTGTCAAGACCACCGCAGCCTATCCTCCCTCATTTTTTCGGTGATGTCCACCAGCCCCAGGCTTCCTTTAATATAAGCATTCCTAATTCTATCAGCTCTCGACACGCCACTCATGTACCACAGCATTCGCATCTTTGCTACTTACATTTTTTTACGTTGCTTTTCCTCACTGCCCAACAGAGCTGTAACAGGGCTATGAAGCGCCTGTGGCAAGTGTCTAACTTTCGCTTGCCATAACCCAATAATGACAAAAAACAAACATTTTGCGCCAGAAACCCAGTTGCGCCTGTGGCAGCCGCCTTCTTCGCCACGCCCTAGTTACGGCCCTGCTGCCCAACACTGATCCATATAGCATAGCTGGCATAACCACTGTCCTGTAGAACTTCTCTTTCAACTAGATTGGGACCCTCCTATCTCACAGGACTCCCCTTGGCTGTTTCCATTGCAGCTTTCCCCTTTATTGTACAGGTCACGTCCGAGTATCTCCCAATTGCTTTGGAACGTTGATTATAAGAACTTTACCTCTTGCACCTTTTTCACCACTTTGCCCCTCAAACGTACGTTTTCACCATTATTTCCCTGTCCTTCCCAATTGAAAGCTAAATACACTGTCTTCTTCGTGTTATTCTTTAGCCTTCCCTTTTTATCGCTCCTCTAACTACCTGTCGTTGGACACTGTCATAAGCCTTCCCCAGGTCAATAAAGATGGCATGGAGATCTTTCTTTGCCGCCCTATACTTTTCTACTATCTGCATTAGAATGAAGATTGGCTCCATTGTGGACCTACCTGACATAAGCCCAAACTGTTTGCCACAGACATTCCATTACTCTCATACAGAGCTTCATGTAGTGGCTCATTAGCTTTATACCTCTATAGTTACCTCAATGTTGGACATCCCCTGCAGATGGCATTCCTACTTGCTATCCTACTGAAAAGTTTCCCTATCCAACTGGTACCTGTCCTCCTAGGCTATGCCACACTTGACTGGGGATTCCGTCTGGGCCTACAGCTTTTCAACCTTTCATGCACCAAACTTTATGGAAGGCAACTAAGCAACAGTTAATTTCATATTGAAGACGAAATGCAAACGCAAAAAAATAAGATAATGATTTTTATGAATTAACATTTTGTGGGCCTATAGTATTTTATAAAGAAATTTTCAATTCATCAGCGTGGGGCCCAAGGCGGCTGCCTTGTTTGCCCTAAGGCCGGCCCTGTCCGAAGGAATATTAATTATAACAGAAATCAATGTGATATGTACAGTATGTGTAGCCATCAAATATACATTTTATTAGCCAATTTATGACTTACCATAATTTTCTCCCATATTTTCTTACCATAATTTTATTATTATGACGTTGCTGATCAATCGCCATTGTCGCAACGTTGAAATACTCCATATTTTTCTATGAAAAGAGGAAGGTTAAGAATCGCACAATTGTCGCTTAACGTTGATGTTCAGTAAATTGGTTGTATTTGTTTGTTTGTTGGTGTTTAAGGTCCCGTCAACTACAAGGTCATTAGAGACCCGTCCATTGCATAGTTCTAATGCATAGACTGCACAGACACTACACTAATGCGACGATTATTGGGTATTAGCAGTACCCAGCTTTCCCGAGCGACCACCCATGTCAGTACTAACTGGGCTTGCGTTGCTTAACTTCAGTGATCAGACGAGAACTGGTGTGTCCAACGCAACTCTCCGCTCCCTAATTGGTTGTAGACGTCTGCTTGGTGTCACCATTATTGGTGAGCGTCCACCCAATAGATTTTCTACATCATGTTTTCTATCGTCCAGAAGTCTAAATGACACCTTAATGAAAGAATTACTTTATTAATAAAGAATACGGTATTACAATTCCTTCTGAATCATAGCATTCTCATGGCATGAGATATGTGGCAAATCAGCAACTTACAAATAGCAACTCCTAACCCTTTTCCCGCCTACTGCAGGGTCGGGTACACATTTGTCCCTCTGAATGGACAAAGGGTGATATATTGGTCATAGTTTTTTCTGCAGCTAGTTGCCGGCCAAAGCTGCACCCCTATGCTTATTTATCGTCGGTCTAGTGTTCATTGGGGAATGCTACCGACGCCAGGGGTGGGTGAGCTTGTACACCTGGAAATTTTGCCTCGCCTACCCGTTGCGTAGTAGAGAGGGTTCTTTTACGTGCAAGTGCCATCGTACGCCCACACGAAACCTCAGTTTTGCTTCTCCTCCGAAAGAAGGCACACTCCCGGCTTCTCTCTCGCCCAAAAGCAGACGACCCACCACAGTCCAGTATCGAATTTAAACTACTGGCGTAGTTGACGAGCATGCTAACCACTATGCCACCACAGCAGGTCAAATCAGCAACTTGCAAATGCATTGGTGAAATGCATCATCATCAGCAAGAGTAGCAAAATCGAAAGTACTGCCGCCATCTCGAACTAGTTGCAATACAAATGCTGGAACTACTGGGGTGATCCCATTGCGGGTTTGTTTGTGTTTTAGGGCCCATCAACAACAAAGGTCATTGGGGCCCAGAAGGGCAATCACCATGGTGGGGGTGTAAATGGCCATCCCGCCATGATGGCAATAAATAAGGGCAAAACCCACTAAAAGTCAAAACAATAAAAAGGCTATAGCCAAATAAATATTGAAGAATAAATATAGGCAAAAGCCAAAAAGGACATAAAAATAAAAGCGGCAAAAGCCAAAACAGACATAACAATAAAAGCGGCAAAAGCCAAAACAGACAACAATAAAAGCGGCAAAAGCCAAAACAGACATAACAATGAAAGCGGCAAAAGCCAAAACAGACATAACAATGAAAG
>JAAFCE010005724.1:3262317-3284361 GCA_013389805.1 Trigoniulus corallinus
GACATAACAATAAAAGCGGCAAAAGCCAAAACGGACATAACAATAAATGCAGCAAAAGCCAAAACAGACATAACAATAAATGCAGTAAAAGCCAAAACATACACAGAGGTATAAAGGCAAAAGCCAAAATGATACAAGAATAAATGCAAACCTGCCAGAAAGTAAAACAAGTATAAATTAAATTTCGTGAAAGAGGCCAGCCTCTTTCACAAATACAAGCGAGTGCTCAACCTCCTGAGGGTTATCCCCAAGTGAGGTGGAGAGCTTGCGACTGACTCCCAGTCGGCATTGATGTTCACTCTATCTCTCACAGTGACTTAAGATGTGTGCCACTGTGAGAGGCTCCCAACAGCAGTCACACCACGGTTGATCGTCACCCTGTAGAATGTAGGAGTGGGTGAGGAATGTGTGACCAATTTGAAGCCAAGCAAGCACAACCTCCTCCCTCCACGACTGGCAGCATTAGGACACTCAGTGCACAGGAGTGTCCTTCAGTATGCAGAGTTTGTTGGTGGTCTCTGCAAACCACTGGGACTGCCATTGTTTGTGGGTGGCCTGCCACACCATCGGGATAGCATCGGAAGAGGGGACAGCAGTGTTGGGTACATCTAACAAGTGGGCCACCTTACAGGCATGGGCATCTGCCCTCTCATCGCCCATGATGCCAACATGCCCCAGTGCCCACATCAACAACACTGTCTTACCCTGCTTATGAATCATGAGCAGCAATCTGTGCAGACCCTGGACGATGACATGTCTGCCATAAAGGGTGTGCAACAGCTGAATGGAGAATAGGAAATCAGTTGCAACAATGAAGTGTTGGTCATTCAATGATTGGATGAGTTCCAGTGCTCTGTGCAGAGTTGTGAGCTCCCCCCGAGATGACCAGTTGTAAAGACTGACCAACCCACGAGGTGCCATCCTTTGACCCATCCATGTAACTAAAAACATGGCCTCTGATAGGTCTGAGAGAGGCATCCAAACTCTTGTTGGTACACTGACCTATCAATGCTGGTTTTGGGGAAGGCTGCCAGCCTCCAATTGAACCTCGGCTCTGGCACTGTCCAGGGCGGCACAGAGGCTGGCAGTACAGGCTGCACCCTAGGTAGAGTCACACCCATACCAGAAAGACCATCCATCCACCACATGCCAAATGGAGGTGGGACCCCAGGCAGTTATCGAATGGCCGTTGCAGAGTGGGACTGAAAACGGCTGGGTGTGTAGGGTGCTGCAGCTGACCTTTCAGCCACAAAACGTATGCAGCTGCCAAGTACTGCCACCACACAGTCAATGGTGGTTAACCGGTCTTGGCATAAAGGCTGAGCACTGGACTCATGCAGAAGGCCCCACTGGACAACCAGATGCTGGCATGATGTACACTATAAGCATCCAGAGAGTTGATGGAGCAGCCAGGCCATATGCATCGCAGCCATAATCGAGACGTGATCGAACGAGTGATCTGTAAAGTGGAAGCATCACCATTCGATCTGCCCCTAAATCAGTTCCCTGCAGGCACTGCAAAATATTAAGGGAGCGAAGGCACTTTGCCTTCAGCTCCTTCAGGTCTGGTCAGACAGAAAGCTATGGAGGAAGAGGGGCAGAGAGGCACATCAAAGAATGCAGCCACCAGGTGCTGTCTGTGGAGAAAGGCCTTGCATACTGCAGTCTCCAGTTAGATCAGATGATCCACTGGAGACCAGCCAGCATGGAATCCACATTGGGCATTGTCAAGAAGGTGGTGCCATTCCACATACCACACCAGGCGCCAATTAACCATTCATTCCATTGTTTTGCAAAGACAGCTCGTCAATGAAATGGGTCTATAATTTATTGGAAGGCTACTATCCTTTGCAGGTTTTTGGAGTGGGATTACAGTAGCCTCCTGCCAGCCTGCAGGGACTTCATGCTGCTGCCAAATGTGATTAAATACCTCAAGGAGGTAACTAACGCCTTCCTCTGGTAGGTGCCATAGCATTTAATAGTGGATGCTATCTGGACCAGGGGCAGTGTCCCTGGCTCTTGCTAGAGCTGCCTGCAGCTCCAACGGGGTAAATGGGTTGTTATACCCCTCAGCAACACCACCAGAGAAATTTATTGGATGGCGTTCTGCAACCCATTTCTGTTGTATAAAAGTTGCCATGCAGTGCTGGGAATTGCAGACGGCTGCAAACGTCCTTGCCAGTTCCTCAGCCACCTCACATGGCAGAAGGAGATGTCTCCCTTGTACAAGGAGACTGGAGACACATGATGGTGAAAATCTCCCTTGGATCTTCCTCAGCTTTTCCCATACTTTCTTGGAGGGCGTGTGACAGGTAAATGAAGAGGCGTACTGACTCCATGAGGAGCATTTGGCCTCCTTGATTACCCGCCATGCATATGCCCAGGCTCAGAGATAGTCAACATGATTGGCGTGGGTAGGATGAGACCAGAAGATGTGCAGGGCTTGCCTGTAAGCCCGAATCACACTTTGACAGTCCTCCATCCACCATGGCACCCATGCTTGCGGTGGGTTGCATGAGCTTTGGGAGATGGATGCCAATGCCACCCTGACCACCACCTCTTTGAAGTGACTCACTAGATTGTTGACCCCATCAAAATCACACAGTGGGCAAAAGTAAATATGGTGGGCAAACTCCTCCCAGTCCGCCTGATGCAAACACAACTGTGGTGGGTGTTGGGGCAATGCTCCATCTCCACTGCTAATCTTGATGGGGAAGTGGTCACTTCCACAAGGGTCTGACAGAACCTCCCATTGCAAACCTGGTGCCAACCCAGGAGAGCAGATGGATAGGTCTATACATGAAAGACCACCAATGGCAGTCATCACATGCATGGGGGCACCTGTGTTGAGAACAATGAGGCCATTGTGAGACACCCATTGTTCCACAAGGAGCCCACAGGGGTTGCAACTGTCCAAGCCCCATTGGGGATTATGGGCATTAAAATCACCCATAATTAGGAAGGGTCTTGGAAGCTGGGCTTCAAGGGAGTCAAGGTTTGCCCATGGGATATCAATCCCAGGAGGCATGTAGCAGGAACAGAGTGGTGGGCACAGCCAGCTGCAGTGGGACAGCCACTGCCTGCAGAGGCATCTGCAAAGCCACTGGCAAATGCATGCACCCATTCTGGATAAGGATAGCCACCCCTCCTACAGGGTGGCTTCCTTGCTGCCAGGTTTCTACATAAATGGTGTACCCCCATAACAAAATGGGGGTATCACTATGACACATGATCTCCTGGAGGGAGATGCAGACGAGGTTATGCCTTGAAATCAGCAGTGTGATCTTGTCCCTCTTGTGGGAAATCCCTCAACAATTCCATTGTAGGAGATTTACCATCATGTGAGCTTAGGTGGCTTGTTTCTATTCCTCCCTTTTTTTCCGTCCCACTGCAGAAAAGGGAGGGGTGCATTCAATTTGGTCATCCTCCTCCATCTCGAAGGAAGAATCCCCATCATGCCCCAGAAGGCACATGCTGCCACCCAATGCGTTCTGCCATTGGCCAGAGAGCCTGGGTGGACGAACCAAGGACACGCGCACCACTGAGAGTGGGAGTGGGTTCTTTCCAACTGTCTCACCCACCACCCCTCCGTGGAGGGAGATGGCTGGGCTGAGACAGGGAGGGAGGCCCCTCTGTATGATGAGAGGCATCTGGGGCCTCCATAGAAGGTGGCACTGCCATTATGGGAGGTGCCCATGCATGGGCCAGAGGCGGTGGTGGAGCCAGAAGCACCCATGGAAATGGGGTCGGGGTCCGTCTGGCAGCCAATGCTAGCAGACTGGCGTCCCATTGACCCCACAGGCCTGAGTGGGCATCAAACGGATGAGAGGTGGGGGCTGAGGTAGTGTGTCCGTCTGGGTACAGACAGAGGGAGGATACAGCAGCTGGCTTTGTAGCACCTGCAAAGGACACTCCATGACTGGAGGTCCCTGGCAAGGCTAGCAGCCGCCATGCATCCTGAAAGCTGATACTCTTATGGACACACAACTTCTGGATCGCACGTTCCTGCAACCAAGTGGGGCAATCCTGAGAAGAGGCGGGGTGGTTGCCCTTACAGTTGATTCAAAAATGTGCAGTCCTACAATACTCAGGGGAGTGGTCTCCCTGCCCACAAGTTCCACAGAAAACGAATTATGGCCATATTATTGGCACACGAAACACCAAAGCGGGCTTGGTATGTATGGGTGTACAGGCAAGCGGCGGTAGCCAGGCGGAGGAGGCCTACCAAAGGTCAGCACCAGGATGTCAGAAGGGCGGAATTCTCCATCCCGTCAAACTGAGGTGTGGCAGAGAGCCACCACACCCTGGTCCCTGAGCTCCTCCGCTATTTGCTCCTCTGATTCCCCACATAGGTCAGGGCACTGCACCACACCTCTACTGGCGTTTGGGGTGTGCAATGGGGTTCGACCGCAATGGGAATGTCACCGAGCTTCTGCATTTTCAGTAATGCTTCAGTCTGGTGGCGGCAGATGCCTCCACCAACAATGTGCCATTGTGCAGTTTCTTGACCGAGGTCACATCACCAGCAATGCCCTTGATGGCTTTAGCAATAAGGAAGGGCGACGCCTTCCCCAAGGCTGTACCATCCTCCCCCGAGATGGAAATAAATCACGGAGGATAGGAAGATTTGCATTGGCGGTGGAGCCCTGCACCTTAAGGCTAAGAATTCGTTGCCTCTTGTTCAAGTGCAGGTGCCAATGCCATAGACGCCACAGTTGCGTTCCCTGATCCAGTTGGATGACTGGGGGAACGGGGCCTCTTAGTTGAGGCAATATTTGTCTCCATCACCTCAATGACAGCTGGCCCACTCAGCTGGGTGGGACCGAACTCTGCGGTCTTCTGGCTCAACAGAAGTCAGTAAAGTAGAAGAAGGGAGAGGGGTGGTGTTATTTGATGAGGCCTCCAGCCATATATGTAAATTCGCTGCCCGCAGGTCTCGCCCACCTCAGAGCCCAACATGGGGACGGCCATTCGGGTCGTTGAGTTTCCTCGGACAGGATACTGCAAGGGTGGCATAATCCCCAAGTACCGGACCATTGGCATTGGGGTTGACTGCCGGTCCACTTGCAGCAACCCTAGGGGGCATAACAACTTATGCGCCCATGGCCAATTGACCATTTGGGCTGCCCGTTTTCCCCGGAAGCTGTGGCCAAAGTTATGTGTTGGGGCTGTAGGTCTTAACCTTAATCCTCGATGTCTGTCAGCCACCTCACCAGTGTGGGGTGGCCCAGAGACTTCGCAGGACATGCATCTCCTCAATCACCAGGATCTGCTTTTCCCAGGGGTGTGGGTCTCCACGCATGACTAACACGTGGGTAGGCGTTTGTTTATGGTCACCTCAGTGAGGAGCCTACATCGACAGAGAACAAGCCAAACGGTCATCCAGTAAAGGACACTGACAACCACGATGTTGGTATCGTCCCATCCAGAACATAAGTCATGGGCAAAGACGATAGTGGTGGTGTCCAATCAAGGGAAGAAAAAGTCACCCCTTTTAGTAGCCTCTTACGACATGCAGGTATGCAGTTTGCCTATTCTTCCCCGGGCACACATGGGGGACCCGTTGTGGGAATCAATATTGTTATACATATGAGAATGAAGTGCACTCTTATGTAATAGTGCAACAAGTACACCCATGTTCATTGGAGAAGAATGAATATTTATTTACCCAATGAATTTCTCAATTTCTGATTTGTGTCACAGCAATGTGTTCAATTCAGGCACATTTATATTACTTTTACAATACAGATGCAATTCAGCAGTATTTCTTCTCAACACCACATAAACACTCTTTCAAAGTCAGATAATTTAACTATAAATATAAATGAAAAATTGTATTTTTTGAAAAATTACTGTCGTTAGGGTGAGTTCCGACGAGCCACGTCAATAGAATGCAAGTAGCTGAGACGCAAATTCTGAGGTGCATGAGAGGAGTCCCAAGAGCTGATAGAATTACAGTAGGAATAAGTATATTAGAGGTAGCCTGGGGATGGTGGACATCGCCGAAAAAAATGAGGGAGAATAGGTTTGGATAGTATGGCCACGTTATGAGAAGAGGGAAGAAATTTTCAGGATATGTAGGTGGTCAAAAGCTCCCGTGGCAGAGGGAGACCAATGCAAACGTGGGAGCAAGCCGCCGCATGCGGCCCGCCGGTAATCACGTTGTGGCCCACGGAGCTAGGTTAAATTAAAATAACATTATTGCACATATCACCAATGCAACATTACAACATTGCATCAACCACGCAAGCGTTTGACCACCATCTCACATACTGGGGAGCAACGATGTGACCAAAGCTGGAGCACGCTTGCTTATTTGCTTTAATCCAACAAAAAATGGCCCGCCTGCCAAATCGGTTGGCCACGCCTGACCAAAAGGTTGTTTTTGATCTATGCGGCCCTGGTAGGACTATCAAAATATTTACTTTGGTGACGACGATGGCCATTTAACTTCTTGAGTGTTTCTTATGGGTTCTATCTATGTTTTGATAGAAATGTGTTAACAACAATATTGATTCACTAAAAGCTCAACACCAATAAGGTGATGCTATTAAATAAAAAAACCCACTACAGTGGGTGTAGACCGTAACAACGGGCAATAAGGTAGACTGCACACTAAATATGAACGGGTAGAGTAGACCACATGCTAAAGTAGCACTGCCAAAACTCCTTCAACTGAGAATTTGTCTGACCTGCACCTTCCATGTAGAAAGGATTCTTTTCCATGTACACACCGCTTTCTGGAGCACATGGATGGGGCAGTAGATGAGAGCACCACCTTTTTGCCATTGAGGAAGATCTCCATTCCTACTTTTGCATTCTTTGTCTGATCACTGAAGTTAAGGAATGCAAGCCCAACTAGTACTAACATGGGTGGCCACCTGAGAAAACTAACTACTGCTAAAACCCAGAAGTCGTCGTATTACCATAGTGTCTATGCAGTTCCTGTATAGAACTATACAGTGGACGGGGCTCTAATGACCTTGAAAAATAATACAAAAAAACAAAAGTTATGTAATATATCATTAACACTGTCCATAATGTGTTTGCAAAATCGTGATGATTTCAAACGTATACACACTTTTGTTACACGTAATTAAGATAGTGTTTATTTAGGACGACATTTTGAATCTTACATGTCAATTATGATACCATATAACGACTGCTACCCAAAATGCGTTTCAAAAAGATGGCTTACAAATATGTGGAGTTTCAACTGAGTTTGTTCAATTCTGGTATACTGTATGTATTCTTCAATATTTCATACATCTTATAAGTTATCAATTTTTTACAACAGAAACTCTACCTATCATTCCCACACTCTTCTTGCAAAACTAAAGTGCAGTAGAACTCTCAATCATCCGAGTTGGATAACTGAGACCAGGGCCCCTTGGATTATTGGAATGAACTTGAAATTAGGAAAATCTTGAATTAAAATTACTGTAACAGTTTTATACTTATATATACACAAAAGGTAAGCCTATATAAATTATTTTAAACTTTTAAAATAACCATTCCATTATCATCTACCATATTTGTATAACAGTGATGCACACACAGGTATGATGTGCACATGGGTATAGGGTGCACAAGAGGGGAACACTAGTAACTACAACTAAAAGAAACAAAAACCAGTTTGGAATTAGCTTTTGTAGTCCTCTCTGCTGTGTTCTACTTCTCTTCTGTTGTGGCTTGTTGGCAACAGTCTTTCAAGATACAATTAGAATTAAAGTCAACTTTGATGAGGTAGTACAGTCAGCAAACATCACAATTAGACAGGACACAGGAAATGAGCGCTTAATTATTGGGGATGACTTTAATGCCCATGTTGGAAAGGATGGTGTGGGATATGAGGAAGTACATGGGGGATTGGGGTATGGGATGATCAATCCCAAGGGGCAAAAGGTCCTAGAGACAGCAAGAGCACATGACCTTGTATTGGCCAATACATG
This sequence comes from Trigoniulus corallinus, assembly GCA_013389805.1. Classification (NCBI taxonomy): domain Eukaryota; kingdom Metazoa; phylum Arthropoda; class Diplopoda; order Spirobolida; family Trigoniulidae; genus Trigoniulus; species Trigoniulus corallinus. The sequence goes on from JAAFCE010005724.1 coordinate 3,270,270, forward strand.
GTTCAAGAAAAGGGAGAAGCACTTAATCACTTACCAAGCACCTCAGGGGATGTCACAAATAGACTTTTTTATGGTTAGGGAACAGCACAGGAATGAGATCAAGGATTGCTGGGCACTACCCAGTGAGGATTTCCAGAAGGAAAGTGGCCATAAGCTGCTCATGACAGAAGTCCTAGTGAAGGGGGGAGTCAGGAATCATACCTGGAAAGGAGAATCAGTTATCAGGTGGTGGAAGTTGCCAACCAAAGCAGATGAATTCAGGCAGGAGCTTCTCAGCCAGGTGGACTGGGATTGGATGGGTCAGCCAATGCCATGTGGGACAGGGTTGCTAGGAAAATTAGGAGATGTGGGGAGGCAATGTTAGGTTTAGGTAGAGTAGGAGGCACTTATCAAGGCAGGCAGACTTGGTGGTGGAATGAGGAGGTGAAAGCTGCCATCAAACTAAAAAAAGAGGCTTTTCATAGGTGGAGAGTGGTAGGGGATCAGGTTTCAAAGATAGAATATGTTCAGGCAAGGAAAAACGCCAGGAGGACCATTGCCCTGGCCAAGTTCCAGAAGTATGGGGCTCTATAGGAAAAGTTGGGGACAAGGGAAGGAGAGAATGCCGTTTTTAGACTGGCCAGGACCAGGGATAGGACTAGTAAGGATGTTACCAGGGCCATAACAATCAAGGATACCAAGGGTAGGGTCCTTTTTCAACCAGCAGAGGTAGTCAAAAGGTGGGAGGAATACTACCACAGTCTCTTAAATGCAGACTCTGGGGCAATGGTCACAGGCAGAAACCCACCCACACCACAGGCTGTGGACAGGGTGAGCGAGGCGGAAATGGTCAGAGCCCTTCGGAAGATGAAAGGTCAGAAAGCAGTAGGCCCTGATAAGATCCCAATGGATGTTTGGCACACCTTAGGCCCCATGGGAATTACATGGCTAGGAAAGCTCTTCAATAAGTTTGCAAATGGGGACAGGATGCCTTCTGCATGGCTAGAAAGTTGGATAGTACCACTGTTCAAAGGCAAAGGTGATGCCCAGGACTGTGGTAACTATAGGGGCATAAAGCTGATGAGCCATTCTATGAAGCTGTGGGAGCAAGTCATAGAATGTCACCTCAGAGACTTGACTAGTGTCCGGGGAAATCAATTTGGGTTTATGCCAGGCAGGTCCACCATGGAACCAATCTTCATTCTCGGACAGATGATTGAGAAGCATAGAGCTGCAAGGAAGGACCTTCATGCAATATTCATTGACCTGGAGAAGGCATATGATAGTGTCCCCAGACAGTTAGTATGGAGTGTTTTAAGAAAGAAAGGTGTGGATGAAGGCCATATTAGGATAGTGCAGGATATGTATGATGGTTCCATCGCTAGGGTGAGAACAGCATGGGGAAACACTGCAAGCTTCGAAGTGGAGGTTGGTGTGCATTAAGGGACAGCACTTAGCCCATACTTATTCACTTTGGTGATGGATGAGCTGCTGACGGGAGTAGGGGAATGGGCCCCCAGTGCCTGGTATTTGCAGATGATGTGGGAAGGCTTGAGGAGTCCAAGGAAGATGCACAAAAGGGCCTACAAGACATGAAAGCAGCAATGGAAGAAGGGGGCCTTAAGGTGAACGCGAAGAAGACTGAGTACCTAGCTTTCAATATTAGTGGCCAGGGGCAAGATGGTGAGATTCGGTGTGGGGGAGAGGTGATTCCAGCAGTGAAAGAGTTTCGATATCTAGGATCAGTTTTCCAGGGCAATGGGGAAATAGATTCAGATGTGATCCGTAGGATTAATGCAGGTTGGCTGAAATGGAGACAGGCAAGTGGGGTCCTGTGTGACCGTCGGATCCCAATAAAGTTGAAGGGCAAGGTCTACAGAACCATAGTTAGGCCTGCTATGCTGTATGGGTCAGAGTGCTGGGCAGTTAGGAAGAACCATGAAAGGCAAATGCAAGTGGCCGAGATGCGAATGCTGTGATACATGTGTGGGGTGTCTAGATCCGACCGGGTCAGAAACGATTACGTTAGAGGTAGCTTGGGGGTGGGGGACATTGTGGAAAAGATGAGGGGAAAATCGGTTGAGGTGGTATGGGCATGTGATGAGGAGGGAGGAGGAGGAGCTTGCTAGGTCCAGTGTGGGACTGCAGATGATCGGGGGCACCAGAGGTAGAGGAAGACCAAAGCGAACGTGGGAGCAGGTAGTGCAGATGGACATGGAGGCGTGAGGGGTGTGGGGGGACCTGGTGGGCAATAGGCGGGAGTGGAGGATTAGAACCCACAGACCCGACCCTGCCTCAGGTGGGAGAAGGGTGAGATGATGACTTATCTTTGTATTGAGAATGTAACGACGTTTCACAAGGAGATTCTTGCTTCATCAAGGTTACTGGTGATGGTCTTGGTGCTGGTGTAATAAGGACCATCAATGGTCCTTATCATCTGTGGTAGGTGTGAGATTTCCTTGTTTGGTTTTTCCTTTTATTCATTGTTTTGTTATATTTAATTTCATGGCAGCTGGAAGATGATTGTCATCATTCCTTTGTCAATTTTGTGGCCACTTGGTAACAGGGTCTTGAACTCCATTACCATGTGGGATTCTTTGCATTTCCTGTCCTTTTGTCTTAAAGTTTGTCATTAAGAAAGTAACCTGAAAGTCTGTTTCTGGTGTGGCATGTCATTGAAATGGGTTCCTACTGGTTTGCATTTTTTGTTCTTGGTGTCATTTATGTGTTCTCTCATTACATTCTTCCTTTGCATCCTGTTTCCCCAATGTATTCCTTATTAAATTTATTGCAATGGATTAGTTAAAATCACATTATAGGTGTCACAAGTAACAGCCTGTCTTATTTTCCATTTAATGTCATCTTTATTCTTCAAAATTGCATTGTTTCACTGACATATGGACAAACAATGCCAATTTCTATTTGGCATTTGCAATCCTCTTCTCCTTGTTAGTTATTTTAGCATTCACTAGTATGTCCTGCAAATTTTGACTTCTTTCTTATTGTGATTCCAAATGGTGCTTGAAATAGTTTTTGTAAGGTGGGGTTTGTTACTAAAATATTATGATGCTTCCTCAGTATGGAGGCAAATGTGCATAATAGATCACTACATGTTGTGCATAGAGACAGATTGTCACTTTGTCCCAGATTGCATCAATTATATAGGGTAGAAATTTCCTGTGGAATGAGTGGGTTGTTCGGAAATTGAGGAATGCTCTGGTCGGATGAACAAGGTGAAATTGGGTCGTCTATGCATAATGATGGTTTGTCAGTCAATATAGATGTAGGTGGATCTGTAACAGTGATTTTTTTTTTGTTGGTGTTTAAGGTCCCGTCAACTACAAGGTCATTAGAGACCCGTCCACTGCGTAGTTGTAATGCATATGCTGCTCAGACACTACACCAATGCGACGATTATTGGGTATTAGCAGTACCCAGCTTTCCCGAGCAACCACCCATGTCAGTACTAACTGGGTTTGCGTTGCTTAACTTCAGTGATCAGACGAGAACTGGTGTGTCCAACGCAACTCGCCACTCTGTAACAGTGAGGTGTGAAAGGAAAGCAGGTTTGAGCTGTTAGATTGCTACATTATCTGCTCGACCATTCATATCGACCGTGAAATATTTGTCCCATTTAGCTGAAATTTTATATGGCCCTTCATAAGGAGAGGAGAGTGGGTGTTTTCAAAAACCAGTGCGAATAAAAACATGGGTAGCATCACCAAAATTAGGGGTACAAAAAAGTGGTCGCACTGAGGGAATACGTGGTGGATGATGAAGTAACGCCTGCATAATATACTGTAAATTTTGAAAGAAGTCACTCCTAGGCAAGGCATTATATTCAGACGTGAAGATATCTCCAGGCAGCTACAACATCATGCCATATACGAGTTTGGCAGGTGCTGCCTGAAGATCTTACTTTACTGCAAAGCAGAGTGCAAGAAGAATGATAGGGAGGTTGTTGATCCAATGTTGAAGGTCGTCCTTTAGCCCTGAGAGTAGCCTTGAGTTGTTGGTGAAATCTCTCTATCATACCGTTTGATGCCAGATGAGAGGAAGTGGTGTGGATGTGTTTAGTTCCCAACAAATCACAGAGATGGTTAAATAAGAGAGAGTCAAATTGACGTCCTCTATCTGTAGTGATTGATGAAGGCACACCAAAGTGAGAAATCCAGTTGTATAATAATGCCTGTGCAACTGTTGAGGCTGTACAGTCTGGTATGGGTACAGCTTCAAGCCAATGTGTGAACCTATCGATGCACATCAAAATGTATAGATTACCCTGCAAAGGAGGTAGTGGCCCTACAATATCCACATGAAATTTGTCAAATCTTGAAGTTGGAGGTGTACAGCTAACAGGCAGTGTATAGGAATGGTGATGAATTTTACTTTTTTGGCAAGGAACACATGATCTTGTCCATTGGTGTATGTCTTTGTTGATGGAAGGCAATACAAAATGCTCAGCGATGAGCTTCTGAGTGGCAGTTGCACCAGGATGAGACACATCATGAAAACTGAAATGTTTGTTGCTGAAAGGTTGAAGAAACAACATGCCGAGGTCTTGTTAAGGAGGTGTCACAATATAGGCTGATATGCGAACCTGCAAATGAAGTTCAAAAATATTTGAAGTGACTGTGGATCTAATTCTAATTCTAATTCACAACACTGCAAGCAGCCTTATTTGGCCAATATGGCAGTGGAGAGACCAACTCTCATTCTTATATATATTACCAAAAAGCTCCCAAAACCCCAGGCTTAAATTTCTGTGATCCTGCTACAACACTAGTAATGGTAGGGTGGCTTTTTATTAGGCCCTCCACCTTATCCTTTCCAAGGCCATTCCATTGTCGAATGGTCCTTGGTAAGAAAGACCAGTAATATGTGTCTGTCTGTGCCCTAATCTCCTTCAATTTATACAAATGATCCTTTCTCCCTTTGTAATTAGCAGGGGACACACATCCCACCAGAGGTCCATCACACCCCAGCAGCAGCAGTCTGATAAACAGACTTATGCTGTGAGATGTTCGCCGCTGGCTTAGTGTTTCCCAACCTAGTTCCCTGATCATGTCAGACACACTATCCCTGTGAGAAAACCTGTGGAATACAATTCTTGCTGCCCTCCTCTGTATCCTTTCAATCTCCCAAGATAATTCCTGCCTGAAGGGAAACCAAATTGGACTACCATACTCCATAATTGGTCGCACCATTGAAATATATGCTGTTTCCCTCACCTCCCTTGTGCTGTCCCGAAGGACCCTACTAATCAGACGGAGGAATTGACCAGCCCTCCCAACTAATTTATTTATATGATCCTTCCAGGTACCTTGGTTATTTAAAATTATTCCAAGATGCTTATGGATGCCAACTCTCTCAACCCTAACTCCACCAATATAGTAATCAAAGCTAAGTAGCTCCCTAGATCTAGATATTGTAAGAATCCTACACTTTTTCAGATTCAATGGCAGTTCCCATTTTACACACCAATTGTAAATCTTATTGAGATCCTGTTGTAATTGTGTACAGGATGATAACCCCTCATCTAACACCCGGGCAGTACATGTGTCATCTGCAAATAGTTCAAGGAAGGAACTTATGTCAAATCCTATATCATTCACATAGAGAATGTACAACAAAGGACCCAAAACACTTCCCTGAGGTACCCCTGATGTGGCTGGTTTCCATTCAGATGCACTACCCTTGTACATTACCCTCTGTTGCCTATCAAGCAGATATGACCTTACCCACTGAGTAACCTTACTATGTATCCCTAGACTTGACATTTTTGAAATCAGCTTATCATGGGGCACCATGACAAAAGCCTGTTCAAAGTCTAAGAATACAACATCAACCTGCTTTCTGTTGTCTAAAGCCCTTTGAATATAATCCATCAAGCAAGCCATTTGGGTGTCACATGACCTCCCTTTCCTAAATCCATGCTGATTGTTGCTAAGGATGCCATTCTTTTCCAGATATCCCATAATAGAGGAGAATATGATGTGTTCTAAAACCTTGGATACAGCACTCGTTAATGAAACTGGTCTATAGCACTTAGGGTCTGCTGTGTCTCCTGACTTGAAAATTGGCACCACATTAGCCAGTTTCCATGATGATGGAACAATACCCATGTCTAATGACTTTCTAAATATTTCCACCAGGTAATAGCTAAGTATCCCTGAAAGTCGCTGCATAATATATGGAGAAATGCCATCAGGACCTGCAGCCTTATGAACCACTGATTTGTGTAGTAGTTGCTCAATTCCCACCCTAGTTATAGTAACCTCATCCATTCTCCCTGGAGAGTCACTATCAAGTACCAGCTGGAAGTTCCTCCTACTGGTTGCAAAGCTCTTTGCAAATGCATCGTTGAAAACATTTGCAATCATAAGACTATCCTTAACTACATTTCCTGAACTATCTTTAACCACTGTATCCCTATAACCCTCTTTCCTACACTTCTTCAGATACCCCCAGAAAGCTTTTGGATTTTTTTTAAGCCTGTCTCCCAATATGTTTTCATGAAAATTCTTGTAAGCCTTCTTCATATACACTTTAACCATTTTCCGGGCCTTCTTATAAACGAACTCAGTATTGGCATCCCTCCCTCTCCTAAGTGCATTCCTAGCCTTTCGCTGATTCCGCAAAGCTACCTTCACCTCTTTTGTATACCATTCAGGAAAAGTATTATCCCTTATAATCTTAGTGGGGACAGCTAGCTGCTTGCCCTTCTCTAAGAGGGCTAGGAATCGTTGCCAAGATTCCTCAACACCACAGGTATTAACAATGGTATAAAAATCATTTAACTCATATTCTAGATATGATTTAAAATATTCCCAATTTGCCTTATTGTATTGGTATGCCACCCTGTCTGGTGCCACCTTTCTAGGTAGCCTTTTAGCTATCTCCACCCTTACCCCTGCATGGTCACTAATTCCTTCAATGCACTCTACAGTGTTGATAGAGCTGGGTACATTTGTAAATACTAAATCTAAAATTCCTCCTTTATAATGTGTAGGCATTGTCACAATCTGTTCCAATCCATTATAGTACAACTGTTCCAAAAATAGGTTCAGAGCACCTGATAACCTGGAATTTGAATTAGGCTGCACACAGCCCCAATCCAACCCTGGTAAATTGAAGTCCCCTCCAAGAATTACTAGTGGTACCTTCTTCTTTTGATATATATGCTCCAATGATTGTGACAGTCTTGTAAGTGGGAGTGGATCATCACCTGGTGGACGATAGAAGCCAACTACATAAATTCCCCCACCATGAGAGCTTGCAACATGACAACATACCATTTCACAATCTTCCTCATATTGCAGTTCCCTAGAACTCTCCAGGGATTTATCTATTGCTATAAAGACTCCACCCCCTTTGCCTGTTTCCCTATCCTTTCTATAAACTACAAACTTATCTGAGAAGATCTCTGCTGATTTAATGTCTCCCCTCAACCAGGATTCAGTGCCAATTATGATATCAGCATCTGATGTGGCAGCAAGAGTATTGAAGTCAACCACTTTATTGACTATGCTTCTGCAATTCACAACAAGCAAAGTCAATGGATCATTTACTGCTAAAGACTTAGCTATCCCTCCCCTATTAATACCCTTCCTATTGATATTTTGACTCAACCTGGCATAAGATGACTTGGTACCTTTCCTAAAAAATCGACAATAAACTCATTCATTTTTGTACCAATCCTTGAGACAGCCCTTGCATTAAAATGAAACCTATCAACAGCAAACCAATGTTGGAGATCTGAGAGACATGCTCTGTAATCAAGTAGTTTTGCCCCAATAGCCTGACCTTCAGAAAACATCCTATTATTGATCCATCTGGCCTTTGCTGCAGTTAACCTGCCTTTATCCTGTCGTTCCACAACAGGACACAGCATAACTCTTGCCTTGGGCCTAAATCTTTTTACCTCTTTAGCTATATCCATAATTCCCTTCAGAACTTCAACTGCAGGTTTATCAAGAGTTATATCATTTGATCCTATATGTAAAATCGTCATGCAGTCCTCCTTTTCCCCCTTCATAATACCTTCAATCCTACCCTTTATGTCTTCCAAACTTGCATCAGGAAGGGAAGCAACACTAACACATCCTCTCTGTAGCCCTTCTGGTAGAGCCCAGCTATCAACACCCCTTAAGTTTGTGTCTCCAAGTACAAGAATGGATTTGCCAGGGAATGGGTTTTGGACACATGTGGCGCCCTCTTCACTAACCTCTGCCAATCCTCCACAGGTAGAAACCTGGGGTATTGAGGCAGGCAAGTGGCTATCCTCTGCATCTGATTCCCTAACCCCCTTCCCCTGCAATGTGGGTGTCATTTGTTGACTATCCAGTATCTGAAATCCCTCTGCCACCTTGAGACTCTTTGACTCTTTGCTGAGGGAAGCCTTACCAATCTTCATGCCCCCTTTATTACCTGATGGCGTCACCAATATTCTAGGTGAACTAGATGGTGACGCCATTGGCATCCCAACCTTAGCCTTTGCTAAACCAGCTGCTGAAGAGCTGGAACCCAGGATGGTAGCCTGTAACTTGCTGATCTCCATCTGGATCTTAGAAAGCTCCAATCTTAGGAGCTTGCATCCACCACACTCTGCAACTTTCTTTGGAGGCATAGTAATATGATCTCTCAAAGTACTGCAAAATTACCCTATAATACTATGAATATCAAAAAGTGGTCCCAAAAACAACTTAAACAGCACAGTCCCTTATTAAATGCACCCTTAAAATGCCTTAAGTAAAGTCACCAATTGATAACTTCCTGTCAATAACAGAAACTTAAAAAATCAACTTACACATACAGAAGTATAACTAAATGAGGAAATTCCTAAAGATTGTACCACACCTAAAAATTTAGCCAACCCAAATTCCTTTAAAATGAGTCACAAAAGAAAAACACCACGTGGCGCCCTGTGTATTTATACCATATACAATCGTCAGGAATTTCTTAATATTAGTTAAAAGCCAAGTGATAACACTTATGTCAAAATTAGAGAATATATATTGAATAAATTTATAAAAAAAACCCTACAAAAAACAACCAATTTAAACCAAAGATTCAGCTTACCAACCTGGAGCCCAATTACACACATCCACACTCCTTTATGTACGGAAGCTCTTAGAGATATCCTTGGAAGCGACAGGTATTTGATGGTATGCCTTGATTAGATCAATTTTGAAGAAAATTTGCATACCATGAAGCTAGGAGGTGAAATCCTTTATATGAGGAATGGAATACCTGTCAGGGATAGTGCGGGCATGGAGCACCCAGAAATCCTCTACCACCCACCATTTGTCATTCTTACTCACCAGATGTAATGGGCTGGACCACGGGATGGAAGAGGATCTAAGGTAGCCCAGCTCATGGAGGTGTTTAAATTCCTCCTCGGCAACCTTAAGCTTTGTGGACTCCAAGCGACATGGTTTGGTGTGGTCTGGTGGCCCATCAGTGGTAATAATATGGTGCACCACTGAGTGAGGGACATTGGAAGAGGTCATATGAGGATTCATAATGTCCACATACTCCTGAAGAATATCCCTGTATTGCCTGCTTGTATTTGGGTCTATACTCAACAATCTTTAGTATTTGTCTGGCTTACTCAATGGCATATCAGATATTTCCAGATCTGTGATGTGTTCATGAAGTTTATGTCGACCAACATCCACAACCAAGCTGTAATGTGACAAAAAATCAGCACCAATAATGGCATGTGCACTGTCAGCAATGATGAATGTCCACAGAAAAGAACACCTCAAACCAAAATCTAGGCTAATATGGCATACGCCATAAGTGTTGATGACTGTTTGATTTGCAGCATACAACCTAAAATCACTAAACGACAGTAACTTGGGTTCTAGATTTGTCATGGGTAAAATGCTAAACTCCGCAGCTGTGTCGATTAAAAAATTACTGCAACTGTTATTATCAAAAATAAAAAAGAGGTGACTATTTGAATGGCCATTCTCAGCCATAACCTTTAAGGATGATTAGCCTTGGCGTTTCCCTGTTCCACACCACAGGGAGAAATACATTTACAGGCGTTATTCCTGAAAGCTTTATGATACCAACACAATTGCGTGTTGGAATCAGGATTCTGTAACAGTCGTGGTCTTGAATGTGATCTAGATCGAGAATGTACAAATTGATGTTTGTTGATCGCTAGTGCACATATTTTGTGGTTTAGGAGTTCAATCTGTTTTTTTTTATGCCCAATAAATGATCACTGAAATGCTCAAAAACGTGTTGTCCTGTTGTTGGTGTTGTTATTGAGGAACTGTAACTGTCTGTGTAGGTGCAGTCACCAAGTTGAGCTGTTGTATTGATGGGTCTAATACTTCAAGGATTTTATCAGCCATATCAGTCAATCGGTCTAAAGATGTTCCCAAATCTGCAGTGGCCAATATGACCCTAATCTGTTTATGAAGCCTTGACACAAATAATTCTTTAAGTAAGGGTATATTGTCTGGTGTTGACACTGCACTCCCCGCCAGCTGCTGCATATGTCGCAACAGCTGGGTGGGCTTTCTGTCCCCAAGCTGCAAATTACACAGGTCAACAACATTTCATCCCCCCCCCCAAAACGGTTTTAGGTGTTCTTATATCAATTTTTCGCACTGAATTCAAATCTGCTTTCAGAATTTTTTCATCATGTCGAGTTTCCAAGGTATTTTGATTTTAATTTTTATAAGTTTATATCATGCAATAGCATACTTAACTTTGTGTTCTTGGTTAATGATTGACATATTTTCTAAATTTCAACAAGAATTTTACATATTCTATATAATGTCTTCAAATGGCACATATGTGGACATTTGAAAGTTATAGGTCTACTTCTTTGAATGCAATTGGGCAACATGAAATTTCCTTGTTTCCTTTGTGAATGGGACAGCCAGGCAAAACAATTGCACTATGTTCAAAAAAATTGGCCAGCCTGACAAGCATTTATTCCTGGTCAAAAGAATATTTTGTACTTACCCTTAGTCAACCCTAAAATGATTTTTTTGCCACCTTGCACATTAAACTTCGCCTCATGAAAAACTTTGTAAAGGCACTTAATTGAGGTGGTATGGGATTTGAATATTTAGCAAACAAATTTCCCCAGATCAGTGAAGCAAAAATAAAAGAGGGTATATTGGTTGGGCCTGAGATTCACAAACTGATAAAGGACAGTGACTTAGATTTTTCATTAGATGAAATTGAAAGTCATGCATGGATTGCTTTAAAGAATGTAATAATGGGTTTTTTGGGCAATAAGAAGAAAGAAAATTATGTCCAACTAACTGATGAACTTTTGAAAGCCTACCAACAACTTGGATGCAATATCTCCTTGTATATCCTTATTTTAAACTGTCATTTGGACTGTTTTCCATCGAACCTTGGAGATGTTAGCAATGAACATGGTGAAAGATTTCACAAGGACATTTCCGTCATGGAAAAGCATTATCAGGGCAGGTGGAGCCCTCATATTTTGGCTGATTATTGCTGGGGACTAATTAGGGATGCCCCAGATGTTGAATACAAGAGGAAATCAAAACAAAAACGAATTTAATGTTATTTTTTATTTTCTGCTTTTACCATTTTCTGTGTGGGATGCATATATAATCTCAGTATATCAATGTTCACGTATATCTAAAAATCCTGACGTGATGGACAAAATCTAACAACAAATATTCTGAATCGGCAGGAAAATTTGACCCAGAATCACATAAAACTGTATGGGGGAAGAATTTAACAACTGTTGTTGTCTGTGTTATTTAACAACTGTTGCAACTTTTGTTTTTTGCATTGGGGAGCTTCACTGTTTAACAACAGCTGTCAAAGTCTCATAAGAGCCTTTGCATCTTCCTGACTTCCTGGCATCACTTCTAATCTGATAAATGTGGAATCTATTTTCTATGGCTGTGAACCAGGCCTTGGAATCATGCACTGAAAAAGGAGGCAACTTGAAATACTTCATGCTGGAGAGCTGCACTATGCTCAAGAGTCCCTCATCCTCCATATGACTTATGAAAATGGGGTCCGTTAGGTGACTGGGTCCTTCCATGTTATTTAAAAAAATGATCACCTTACTGTACTAGTCAAATACTTAATTATGTTGCCTTACTTGAAAAATTGAAAACCAATTAAAATGTTGAACACAGAATTTTACAAGTAAATGAAGATGGTGCCTACTTGAGGACACCAATCTTGTCAAGTGCATTAAAAACACACACACACACAAACACTGATAATCAAAGAGCAATGAATCACATGTTCTTCCAATGCATAAGGATGATCATGTACGGGTCACCAAAATGTGGTGAAGGCTTGAATTTAATGAAATGTATTTAGAAGATGTTTGTAAGGAAAGCGTTGGACTAATGTTTCTTCCAAAATAAATGTCACACATTCAATAATCCACTGATTTCTAGGCAAAATTGAAATTCAAGAATAAAATTCCCTTGAAAACTAGGACAAAATAATAACTTGTAACATTATTTTATATTAACAACTATTTAACATTGTAAATTGGACAATATGCATTAGATCCAAGAGCAGTAAAACAACATGTCTGACCATGATGATCACTGAAAGAGAACTCTCTGGTTTTTCTATAATTTTAAATTAAAAAGTTAAACTTTTATCATTAGAGATTCTAACCATTTGAAAATATCGAATTCTTTTGTAACTCAAAATATCAAAATTTCTAATGTGATGACGTCTCTTAGAATGCATGCATGCTCTCCACTCTGGAAGAAGAGAGTGCATGCATTCTATACATCATAGAAGAGTGTAATAAAGATCAACAAAAAATATGAAAGATTCTACAAGGAGGTAGGTGTAGAGGACGTAGGAGAGGGGAAAGCACCCAACGTTCTTTGCCAGCCACCATGTTGGTACTGATGCGTGTTCATTAATTTGCAGAGTAAATTTTTGCTTTGGTAATCATTGAAAAGTTTCATTGCAATGCAACTACCATAAAATCTCGCATAAAGTCAGCATCTCAAATATAGTCTGCACTCGTCTATAGTCTGCATTCACAATGGGTATGTTTCAAATATAGTCTGCACTTTAAAATTCCTACTGCAGCCAGGGGCGCAACTTGTAGGGGCAATGGGATGAAATGAATTTGAACATGAAATATCAGATTGTTCTGATGATGAAATGGAAATGTGGAAGATTTTATATTGCATTAGCATATAAACAAGAACGTACTGTGTAAAGTCATGTTGTTAAGTGAACTGGTGTGTCCAAGTTGCATTGGACACACCAGTTCCCATTAGATCACTGAAGTTAAGCAGCGCACACCCACGTCAATACCAACTTGGGTGGTTGGTAATGAACGTTGGGTGCTGCAAATTAACCCTCTTCCTCATCCTCTCACCTACCTCCTCGTCTCCCGCGGGCAGCCTCCTAAGGGGTTGACCTGTTATGGCTGCCTGGCTTACACCCCAACCCGCTATTAAATTAAATTAAATAAAATGTTCAGAAAATGAGGAGTAGTTTTCATTGAGAACCCTTAGTTTCATTTATGATCCGCACTCGTATTATTGTCCGCCCTCACATATAGTCCGCACTAAATGACCCTATGTTTCGCGTATAATCCTCGAGCATTACGTGAGATTTCATGGTATTTTTCTTTCATACAACAGTAATCAGAATAGATTAACACTAAAAAGAGGATGCAATTCGAAATTCAGTTTTGTCAGACTAAACTAAAAAGGCGTTCAGTTCAACAACTACTGTGCAACAACTGCTGACCATTCTGCTTGTTCCTTTTTCTAAACACAACTGAAAATTCAAACGGTCTGAAAACCTAAACGTGCGCAGGCATGAGGAATTTAAATGCATCATAACAGGAACACTATCATGACGTACATGAATTCCAAGGAATTACTGTCCAACATCTGAGTTGCCATGGCAACACCGAACCTATCTAAGGTTCGAATTCAGAACTCATCATAGGCACTACAGTACTAGCGTGTTGCTTGCACTGCTTCACCTCAGTGATGTTAAAAGAACTGGTGTGTCCAATGCAACTTGGCTCTGTACTCAACGCAACTTGGCTCTGTACTCAACGCAACTTGGCTCTGCACTCAACGCAACTTGGCTCTGCACT
>JAAFCE010005724.1:3284371-3331011 GCA_013389805.1 Trigoniulus corallinus
ACTCAACGCAACTTGGCTCTGCACTCAACGCAACTTGGCTCTGCACTCGCCTTAATTAATGGCAGATGTAAACAGGCATTTCAATGGCAATCACGAAGATGGGTTAGTAATAAAATCATGGTAAACCTAAGATAAGTGAGGAGGGAAGGTATTAGTTTGGGAGAGGTAATTTTAACTAGGGACGAAAGATGAGATAAAGGAGTGTTGGAAGACATGATTTTGCTTTTAGGCGTAATAATCAGGAATTTTGTTCGTTTTTGCTTGTTGAACCCTAGAAACCTAATCACGTGGTTTTTTTGTAATTAAATCGAATTTCAAATAAACATTTCTGTCTTAAAACATTGAGATACGCAAAACATATTTACTGTAATTAACCTAATCATAAATAGTTTTTATTAATGCATTTAACACAAATTAATCATGATCACCACATAATGCATTGAACACCATTGGCAGTAATATCTCGTCATTCTTTTTATTTCACTCGGGTAGAATGCACAAATCCTTCTTTTCCTCATCCTAGAGGTAATTGGGGCTTCCCCTAGGAGAATTTCATCCAAAATATCCATTATTGATGTCCTCAATGGTCTTGGTGATTTTTCAGCTCCTGACATGCATTCCCATTCAGGGTTTAATGAGTTCCAGCCTCGACAGTTTAGCAAATTCTCAATGATCAGCTAGCTTTTGCTCCCTTTTTAATCATTAACATAGTTATGTTAATTAAGCCAAAACTATGCGCATTCGCCAATGAGAAGTTTTTTTACTGCAACTCATGCTTTATTATCAGAGCGGTTGAGTTGCATTGGGCACACCAATTCTCGTCAGATCACTGAATATGTATGGTAAAGTACCCAAAATCCGTCCCCTGCCCTAAATCCGCCCCCCTTTAACTTTCAAGGGGAGGGCTGTAGCCTTCAGAACAGCACATGGAAGCCTTTGAACAGCACATGGAAGCCTTCAGAACAGCACATGGAAGCCTTCAGAACCATCCAGTTTACTACTGGCTCTGATTCAGTTGCTTTGTTCTGTTTTTAACTATTAAATTTTTCAAAAAATAGGTTTTGTGTAAATTTACTAAATTGTGGAATCGAACCTTAAACAGTTATATTGACACTTCCGAGTAATTGTTTTCATCATTTGGCAATTGATATTTAAAGATTGCTCCTTAAATATTGTGTTACAGTTGTCAGAACCATGTAGTTGTGGTTGTTTGTTCAAGAGATGTGACTTTTTCATTTGTTATTACTGGGATCCTAAATTCGTCCCTTTGAAATTCCCAAATTCGTCCCCGGGACGGATTTAGGACCCTCATAATGTATTGCTTTTTTTTACATTCTATAATTTCCCAACCTCTTGGACTAGTACTGATTTATATATGATCACGTGTTGACCTTTTTATAATGTGTTTACCACTTCTATGCCTTATTATTATAATGTAGTAGAGCTGAAGTTCTATGAAGAATATCATTCCAAAATTGATATTAGGCTATTATATTTAAACAATCAATAAAAAGTTTTCTCTCAAGAAATTTATTATGAGAGATGTCAACTGTGTTTTAATGAAGTTTCCCATAAAAATAATTCAGTAGATGTTAGCTGGAAAGAGGGGACGGAATTGGGACCCCTTTTTAGAAAAATCAAAATCTGCATTCTGATAAGTTTTTAATTTTTTATGGTTTAGAAAGTTTTATTTAATAGTATCACACTAGCCATACAAGTTGGTAAGGTGGTGATAAACTTAAATCAGTTTTTAAATTATTTTTCCTGTAAATAATTTTCTCAGAATTGAAGATTTTGCTTAGGGGGACGATATTTGGGCACTTTACCATATTCATTCTTTTTTTCTAGACTGCGTTATTTCAAAATCGTGTCCAAAAAAGAGTTGGGTACTTAGAATGATAAATGGTCGAGACGTGCCAGAGCTCTTTCCAAGGAGTAATTGCAACCCTCATTGCTTCAATGCCATTGAGACGTTTTATGTGTGTGTGTGTGTGTGGTGTGTAGGCACATAAATATATACATAGTGTAGGAACACCACTCTGGGGTGCTCTTTTGGCTCTAAACGGACAATGGTCAGGTATGCTCATGAAGGAATTGGGGATATTGGATGAGAAATGAGAACAGGTCTCAGTAACAGCTATCACATCAGGGTTAACAAAATTGATGTACTTGGTCAGGAGATCCAATTTATGGAATAATGATCTTCCCTCCGTCCGTCACTGCAATGGTTGAGAGAGGTCATTTCTCCCCTACTGTGTGTAATAAGAATCGGACCTATTCATAAGACAATGTTATCATGGTCCAGCTACCAGTCACACATGTCATGAGTCACCTATAGTCAACGACCCAGCAGACATATATTCACAGCTGGGGAGGTGCAAGAGACTTGCATGCACTCACACTGACTGTTTCCTTAAGACACGAACCATTGGTGCCCAGACATCTCCTGACTGTCTACTGATGAATAAAAATGAGAAATGAGAACAGAATATATACAGTCTGTTTTCATGCTTGCATCTTCAGGACCGATCAATGAAGGCCGCCAAAGACTGTTCTATACAAGTTAACCTTGATGCTTTGAGTCTTTGATGCTAGAAAGGTTGACTTGCAAGAGATTTCCAAAAGGCATCGTCTGTTAAGGAAGGATGCCTTCCACTAAAAGATCTTTGTTATTATATAATCACAGGAAGACCATTTTAGAGGTAGCTCTCTCCTTGGTAGTCAACTCCCACATTGATACTTTGAAGACAATTTCTTGAACATTAAACACAATCTTATAAATGTCGGTGCCCTCAGACACATTACTAAGTAGGAATCTTTTGCCCTTCCTGTGTCGAACCTTTGTGAGTTTTGTGGCAATGTGGGTTAGTAGTTGATCCTTGGATTCTTTTTGGATACTGCATTCCAGGAAAACTTTCCATAATATCTGGATGTAGATCAAGCTTTATATACAATGCCGACCCTGCCACAGGCGGGATGTGGTATTCTAATTCTAATATTATACACTGCAAGCAGCCTTTTTGGCCAATATGGCAGTGGAGAGACTAACTCTCAATCCTACTTATAACATAATACTCCTAAAACCCTAAGCTATAATTCACAAGCCTCCCCTAATACACTATCAGCTATTGTTGGATTTCCTTGGATGATTTCCTTGGATTTCTTTCTCCACCCTATCCTCACCAAGGCTATTCCATTGTCAAATGACTCTTGGCAAAAATGACCAGTAGTATGAGTCTGTCTGTGCCCTAACCTCTTTCAATTTATATGGATGATCCTTTCTGCCTTTATACTCAGCTGGGGACACACTTCCAGCCAATGGTCCATTACATCCTAGCAGCAGCAGTCTTCTAAAAAGGCTAATGCTGTGAGATATATGCCTCTGGCTTAATGTATCCCACCCTAGTTCCTTAATCATGGCAGATACACTCTGTGTGAGAAAACCTATTAAGTACTATTCTTGCTGCCCTCCTTTGGATCCTTTCAACCTCACAAGATAAGTCCTGCCTGAAGGGGAACCAAATTGGACTGCCATACTCCAAAATTGGGCATACCATAGAAATATATGCTGTTTCCTTTACCTCTTTTGTCCTATCTCTAAGGACCCTATTAATGAGATGGAGGAACTGACCAGCCCTCCCAATCACTTTACCAATGTGATCCTTCCAATTACCCTCACTATTTAAGACAATACTCAGATGCTTATGGGTTACAACCCTATCAACCCTAACTCCACCTACGTGATAATGAAAATCATGTTGCTTTCTAGATCTGGATATTGTTAGGATCCTACACTTCCTCAGGTTTAATGGCGATTCCCATTTTACACACCAATTGTAAATCCTATCTAGATCCTGTTGTAATTGCACACAGGATGATAACCCATCATCTAATACCCGAGCAGCACATGTGTCATCAGAAAATAGTTCAAGGAAGGAATCAATATCAAGCCCCATGTCGTTCACATAGAGAATGTACAACAAAGGACCCAATACACTTCCCTGAGGGACCCCTGACGTGACTGGTTTCCACTGAGATGCACAACCCTTGAAAATGACTGTTTTCTATCAAGCAGATAGGACCTTACCCATTGAACAACATTTCTATGTATCGCTAAGTAGGACATTTTAGAGACCAGCTTATCATGGGGCACCATGACAAAAGCCTGTTCAAAGTCCAAGAATACAATATCAACCTGCTTTCTGCTATCTAAAGCCTTTTGAACATGATTCATCAAGCAAGCCATTTGGGTGTTGCATGACCTGCCTTTCCTAAACCCATGTTGGTTATTTCTAAGGATGCCCTTCCTTTCCAAATATCCCATTATAGATGAGAATAAGATGTGCTCAAATATCTTGGATACAGCACTTGTTAATGAAACTGGTCTATAGCACTTAGGGTCTGTCATGTCCCCAGACTTGAAAATCGGCACCACATTTGCCAGTTTCCATGATGCTGGAACAATGCTTGTGGCTAATGACTTTTTAAAAATTTCTACCAAGTAACAGCTAATAATCCCAGAAAGCCGTTGCAGAATAAATGGTGAAACACCATCAGGGCCCATGGCCTTATATACTGGTAATTTACTCAGTAGCTGCTCAATTCCTGCCCTAGTGATAATAACCTCATCCATTCCTACTGGCAAATCCCTAACAAATTCTGGCTGGGAGTTGTTTCTACTGGTTGGAAAGCATTTTGCAAATGTATTATTAAAAACGTTGGCAATCATGAGACTATCCTTGACTAAATTTCCTGACCCATCCTTAACCACTGTATCCCTATCTCCCTCCTTCCTACACCTCTTTATATATCCCCTGAATGCCTTTGGCTTTTTCCTAAGCCTATCTCCCAAAATGTTCTCATGAAAGTTCTTGTAAGCTTCCTTCATGAACACTTTAACCATTTTGTGGGCCCCCTTATAGACCGCCTCACTATTGACGTCCCTCCCTCTCCTAAGTGCATTCTTAGCCTTTCGCTGGTTTTGCAAAGCTACCTTCACCTCTTTAGTATACCATTCTGGAACAGAGTTTTTCCTTATAATCTTGGTGGGGACAGCTAGTTGTGTACCCTCTTCTAATAGTGCTAGGAATCTATTCCAAGATTCCTCAACGCCACAGGTATTAGCAATGGTGTAAAATCATTTAATTCACATTCCAGATAAGACTTGAAATACTCCCAATTAGCCTTATTATATTGGTATGCCACCCTCCTTCCTGCCACCCATCTAGGTAAACTTTTCACTATCTCCACCTTAACCACTGCATGATCACTAATTCCTTCAATACACTCTACATTATTTATAGAGTTGGGCACATTTGTGAATACTAAATCTAAAATTCCCCCTTTCTCGTGTGTAGGCATGGTCACAATCTGTTCCAATCTATTACAGTACATTTGATCAAAAAAGAGATTTAGAGCCCCTGATAAACTTGAATTTGTATTGGGCTGCATACTACCCCAATCCAACCCTGGTAAATTGAAGTCCCCACCAAGAATTATCATTGGGACCTTTTTTCCTTGATTCAGAAGCTCCAGCGATTGTGATAGTCTGATCAGTGGTTGTGGATCATCACCAGGAGGATGATAGAACCCGACAACATAAATTCCCCCACCACAAGAGTCAGCAACATGACAACATAGCATTTCACAATCTTCTTCATAACTCAATTCCCTAGAGCTTTCCAGGGATTTATCTATGGCCAAAAAGACTCTACCCCCTCTACCTGTTTCCCTATCTTTTCTGTAAACTATATACTTGTCTGCAAAAATCTCTGCTGATTTAACATCTCCCCTCAACCAGGATTCAGTACCAATTATGATATCAGCATCTGATGTTGCAGCCAGGGCATTGAACTCAACCGTTTATTTACTATGCTTCTGCAGTTAACCACAAGCAAAGTCAATGGGTTAGTTACTGCTGGAAGCCTACCTACCCCTTCCTTATTACTACCTAGTAGCCTTTCCTATGAGAATTGTGTTTTAGCCTGGAATGTGATGACCTGGTACCTTTCCTAAAAAAAATCAGCAATAAACTCATTAAATTTTGTACCTATCCTCAAAGCAGCCTTTGCATTGAAATGAAATCCATCCATAGCAAATCTCTGCTGGAGATCTGAGAGACAAGCCCTATAATCAAGTAGTTTTGCCCCAATAGCTCTACCTTCTGAGAATAACCTATCATTTATCCATTTGGCCTTAGCTGTAGTTAGAACTTCCTTTATCAATTCTCTTAATAATAGGACACACCATTACTCTAGCCTTAGGTCTCAATCTCCTAACCTCCTTAGCTATATCAATAATTCCCTGAAGAACTTCAATAGCAGGTTTATCCTGGGTTATGTCATTTGACCCTAGTTGTAAAACTGTCATACAATCTTCCTTTTCCCCTTTCAATATACTGCCAATCCTATCCCTTATGCCCATTAGTCTAGCATCAGGGAGAGATGCAACACTAACACATGCTCTATCTTGCCCTTCTTGTAGTGCCCAAGTATCAACACCCCTTAAATCTGTGTCCCCAATAATAACGACAGATTTACCAGGTAAAGGGTGTTGCACCACCACAGCAACCCCATCACTGACCTGAGCTAGTGTTGAAAGGGACTATAGAGATGGTGTTGAAGGGGACTATAGGGATTGACAACTGGATTCTCTGGAAAAATGGCTTTAATTCTATTGCATAATGGTTTGTTGTCAGTAAATTTAGTCAAGGGCAGGAAGTTCACACCTGCATCCCTTTTGAATTCTAAGAATGCTGATTGTGCCACTGAGGTGTATTGAGTGCTAGTGGGTGATCTAGAAGACGACCTTTTATCTACATATTCAGTAATGTAACTTCTCAGATCTTGTACCATAAAATCTCACGTAAAGTCTGCATCTCAAATATAGTCCACATTAGCGATGGGTCAGTGGTGCCAGAGTAGCCAGTGTAGTCAGTGGTGCAACTTGTAGGGGCAATGGGATCAAATGAATTTCAACATGAAATGTCAAACTGCTGTGACAATGAAATTTGAATGTGAAAGATTTTATATTGCATTATCATATAAACAATAATGTACTGTATAAAGTCGTGTTGCTAAGTGTAATAAAATGTTCAGAAAATGAGGAGCAGTTTTCATTGAGAACCCTTGGTTTCATTTATAGTCTGCACTCGTATATAGTCCACCCTCGCATATAGTCCGCACTAAATGACCCTATGTTTTGTGTATAATACACGGGCATTATGTGAGATTTTATGGTATTAGGTGAAAGGCAGGTAAGAGTACACAGGGAAATTTCATGATGTTGGCAGCAATGAAAATGACTTGTTTTGTGATGCTATAGTGTGTGTATAACAGTAGAAGAACACACCATATTTTCATCAATCTGCTCCTGTTTGTTTACAAACTACTAGGGAAAATATACTTTTCTATGTGATTTTTAAATTGTATAACTTTGGGTGTATTGAGAATATAATATGCCAAACTATTGTTTATACTTATACCAAAATAAAGTACATTTGATGTGCAACAAAATGTAGTCGTTAGCCCTTCTCTGTTTATGATGTTTTCTCATCTAAAGCTCATGCTGCCAAACACCACTGAGGATGCCTAGAGTATGCAAGCATCAGATCAGCAGTATGCAAGCAGAGATTAGACATCATAATGTCTTCACCTTTCAAAACTTTCTTGGAAGACAAAGAAAAGGAAATTATGGAAGGGAAAGGCAAAAAAGCAAGTAAGAAAAGAATAAAGTCTGCAAATAAGAAGTCTAATATGCATTGACAACTGAAATTTAGAAAGCATGCCAAAGAGCCATCCACAAGTTCCACCCAAACAGACCTTTCCACAAATGGTGATTCAACTATTTGCCCAGGATGTGGGTGTTCATATTCTGAAAACTGGATTCAATATGGCATCTGCAAGCAGTAGTGGCATGAGGACTGCCTGCTTATGAAGGTGGTGGGGCATTTGTTTGTCACTACTGTTAGAGTATTCCCATAACCACTTTACTTGCATACTCTTACCCTCCTGGTAGGCCAAGAGTACACAAATACCATTTTTTTGCATTTTATTTTTCATTTATGTATGCCTTTTCCCAAATTATTGAAACTGAATCTAATGTTTCATAACGAAATGAAGAATGGATAATAAAATTTTGAAGTCTGTAACTTTGTTAGTTGAGGAGATCCACTTCATAACATTCGAGGTGCATACTCTTACACTCCCTTCCCATATGTTAAAGAGAGACAGTTACTAACGAATGTAAATATTATGTCTCCAATGATGTTACTGCTGGGTGAGTTGTCAATGCTGGTGATAGGCGGGAGTGAAGGGCTCATACTCGCAGACCCGATCCTACCACAGGCGGGATAAGGGGATGATGATCGTGTGTTGGCTTTTGTCGGGAGAGGGAGAGGTGCTGAGTATGCCTTCCATTAGATGGGAAGTAAAGCTGTGGCCTCGTGTGGTGTATGGTGCCATTTGCATGTAAAAATAATCCTTTTACTATGCCAGTGGTCGGCAAACTCATCAGTCGAAAGAGCCAAATATCAACAATACAATGATTGAGATTTCTTTTGAGAGCCAAATTTCTTAAACTTAAACTATCTAGGTAGTAACACCATTATTAACTTAATAATGATCTCATTTATTTATAAAAATTAAATTTTTGGAAATGGCTGGTTAGAAAAATACAGGTAACTTTGTGCTTCAAGAAGATAATTTTGCTACAAACGTGTGATTTGTGGACGCGTCAAGCACTGATCACTTTACACAATGAGACTGCTGACTGAATGACTCACTCGACCACTGACACAGCACATCTGCCACTCGACTGAAAAATAATCAAATTTTAGTTCCTTTTCAGTTGGATGCTAGTCAGACTCATGTTAATGATATGCAACACAATGTAAAGGCAATTGGTTGGAAACGAGTTGCGTTGCAACTGAGCATGTCAGTTTCATTGCAACTGTCAAGTAATTCGCACAATTCTCTCTTCATCTGAACTACTCAGCATCATAAGTGCAACTATTGCCAAATAGTTGCATCTGTGGACGAAAGTGACTTTGCAATTAACTTTAGTTGCATTGCATTTCAGTTGAGTTGCAGTTGCATTGTGGTAGTGGACGAAGGGATCTTAGTCAACTGTGCCTTCCAAGCGACACATACTGCCTGTGCCACGTCTTCTGTCACTCGAACGATACTGCTGTGCATGCCTGTGCACCAACACAGTCATTTGTGGAAGAGCTGCATTCAAGGGGCCAAAGAGCCGCATGTGGCTTGCGAGCAACAGTTTGCCGACCCCTGTACTATGCAATCGGTAGATGTGACAGATATTCCTGGGTGTAGGAACTCACCCTCCCCCAGCATCGGTGGAGAGACCCAAAAAAATGCCATCAAATAAATCGACTATGTGTCCATTCAGAGTGATAAAGAAGAGTCCTTCTCTTTTCTTCCCCCTCTCTCTCTCTCCATCACTGTCTCTTTCTCTTTGTGCCTGTCCTTCTCTATTCATCTCTGTCTGTCTTTCAGTCTATGTCCCGCTCCCTATCTTACTGTGGAGGTTTCACTCTTTCGTTTTCACATTGTCACACAAGTTACACATGCATCATTTCTTGCTGAACACAGGAGTGACACCTCTTATACTGGTCCATCCAGTCAGCCCTTGCCAGACAGTGCTTCAGGAATGAGGATGAGGTCAAAACCTGGGTCAACAATTGGTTCATTTCCCATGGGAAGCATTTCTACAATGGTGGCATCCAGAAGCCACTGGATTGGCATGGCAAGTAATGGTGATTACTTCCCAGAGGATGAAATGTATAGTTTTTTGTTGTTCAGGAAATTTAGGATGGCCACATGATTGTCAATTTTTCAATGATACTTTTGCAAAAAGCTTTGCAAGCAGCAGGAATGACTTCCAGCCAGTACTTGTAAGGGATTTACCAGGAGGAATGGATGAGGTTATTATCACTAGGGTGGGAATTGAGCAACTACTGAGTAAATTAGTGGTTTATAAGGCTCCTGGCCCTGACTATATTTCTCCATTTATTTTTTGGGATTATTAGATATTCCTTGGTGGAAATATTTAAAAAGTCGTTAGACAATGCCATTGTTCAGTCATCATGGAAACTGGCTAACGTGTTTTTTTAATGAGTGCTGTATGCAAGATTTTTGACCATATCTTATTCTCGTGTATATTGGGATATCTGAAAAAGAATGGCATGGGTTTAGGAAGGGGAGGTCATGTGACACCAAATGCTTGCCTGATGGATTATGCTCAAAAGGCTTTAGATAACAGGATGCAAGTTGATGTTGTATTTTTGGCAGGGTAGTAACGAGGGCATGGCGAAGAAGGCGGCCGCAACGGGCGCAACTGGGTTTGGGGCGCAAAATGTTTAAATTTTTCTCAATATTAGGTTACGGGCAAGCGAAAGTTAGACACTTGCCACAGGCGCTTCATACCCCCGTTATGGCACTGATTCTTTGACCCCATGATGAGCAGATTTCAAAAATGTCCAGCTAGGGGATATGCAGCAAGATTACTCAATGGGTAAGGTCCTATTTACTTGGTAGACGACAGAGGGTCCTGTTCCAGGGTGTTGCATCTGAATGGAAACCAGCCATATCAGGAGTCCCCCAAGGGAGTGTATTGGGTCCTTCATTGTACATTCTCCATGTAAATGACATTGGGCCTTATATTAATTCCTTTCTCGAACTATTGGAAGATGTCACGTGTAGTGCTTGGGTATTGGATGAGGGGTTATCATTCTGTGCACAATCAGAACAGGATCTAGATAAGATATATAACTGGTGTGTAAGATGGGAATGGCCTTTAAACCTTTAGAAGTGCAGGTTTCTTATGATATTTAGAAGGATCATATTAGTAAATTGATGATTAGGAAATTAGGTGGAAATTAGGGTGGGGGGTTAAGAAATTAGTCTGTTTATCAGACTGCTGCTGATGGGGTGTAATGGACCTCTGGATCATTCATATAAATTAAAGGAGATAAGGGCACAGACAGACTTTTACTACTAGTCAATTTTGCCAAGGAACATTCAGCAATAGAATACCCTGGGAGAGGATAAAGTTGAGGGCTTCCTCAAAGGAATCGCCACCATTGCAAGTATTGTAGAAGGACACAAAAATATTTTCTTAGGGTTTTAGGAGATTTAGGGTATCATACTTATGAATGAGAGTTAGTCTCTCCACTGCAAAATTGACCAAAGAAGGCTGATTGCTGTGTAATTAGTTAGAATTAGAACATTACTTCATGATGTGCAATATAAAATCTTTCACATTTCAGTTCCATCATCACAGCAATCTGACATTTCATGTTCAAATTCATTTGACTGCATTGTCCTTATAAGTTGCGCCACTGGCTACAATAGGATTTTTAAGTGTGGGCTAAATATGAAACGTACCCACCATTAATGCAGACTATACATGGGTGAAGACTATATTTGAGGTGCGGACTCTACGTGAGATTTTACTGTAGATAAAATCTAAAAAAATGAGAAATTATTTTATTTTTAATATTAAATAAAAATTACTTTGTGGACATCACACTCTCTCAGTAGTATGAACAATCTCAGAAATTCAAATTAGGGCAAATTTTTTTGTGTTCACATTGACAAGAGGCTAATGTATATTATAAATTGAAGAAATAAAAATCTGCCATGCATAACATTCTAAATGAACTACAGTGAAACCTGTATAAGCGGACCACCTGCGGGACCACGTACAGGCGGTCCCCTTACACAGGTGGTCCGCTTGTGGAGGTACCTTCTTACACTTCATGAATGCACACCAATATGCATACATATACATAGATCAATTTTTTTCTTTCAATGTTAAGGTCTTCATCTCTGCTGCTGAGCAAATGTATCAGAGCCAGCTTAGTTAGCGGCGAGTTGTGTTGGACACACCAGTTCTCGTCTGATCACTGAAGTTAAGCAACACAAGCTCAGTTGGTACTGACATGGGTGGTCGCTCGGGAAAGCTGGGTACTGCTAATACCCAATTATCATCACATTAGTGTAGTGTCTTTGCAGTCTGTGCATTAGTAGTATGCAGTGGACGGGTCTCTAATGACCTTGTAGTTGACGGGACCTTAAACACCAACAACCAGCCAGCCAATCAGAGTCAGTGCAGGCAAGAAATGGACACTGAAGCAGCTGTTCGCTACAAAACGCCAGTGACACATTGCACATCATGCCCATAAGAGACACAGTGACATTTTGACTCACCCCTGCAAACAAACTTGTCAAAGCGGAAGTACAACTTCTGGCGAAATTTACTTTTTTTGGTCCTCTTATGCAGGGTCTGCTAAGGTTTGGGACAGAATTTGCAGTGGTTCCGGTCGCGTTAGACAGGTGGTCCGCTTAGAGAGAAAATTTATAGGTTAAGTCTATGGAGCCCTATTTGGTGCTGGACCAGTCAGGTCCGCTAATACAGGTGGTCCGCTTCTGGAGGTGGTCCAGTTGACAGGTTTCACTGTATTTGTATTTTTGATTGATTTCAAACGAAAAACAGCTGCATACCTGAGTCATGAAAAGTTGTTTCTCAGTTGTAAGTGAAGACGGCAAGTGAGGTTCAACTCATCATTTAGTTGAAAGATGGCTATTACAATCCAACCGTGATAATGAAAACCCCAGATAAAGAAATTTCCCAGCTAATGAAGACAGCTAGGGTAGGTCCCAGGCAAAGGTATATGTCAGTATATGTAACTGTACCTTGAGTAATGCAGACTCAGATAATGCATAATGAAGGCAATTTATCTTTTTTCTGTATGTGTGCTACAATATTATTTCACTCGGTATAACAAAGATGGCCTTATACAAATTTCAAAGGGACAGTGTAGCTAGTTTTAAGCAGTTCTAAGAGGGTGGTGAGGGATTTCGTTGGACCAGAAAGCTGTAATAGTGAGATAGTTTATGAGGGGGCCCACAAAATGGTTAAAGTTTACAAGAATTTTCATGAAAACATTCTGGGAGATAGGCTTAAGAAAAATCCAAAGGCGTTCTGGGGGTATCTAAAGAGGGGTAGGAAAGAGGGTTTTAGGGATACAGTGGTTAAGGATGGGTCAGGATATTTAGTTTAGGATGGTCTTATGATTGCCAATGTTTTCAATGATGCATTTGCAAAACGCTTTCCAAGCAGTGAAGTAACTTTCAGCCAGTACTTGATAGATTCATCAGGGGAAATGGACGAGGTTACTATCACTAGGGTGGGAATCGAGCAACTACTGAGTAAATCAGTGGTTTATAAGGCTGCAGGCCCTGATGGCATTTCTCCATATATTTTGCAGTGACTCTCTGGGATACTTGGCTATTACCTAGTGAAAATATTTAAAAAGTCGTTAGACATGGGCATTGTTCCATCATCATGGAAACTGGCTAATTTGGTACCAATTTTCAATTCAGGAGATGCAGCAGACCCAAAGTGCTATAGACCAGTTTCATTAACAAGTGCTACATCCAAGGTTTTTGAACATATCTTATTCTCCTCTATAATGGGGTATCTGGGAAAGAATGGCATCCTTAGCAATAACCAGCAAGGGTTTAGGAAAGGGAGGTCATGTGACACCCAAATGGCTTGATTGATGGATTATATTCAAAAGGCTTTAGACAACAGAAAGGCTTTTGAACAGGCTTTTGTCATGGTGCTCCATGATAAACTGGCTTCAAAAATGTCCATCTTAGGGACACTCAGTAAGGTTACTCAGTGAGTAGGGTCCTATCTGCTTGATAGACAACAGAGGGTTCTGTATAAGGGTAGTGCATCTGAGTGGAAGCCAGCCACATCAGGGGTCCCTCAGGGAAGTTTATTGGGTCCTTTGTTGTACATTCTCTATGTGAATGGAATAGGACTAGATATTAATTCCTTCCTTGAACTATTTGTAGATGAAACATGTACTGCTCAGATATTAGATGAGGGGTTATCATCCTGTGCTCAACTACAACAGGACCTTGATAAATTTATAATTGGTGTTTAAAATGGGAATTGCCTTTAAACCTGAAAAAGTGTAGGATTCTTACGATATCTAGATCTAGGAAGATACTTGATTTTGATTACCATATACAGTGGAACCTTGATTTGTGAGTAACTTGAACTAAGAGTGTTTCGCTAGACGAGCAATATTTTTTAATAAATTTTAACTTGATTAACAAGCGATGTCTTGCAATACGAGCAGTGCTGTTAAAACGAATTTTTTTGCCATGTATTGCATTGCATTTATTTTACTATACATATTTATTTTTTGCGTTCCACTCAGTCTGGCTCCATTACATACTTTAAAAGTTAAGAATTCAAGAATTCTCCACATTCATTCACTTGAGTAGTTAGTGTTTGAGCTTGCCAGCAGTACGCGACTAGGATATGGTGAACATTCATCATCATCTCATCCTTCTCCCACCTGAGGGAGGGGAGGGTCTGCGGGTTCTAATCCTCCATTCCCGCCTGTCCCCCACCAAGTCCCCCTCCACCCTGTACGCCTCCATGTCCTTCAGCACCACCTGCTCCCACGTCCGTTTTGGTCATCCTCTACCTCTGGTGCCCCCAATTACCTGCGGTCCTACAATGAACCTAATAAGCTCCTCCTCTCCCCTCCTCATCATCACATGCCCATACCACCTCAACCTATTCTTTCTCATCTTTTTGGGAGCGGCGAGTTGCGTTGGACACACCAGTTCTCCTCTGATCACTGAAGTTAAGCAACGCAAGCCCAGTTAGTACTGACATGGGTGGTCGCTCGGGAAAGCTGGGTACTGCTAATACCCAATAATCGTCCCATTGGTGTAGTGTCTGTGCAGTCTATGCATTGGAACTATGCAGTGAACGGGTCTCTAATGACCATGTAGTTGACGGGACCTTAAACACAAACAAACAAACTTCTCATCTTTTCAGCAATATCTCCCACCCCCAACCATACCTCTAACGTAATCGTTTCTAATTCTCTCGCATATTGACACCCCACAGATGTAGTGCAGCATTCGCATCTCATCCATTTGCATTTGCTTTTCATGGTTTTTCCTAACTGCCCAACATTCTGAGCCATACAGCATAGCAGGCCTAACAACGGTTCTGTATACCTTGCCCTTCAAATTTATTGGGACCCGGCAGTCGCACAAGACCCCACTTGCCTTCCTCCACCTCAGCCATTCTGCATTAATTCTATGGGTCACGTCTGAATCAATTTCCCCGTTGCTCTGGGAAACTGATCCTAAGAATCATTTTTTTTGTTTTGGTCCAAATGTAGTGACTGTTCGTTAGCACCCCCTCTCTTCTCCCTCACATCGACACGATTCTTTCTTTCTTTTATATATTTTTTAATTTATACTGTATTTTGTATTAACCATTTTATATTAAAATTGGGTTGTAGAACGAATCACCTAAGTTTCCATTATTTCTTATGAGGAAATTCGCTTTGATATACGAGTGCTTTGGATTACAAGCACGTTTCTGGAACGAATTGTGCTCGCAATTCGAGGTTCCACTGAAGGTGCAGTTAGGGTTGAGAGAGTTGTGACCCATAAGCACCTTTGAATTTTTTTAAATAGTCGAGGTACAATGGTGAATTCCTGGTAAATTCCTCCATCTGATTAGTGGGGTCCTTGGGGACAGCACAAAGCAGGTGAAATAAACCGCATATCTTTCAATGGTGCGACCAATTTTGGAGTATGGTAATCTAATTCGGTTTCCCTTCAGGCAGAATTTATCTTTAAGATTGAACGGATAAAAAGGAGGGCAGCAAGAATTGTACTCTGCAGGTTTTCTCACAGGGAGAGTGTGTTTGACATGATTAGGGAACTAGGGTGGGAAACACTTAAGCCAACGGTGTATATCTCACAGCATTAGTCTTTTTATCGGACTGCTGCAGCTGGGGTGTGATGGACCTCTGGTTGGAGGTGTGTCCCTGACTGAGTATAAGGGGAGAAAGGATTATTCATATATGCTGAAGGAGATTAGGGCACAGTCGGATTCATACTACTGGCCTTTCTTACCAAGGACCATTCAGCAAAGGAATGGCCTTGGAGAGGGTAAAGTGGAGTGGTAAGTGGAGGGTAAAGAGGGTAAAGTGGAGGGCTTCCTCAAAGGAAACCCCACCATTGCTAGTATTGTAGGGGGACCATTAGAATTACAGCCTAGGGTTTTGGGCGTTTTGTGATAACGTATGTAGGAATGAGAGTTTGTTTCCCCACTGCCATATTAGCCAAATAAGGCTGCTTGCAGTGTAGTGAATTCGAATTAGAATAAAACCCACTACTGAGAAGTAAAGGTTTTAGTCAAGTGTCTACAGTATTACTTTGACCTGCCTTTGTGATTAGACAGCTGGTCACATTGTAAAAGTCCAGTCTTTTATTTAAAGTATATGCTGATTTTTTTCATTAAGTTTATCAATTCATTTATTGTAATTTCATTTAGAAATGTTATGTTGTGAGTTTTAAGTGGAAAAAAACAATTGCTAATGAGCTATCATGAGCATCAGTTAGACCTAAAATTGAAAATGCTGGATAATTAAAAACACTCTGTTAAATTAAGACGCTTAAGGTGGGTCCCTTATTGGCCTTCATTGTCAGGGTTGGACTGTATTTGGATCCTGGAGAAGTAACAGATTTAAACCAAAGGCATATAATAATGATACTATTAATAGAAGCAGACTTACTAATTGATATTCATGAATTGCTAGAAATGGCTGTGATAATATTTCATTTAAGAATTTGACATGTATAATACATAGGTGAAAGAGGACACACTGAAATACGTTGCAACATAGAAATAGAATTTTAAAATATAGCTTCTTAAAAGTATAAAAATTCAATACCGTTTCACAAAACATCATATAACATACTTATGAAATACCTTCGAAGTTTTTAATTAGATGATCCACATCCAACAGTATTAATAATCAAAATAGTGTGCTGATTAGAAGTTTTGTTAAAATAGTTAAGGCTCTGGTCATCAGTTGCATGAAATTCATTTCAGTGACACACGAATGTGTTTTTCCCCGAATTAATTCGATGACATGCCTGAGTTAAAAAGTAGTAATGTTAAGAAGGTGATGTGAAAATAAATTGCACCCATCACATTATGCCACAGATTACTACGTTCTAAGATCAGTTATGTTTTCTTCTTTAAACATGGAGCCATGGAGCTTGGAGCCGATAACACCACTAATGGTTCAACAGCACCCATTGCCAACAATTTTCCAGCCTCCGCTAAAGTTTTTTGGATTTCTTGTTTTTCTATGGCATGTGAAGATGAAGCTACATCATCAATATGTTCACTACTTTTCTTAGATTTTGAAAATTTCCTTGTAACAGTTGGTGAGATCATTCGATTTTTGCTTTCTTTGTGTCCACTACCTTTGCATCCATGTGATTTGTCCTTTTTTGATATTCCTCCTTTGGAATCATTTACCATAAATCTTTCTAACTCTTCAAGCCATTCTTGTTCTTTCTTTTCTAATTCTTGCCTCTTTATCTCTCTGAAAAGTCAAAATAACCCTTTTGAAGTGTGTTTTGAATGTTATAAATTTAACTTTATGAGTTATAAGCTAACTTTGTTGCATGAATCACAATGTCTGCACGAATTTTGAACGTTAGGCAGTGAGGAAGAGCGAAGGAAATAGAATGCAAGGAGCCCAGATGCGAATGGAGCTGAGCTGATAAACTCGGAATGAGCATATTAGCGGTAGCCTGGGATGGGGGAAATCCCGAAAAAACAGGGAGAGTGGATTGAGGTGGTAAGGACACCTAATGCGAAGAGGGGAGGAGCCCCTTAGGTTCTTTACAGGAATGCAGGTGGTTGGAAGCACGAAGCAGACGTGGAAGCAGGCTGTCCATAAGGATATGGTAGGGTGCAGGGTGGATGGCTACCTGGTGGGAGATAGGCGGGAGTGGAGGGCTATAGCCCACTAGCTCGACCCTGCCACAGGCGGGATAATGGTAGGAGGAGGATGAATTGTTTATTAATACTTTTTTAAACTTATCCAAATGCGATACGAGCCTAGCTGAGGGTACCACAATGCATGGTCTGATTTGCCATTAACTTTAAAAAGGTAAGATTTGAGAACTTCTAAAATTTCAGCCCCTCTGAACCACTGTTTTAAGATTTGCAAAGGTCAAAATCTGACAGGATCTCAGAGGGTCATGGAGGCCACAAAAGGGTTAATTTTTGTTGCATCTTATAGATCACTAAATTTTGTTAATGCTTTGTTCTATGTATTTTTTTCAATTAAGTGCACAATGTCTGAAATCAGTGGCCCCTCTTGAACTTTGTAATCTCACGTTATAAATAGGGTGTTCCCCTTAAGCCAGAATTAAGGCTTCGTCAAACAGAATAACATTCGAAACTGCATTATAATGTCGCATTGACCATTGCGTTCGACAGGTTACAAAATAGAAATTGAATTTTTGTTAGTTTGTTTATGGGGAACGTTGAGCTGTAAAACTGAAATTTGTCTTCATACTCAATGCTCCACTTTAACATGGCGTTACAGTGCTGCATTCCACCGTCTTGGGAGTTCTGTGTGTCAGATACATATTAATACCAAACAATAGAGTTTTGTGTTGCCATTATGGGAGTAGGGAATATGGAAAGAGTGGAAAACTGAAAACAACCTAAAGAGCTTTGCATTACGCATAGTGGTGGTACGCAAGTGGCGGCCCCTTCTGATGGAGGTCCCCAAATCCGTTACTGCCATTTTTTGATACAAGTATGTGACACATGCATGCACGAGAAATTTCCATATCTTGCTCATGTATGATGGCACACATAGCTCTGTTCAATTCAATATGGTAAGAAGAAAACGTTAACTTTTTCCAACGCCAGCGCAAATCGATTTTCATCTGCTTGCATTGGCTACAGTTGGTGGGAACACAAAACTCTCTAATACAACGCAATAACACTGACATTGCATTATAATGCGTTCTGTTTGACTGAGCCTTTACCAAGATCATTTTAGGTATAACAATTAGGTCACCACTTCATTGTGAATCTCCCAATTATGATAAGGAATGTGCGAATAAATAGCATACTAAAGTATGGTTTCTTAATCCAAACTGTTAAATGTAATACTTACTTCTCCCTGTTGTAAACCCTGAATTCCCTCTGGATGTTGCAAAGTGGTTCCTGTAGTGGATCAGTATCCTAGATGACAAAATAAGAAATGAATGAAACCAGGGATCCAGAATCTATAACTATCAAAGTGGCATTTTAGTTTAAATGCAAATGGAAGTTGATATATTGGGGACTATCTGAATAAATGGTGTTTAATTTCTTTAATTTTTTTATTTTTTGAGTACATTTTTTTGAGCAAAAGCTAAAAACAGACATAAAGATAAAATGGACAAAAGCCAAGACAGACACAGAAACCAAAAGGTTTCTGTGTCTGTCTTAACTTTTGTGAAAGAGGCCATTAACTGCAACAGCAAAGACGTCACACTGAGGATGCTCCCCTGTGGGACACCATTCTCCTGCCAGAAAGCCAAGGAGCAGGTGTTACCCACACTGATGGTCCATTTACCCCTTGGGAGCTGTGGGCAGCTCCTAATATACCCCTTATACCCCTTAGCGAAACCATCAGAGAAGGTCATTAAAAGGCATTCTGCAGCCTGTTTATGGTGAATATATTCTGCCATGTAGTGCTGGGAACTGGAGACAGCTGCAAACGTCCTACCCTGTTCCTCAGCCACCTCAGTAGAATGTGTCTCCCTTGAACATTGAAGACTGAGCCACATGATCATAAATACCATCCGTGGATTTTTCTCAGCTTGTCCTGGACTTTCCTGGAAGGTGTATGATGGGTAAGAGAGGAGACAGATTTACTCGAAGAGGAGCATTGATTACCTGTTGTGCATATGCCTGGGCTCAGAAAATCCACATGATTGACATAAGTAAGATGAGACTGGAAGATGTGAAGGGCTCACCTGTGAGCCCAAGTCACACTGACAGTCCTCCATCCACCATGGCACCCATTCTCGTGTTGGGTTGCATGAGTTCTGGGGAACAGATGCCAATCTCAGTGAAGTGACTCACTAGATCATTGACCCCATAAAAATCACACAGTGGGTAAAAGTAGATATGATGGGTGAATTCCTCCCAATCTGCTCAATGCAGCCACCACTGTGGTGATTGTTGGGGCAGCGCCTCACCTCCACTGCTAGTCCAAATAGGGAAGTGATCACTCCCACAGTTCTGACAGAACCTCTCACCACACATCTGGTGGCAACCCAGGAGAGCAGATGGTGAGTTTTATACAGGAAACACTGCTGGCGGCAGTCATCATGAGGCCGATTATGGACACCCGTTGTTGAACTAGGGGCCCTCAGGGGTTTCAACTATCTGAGCTCCAGATTGGATTATGGGCGTTAAAATCACCCATAATCAAAAAATGTCTGGGAATCTGGGCTGTAAGGTTGTTGAGGTCTGCCTGTGGAATATCAATCCCAGGAGGAATGTAGGGGGTACAAAGGGTGCTGGGGACATCCAGCTGCAATGAGACTGCCACTGCCTGCAGAGGCGTCTGCAAAGTCACTGGAGCCCCTTCCTTGCTTCCAGGTGTCTGTATATATGGTGTACCCCTGTAATGAAATGATGGGGTATCACTATGGCATAGGAGCATAGGATCTCCTGGAGAGGGGTCTACATCAATTTGGCGCATGACAATTTGGCGTATGGCAATTTGGCGTACATACAAATTTGGCGTATGACAATTTGGCGCATATATAATTTGGCGTACATACAAATTTGGCGTACGTCAATTTGGCACACATACCGATCTCTTGGGTGCCCAAATTTGTTCAAAATTGCAACGGTCATAACATATTTCAATAGTCATAACAACAGTCATTGCAAGGTATGCCTACCTAGAACAATGAATGCCTACCATAACTGTGTTATAGGGCCCTAATGACCTTTGAAGTCGATGGACCCTAAAACACAAACAAACCCAACTGTGTTATACGGGACCATTGCAATGACTGTTATGCCCACGTGTGGATCTAGGATGGGGTTTTTGCGGTTGCAACCCCTTCCATGCACATATAAACTTATATTTGCATAATATGTAAGGTTTAGCTCAACCCCCCTGTATTAGCTAACCCCCCCCCCCCCCCCGACAAAAATCCTTTATCTGCCACTGGTTATGACAGTTGCAATTTTGAACAAATGTGTGCACCCAAGAGATCGGTATGTACGCCAAATTTGTATGTACGCCAAATTGTCATATGCCGAATGTGTATGTACGCTAAATTGTCGTACGCCAAATTGACTACACCAAATTGCCATACGCCAAATTGTCATGCGCCAAATTGACGTGATCCCCCTGGAGAGACAGACGGGGTTGTGCTGTGAGATTAGCATTGTGATCTCATCCCTCTTGTGGGAAAACCCTTACAGATCCATTGCAGTAGATTTCCCATCATGTGGCCTTAGGAGGCTTATTTCTATTCTCCTTCCCTTTCTCCATCCCATTGAGAAAAGGGAGGTGTGCCTACAATTGGGTTATCCTCCTCTATCTCACAAAAGGAATCTCCATCATGCCCCAGTTGGGGCATGCTGGCAGTGGTTGGCTGGAGAGCCTGTGGGAACGAACTAAGGACAAACTCCCTGATTTGTGAGTGCTCACACCACCACCCCCTTGGTGGAGGGGGTTGGCTGGGCTGAGTCCCTCCAGGGAGGAAGGCATTTAAGAGAGATGCCTCTGAGAGAGGTCCTCCAAAGAGGCTGGCACCGCCATTATTTGAAAGTCCAAGCATGGGCCATAGGCGGTGGAGGAGCCAGAAGAAGCCACTGAAATGGGGTTGGGGCCTGTCTGGCAGCCAGACTGGCACTTAATGGATCCAGCAGGACTGAGTGGGCAACAAACGGATGGGAGTTGTGGTAGCATGTTCGTCTGGGTGCAGACAGATGACACAGCAGCTGCCTTTGCAGTGCCTGCACAGGGGATACCCCATGACTGGGGATCCCTGGCAAGGCTAGCAGTCACCATGCATCTGGAAGTTGATACCTTTTTGGACACACCACTCTTGAATTGGGCATTCCTGTAACCAAGTGGGGCAATCCTGAGAAGAAGTGGGGTACTCTGGCACCTTGGGCCTACCAAAGGTCAGCACCAAGGTGTCTTGAAGGGTGGGATTCTCCATCCCATCAAAGTGAGGTGCAGCAGACAACCACCACACCAGCTCCTCCACTATTTTCTCCTCTGACTCCAATGTGTAGGTCAGGGCAGGACACAACACCTCTACTTGTGTTTAGTGTGTGGTGGGGCTCAACTACCATGGGGATGTCACTGAGCTTCCCCATCTTGAGCAGTGCAGCAAGCTGGTGGGGGCAGTTGCTTCCACCAACAAGGTGACAATTTGCAGCTTCTTGACCAAAGTCTTGTCACTGGCAATACCCTTGATGGCTTTGGTGATAAGCAAGGGCGGCGCCTTCCACAAATCTGCACCATCCTGCCCAGAGATAGAAGAAAGGTTGGTTGGTTGTCTGTGTCTTAGGACCCATGGACTACAAAGGTCATTAGGGCCCAGAAAGACAATCACCATAATATGGGTGTAAATGGCCATCCCACCACAATGACAATAAATAAAGGCAAAAGCCCACAAAACCTAATAAAACTACGAAGGCAATAGCCAAATAAATAATGGGGAATAAAAAAGGCAAAAGCCAAAACGGACATAAAGATTAAAGGGGCAAAAACCTAAACAGACACAGATATAAAAAAAGGGAAAAGCCAAAAACATACATAAAATGGCAAAAGCAAATAACGACACAAAGATAAAAGAGTCCAGCCTCTTTCACAAATACAAGCAAGCTCTCAACCCCATGGGGGTTATCCCCAAGTGAAGTGGAGAGCTCTGGACTGACTCCATGTTGGCATCTCAGTTTATGGTATCTCTCGTAGTGACTAAAGATGTGTGCCACTGTGAGAGGCTCCCAACAGCAGTCACACCATGGCTGATCCTCACCCCATAGTATGTAGGAGTGGGTGAGGAACATATGACCAATTCACAGCTGAGCAAGCACAACCTCCTCCCTCCATGACTGGTGGCACAAGGACACCTGGTGCACTGGAGTGTCCTTCAGTGTGCAGAGTTTGTTGGTGGTTTTCACAAACCACTGGGACCGCCATTGTACATGGACGGCCTGCCAAACCTTCGGGAGAGCAATGGAGGAGGGGACAGTAGTGTCAGGTACATCTGGCCATCAATCAAATGATCCACTGGAGATCTGCCAGCATGGAACCCCCAATGGGCATTGGTAAGACGGTGGTGCCGTTCTAGATACCACACCAGACGCCAGTGAACCATGCGTTCCATGGTTTTACACAGACAGCTCGGAAAGAAATGGGCCTGTAATTCGTCAGTAGGCTACTATCCTTTCTACGTTTTGGAAGGGGAATGATGATAGCCTCCTGCCAGCCTGCAGGGATTTCGTGCTGCTGCCAAATATAATTCAAAACCTTAAGGAGGTAGGAGAGACTTCTGTGAAATATCTTAAGGCTCTTTGCTTAATATTATTCCGTTTATTTCTGAGTTCAAATGGAAGGCTTAGAAGAAACTACGTGTGTTATCTTCCAGAACAATTTTAGACTGCTTTATTTTCTTAATATAACATTTTTAAACAAATTACAACAGAAGAAAAACAACCAATCAAAGATTGCAAATAAAACAAAGATTTCAAAACGGCCAATAAAAGAAAATCCTTACAATTCAAATCGGTCTTAACCAATTCTAGGACCCTTACTAATTTAAAGATTGCAATATTAAAGAAGGTCATGCCCTTTCCCCTTTCAAGGTCCATGGTAACCGCATTGTTCAAGACCCCTTTCACTCATTGAAGAGGAAATGGTCTGAATCATAAAAACACCATTTGTAATTCATCAATGCTACAATTTTGCCCCTTCCAAGAATTGAAGGGTTCTTTTGTCTAAATAACTTTATTTCTAGAGGTCAAAACATTCTTTCTGTGACTAAATGTCACAACTTCTTCTTGTTTAATGAAAGCTGAAGTGTAGTGCTGGGAACTGGTGATGGCTGCAAACGTCCTTGCCAGCTCCTCAGCCACCATGCATGGCAGAAGTGTCTCCCTTGCACAAGGAGACCAGAGCGACAGGATGGTAAGTACCTTCTCTGGATTTTCCTCAGCTTTTGCCATACATTCTTGGATGGTGTGTGGTGGGTGAGGAGACATACTCCATGAGGAGCGTTTGGCTTCTTAAATTGCCCGTCATGCATACGCCCGGGCTTGGAGATAGTTGACATGATTTGCATCAGTTGGACAAGACCAGCAGATGTGAAGGGTGCCCCTGCGGGCCCGAATTGCACTCCAACAGTCCTCCATCCTCCATGGCACCCATGCTCATGGTGGGTTACATGAGCTCTGGGGGATGGATGCCAATGTCACCCTGACCACCACCTCTGTGAAGTGACTCACTAGATCGTTGACCCCATCAAAATCTTGCAGTGGGCGAAAGTGGATTCGACAGGCAAACTCCTCCAAGTCCACCTGATGCAGACACCACCATGGTGGTTGTTGGGGAAGTGCCCCACTTCCACTGCTAATCCTGATGGGGAAGTGGTCACTTCCACAGGGGTCAGACAGAACCTCCCATTGCGGACCTGGCGCCAACCCAGGAGAGCAGATAGAGGGGTCTATACAGGAAAGACCACCAGTGGCAGTCATCACGTGTGTGGGGGCACCTTTGTTGACCACCAGTGGCAGTCATCATATGTGCGGGGCTGTCCGAGCCCCATTGGGGATTATGGACATTAAAATCACCCTTAATCAGAAAGAGTCTGAGAAGCTGGGCTGTGAGGGAGTCAAGGTCTGCCCAGGGGATGTCAATGCCAGGAGGCATGTAGAGGGAACATAGAGTGTGTGGGCACATCCAGTTGCAGTGAGACTGTCACTGCTTGGAGAAGCGTCTGTAAAGCTGCTGGGACGTGCATGCATGCATCCATTCTGGATAAGGATAGCTACCCCTCCCACAGGGTAACGTCCCTGCTGCCGGGTGTCTGCATATATATGGTGTAGCCCCATAACGAAAGTGGGGTATCACTATGGCAGAGGATTTCCTGGAGGGAGATGCAGATGGGCTTGTGCCGTGAGATCGACATTGGGATCTCGTCCCTCTTGTGGGAAAACTCCTCGACAGTTCCACTGAAGGAAATTCACCATCAGGTGGGCTTTGGAGGTTAATTTCTATTCCTCCCCTTTCTCTGCCCCACTGCTGAAAAGGGAGGTGGGCATACAATTGGGTCTTCTTCCTCCATCTCAAAGGAGGAATCTCCATCCTGCACCAGTTGGGGCATGCTGCCACCCTGTGCTTTCTGCCATTGGCCAGAGAGCCTGGGTGGATGAACCAAGGGCATGCACCCCACTGCAGGAGTGGGGTGTTCCCAGTTTCTTCCCTCCTGTCTCACCCACCACCACTTCCATGGAGGGGGCCGGCTGGGCTAAGCCAAGGAGGGGTATTCAAAGCATCTGCCATCTGGTTGGTATCGTCACTATTGGGGAGCCCAAACGTGGGCCAGAGGCAGCGATGGAGCCAGAAGAAGCGTCTGGCATGGGGTCTGGATCCATCTGGCAGCCAATGCTAACACAAACCAGCATCCCATGGACCCTGCGGGCCTGAGTGGACAACAAACGGATGAGTGGGGTAGTTGTGGTAGTATGTCCACCTGGGTGCAGACAGATGACACAACAGCTGCCTTTGCAGCACCTGCATAGGACAAACCATGACTTGTCGTCCCAGGCAAGGCTAGCAGCCGCCATGCATCTTGAAAACTGATACCTTTCTTGACATGCAACTCCTGGATTGCAAGTTCCTGCAACCAGGTGGGGCAATCCTGAAAAGAGGCGGAGTGGTTTCCCTTACAGTTGGTGCAATAAGGTGCAGTCTTACATGGCTCAGGGGAATGGTCTCCCTGCCCACAAGTGCCACACATGGCCCTGGCAGAATTCTGGCCATGACCATATCATTGGCACTTGAAGCAGCAAAGGGGTCTCAGTATGAAAGGACGTACCAGCAACAGGAGGTAGCCAGCTGTGATGTATTCTGGCAACCTGGGCCTACCAAAGGTCGGCACCAAGGTGTCAGAGGGGTGGGATTCTCCGTCCCTTCGAATCGAGGTGCGGCGGGCAGCCACCACACCTTGGTCCCTGAGCTCCTCCACTATGTTCTCCTCTGACTCCCCATGTAGGTCGGGACACTGCACCACACCTCTACTGGTGTTTAGGGTGCGATGGGGCTCGACCACAATGGGGAAGTCACCAAGCTTCCGCATTTTTAGCAGTGCCTCAATCTGGGGAGGGGCAGATGCCTCCACCAACAAGGTGCCATTGCAAAGTTTCTTGACTGAAGTCATGTCACCAGCAACGCCCTTGATGGCTTTGGCAATAAGGGTGGGCGACGCCTTCCCCAAAGCTGCACCACTCTCCCCAGATATGGAAAGAAACCGAATAAGATAGGAAGAAGGGTTGGAGGTGGATTTAACTGCACCTAAGACAGCCTTAGATGCAGGAACATGCTTTGCATCAGTGGTGGAGCCCTGCACCTTAAGGCTGAGAGGTCGTTGCCTCTTGTTAAGGGCAGGTGCTGATGCAGTAGAAGTCAGAGTCGTTCTGGGATCCAGATGGCTTACTGGGGGAACGTGGTCTCTTACTTGGAGTACTACTCGCCTCCATAGGGTTAGTGGCAGTAGGTCCACTGTGGGGTGGAACCAAGGCCATCGTCTTCCAGCTCAACAGAAGAACAAGTCCCAGCCAGAAAAGAAGAAGGGGGTGCAGTTATTTTAATGAGGCCCCAGCCTCTGATTCACCGCCATACTTTGGGGTGTTTACAATTCGCTACCTGCAGTTCTCACCCACCATGGAGCCCAACAAGGGGACGCCCATTCGGGTCGTTAAGGTTGACCATACAGGATACCATGAGGGTGGCGTAATCCCAGAATGCCAGACCAATGGCATTGGGGTTGACTGCTGGTCCTCTCACAGTAACCCTGGGGGGCATATACCTATGCACCCCTTGCCGCCTGACCAAAGGGGCACGTACCCATGCAACCCCAGCCAGGTGACCAAGGGCGCATACACATGCGCCCCTGGCCAGTTGACCAAGACCAAGGTTTCCACCCTGGCCACCCATTTTTCCTGGAAGCTGTGGCCAAAGTGAAGTATTGGAGACTATAGGTCGCAACCTAAGCCCTCGATGGCCATGAGCCACCTCACCAGTGTGGAGCAGCCAGAGACATCACATTGCATATGTCTCCTCAATCACCAGAATCAGCTTTTCCCAGGGGTATGGGTCTCCACACACGGCTAACAAGTGGGTAGGCGTTTTTTATGGTCACCTCAGTAAGGAGCCTACACCAGCCAAGAACATGTCAAACTGCAACTGCAGTTTTATCCAGGTGAAGACAAGATGGTCTTGTGAATCCATGATGGTGGTTTCGTCCAGTCCATGTCTCGAGAACCTCGTGTGCCTATTCTACCCTGAGCACACAAGGGGGATTTGGTCTGTGGGAGCTATTTTATTTCACTCCTTTCCTCAGCACATCCAGGGGCTGGCTAAATCGCCATCCCCCAAATGTGAAAAGGGTGGGACCTTCAATTGACCTTTGTGACCATTATCATTTTGTGTTGTGAGCATTGGTCCGATTTGCATGACTTTTGTCATTGTGCATAATGAGATTGGTCCAATAACGTTCCATTTCACATTTTTGCATTGCATATGGGTTCCAAGATAGGGCCTGTAAAGGTCACCGTTCTTTGGAGACCCACATACTTTCTATTTGTTCCCTGTATCACTTTTTTTTCATTTCTCTCATTGTTTACAAGTTCTGAGGAGGGGCAGACATAATTACCACCCTATACATAAGGTGTGAGTCAAAATGATAGCACCATGCCACCGAATGAAAGGCGTGTAATATCTGGTGATAGAACAAGGGCATTAAAAGAAATTGTAATGGCATTGTCAAAAGAAATTGCGTTGGCATGGAATGGACCAGTTGTGAGAAGTGAAACGTGTCAATATCTTCCCAGGCCTCCAGAATGGCCATCTTCAGCTAAGGAATTGAATTAAAGTGACACCCATTTGTATAAACAGCACAAGCCAAGCTGCCCAATCGGTTCTCCATCAGATTCAGGTCTGGTGAGAGTGCAGGCCAGTCCATAACACAAATTCACATGTCCAAGAGCCAGTCCCACGTTGTTTTGGCGGTATGGATAGGAGCATTTTCCTGCTGGAATTAAAAGGCCCTCCTAACTGTTCTGTAACTGGCAACAGAGGACATTCCAACGTTTTTTGGTAGTCCATGGCTTTCATCCTTCCATCCAGAAGTGCAACATTAGTCGTTCCACATGTACTGAACCCAGCCCACACCATAACAGGACCATGACCTTGTTGTCGTTTGGA
Source organism: Trigoniulus corallinus (assembly GCA_013389805.1). NCBI lineage: Eukaryota > Metazoa > Arthropoda > Diplopoda > Spirobolida > Trigoniulidae > Trigoniulus > Trigoniulus corallinus. Next base: position 3,312,771 of record JAAFCE010005724.1, read on the forward strand.
GAATATGACATCTTTCTTCCTAATATCATTTCAGTAATAGCTCCAACGATCTGGACCTTCTAAATTAATTTCTTTTTCATCACTCCACATAATATTGTCCCATTGTGCCGTCCAATGCTTGTGATGCATCGCCCATTCTGACCTCTTCATTTTATGTTGTGGTCATGAAGGAGTCATGGTCTTTATTTTCTTATATGTCAGCCATCCAGCTAATTTGGCCACTCTGCTGACTGAAACACATTGATATTTGTTTGAGCTGCAATTTGTCCTGTACTTGCAGACTAGTTGCTCAGTGAATTTAAAACAATTCGTTTTTGTCAGTTTGTAAGAGCATGTGAATGGCCAGGAGATTTTTTGTTGCCACAGTTGTCTTTCAGGGTGATGAGATGCATTTCAACTGTGTGGGAACGTTGTATTTGCTTGGCAATGGCTCAAAACGAATGTCCAGCTTCATGCAATGTGGATATTTGGCCCTTTTCAAATTCTGTTAATGGTTTACCACAAACCAATTTGTACAACTGTGTGGTTGACAGACATTTCATAAATGTTTGGTTGCAAATGTAGCTCACCCACCTTTATACATTCATATTCAACCAAAGTGCATCTTACTATGACCTTTGCATTATTAGGTGCATTCCATGGGCATTCCATTTTTACTCAGGACGAATCTCACAAATTTCCGTTTTTTCAATGTTGTAAACAACTTGTGCCATCTGCAATTACAATTTCTTTTGTCATACACATTGTATTTGTTGTTCTTTTAATGCCGTTCTTTTTCTATCACCAGACATTACATGCCTTTCATTTGGTGGCATGGTGCTATCATTTTGACTTGGACCTTATGTATTTAGGAATAAGTATACTACAGGTAGGCTGAAATTGGGGTCATCATACAAAACAATGAGGGAGAGTAGATTGATGTGGTATGGACATGTAATGATAATAGGGGATGAGGAGATTGTTAGGTTCATTACAGTAATGCAAGTGGTTGGAAGCACCTGGGGTGGGGGAGGCCAATGTAAGATATGGAAGCAAGTTATCCATAGGGATATGGTAGTGGGTGGGCTGGACGGAGACTTGGTTGGGAATGGCAGAGTGGAGGTCTAGAATCCGCAGACACAACCCTGCCATACGCAGGATGAGTAGGATGATAATTATGATTTGTTCAATATATACAGGGTGTATTTTTAAAGGAACCAATACCTTTTTTAAAAATCTATGAGATATGGGATAAAATGGTTGATGGAGGGGGGCATTTGCTTCCTAAAACAGTTCAGAAATTTTGGCAATAGGTGTTTCAGGACAATGCAAAGTTCCACTATTTTTTGAAAGATAGGGGTAGTTTTAACTATCTCATCACATAGCTCTATAAAAATGTGAAATTTGATACAGTAAAACCCCCATTATCTGGCATCCAGATATCCGGCATTACCATTTATCTGGCAATGAGAAATGGTACCCTTATGTCATAGGGAGACATTAAATCTTTGGGCCTACCTTTCCAATATGGCAATAAATGTTTCCAAACTATTATAAAATTCATGGCACATCAAATGGGAATCATTTTACAATTATATTGCAATGTAATACATTTACAAAGTAAGACGAAGCAAATTAGAGAAGCAAACTGATATTCAAGATGCTTGCAAAACTATATTCTGTATAATGTGTTCACATGTATGACTGCTCTTAGTATTAATAAAATAACATACAGTACTAAACATACTGGGTTTCTCTTATATCAAGGTGTACAAAATGCAAATATTTCTTTGAAATACTGTGAATGCATTATCAATTTTTCTACAAATTGAGCCAAAACTTCAAATTTATCCCAACCTTTCAAAAAATATATACAGTATGTCAACTGATGCACTTACTGTATATGGCTCTCTGTAGCACGGGCTTTATGAAAATGTATCAAAATGTAAAATGTTTTTTTCCCTACAGAAGGTACTGCAAAGGGCCCCCAAAAGTTCACCCTGGCACCTCCTAACAGGTAGCTCAATCTCCTTGCCTGTGAATAGGCTCACCATTAATAACTTTTGTATCAAAATCTTTCTAAAGATTTTTTATGCTCAAAGACCATGAAATAGTTACAGTATGATGAGGAGGACAAAAGGTGGGAAATTGTGCAAAAGTGACATGATTTTGAATTAAATAAATAACTTTGCCTGTATTCACACCTTTCAACACTAATTATTCATGAAATATTTCGAATATTTTACTTGTAAAAACAAAACTGTTAGTAAAATATACTATGGTGTTGTAAGTGGAAAAGTCATGCATAGTAGGTGCATTTGTTGATGTGTCCTTAAAAAAAGTTGCAATAAATGTGGATTTTTGGCTCATTTTGTAGTAAACGGATGGGGTATTCATCCTTTTTGAATCACTGTACATTTGACCCACATTTGATACACCCTTCAATATACGAGTGCTTCAGTTATCTGGAAAATTCAGTTGTCTGGCACATGGTTGGTCCCAAGGATGCCAGATAATTGGGGTTTTACTATATATCATGTTCCTATACCTAAAATTAAAAACACACCTTCAAAACCGCATTAATGAGTGTGCACCAATGGCCCAGGGCTATAGGATGTTGTCACGGGTATGGAGCTAAGGAAATTGCCACTCTTAATCGCTTCAACTAGCTAGCATTGACCTAACATGGATCGTGACACCTTTGCTTGTGCTCCAAGTTTGCTAGTTGGAGCAGCTAAGACCGGCAATTTGCTGATTTGCATACCTGAGACAACATCCTATATCCCTGGGCCATTGGTGCACACACATTGATGCAGTTGTGAAGGTGCAGTTTTAAATTTAGGTATAGGAACATGATATATCAAAATTTCTCCTTTTTTTAGAGCTATGCAATTCAAGAGTTAAAACCGCCCCTATCCATTGAAAAAATGTAACTTTGCATTGTCCTGAGAAAACTACTGCCAAAATTTCTGAACTGTTTTATGAAGTGAATGTCGTCCTCAATAAACTATTACTTTTTCCTAACCATTTTATCACATATCTCATAACTTTTTTAAAAAAAGGCATTGGTTACTTTAAAAAATACACCCTGTATACAGTGTGCCTGTATAGGGCTCACCCAATAAAGTTACCGTTTTTGGTTATTTTTGAATTGTAATCTCAGCACTAGGATACTACTGTTAAGGCAGGAACCTCAGTGATGGTCCATTTTCATACCATTCATAAAAATTATTAAATTGTAGCAACTGTTTTGACAGCAGTGTGTGCTCTGTACTAGTCGAAACTGTTTTGCCCCTATTGTTTTACAAGAATAACAATTCTGTGTAAAGACAGTCTTCACTTTTGTGTGCGCCTGGCCTTACAGGAAATGATACACATTATCTATAACATATATAATCGACCAAAACGTTCAACGGGTTAATAATACTTTAATACTAGACAAAAATATGTTTCATACTTTATCACAAGAAGTGCTGAAGTGATCTCTCCTTGAATTTTGTTTTGAAAGTCTTTTCTTCTTTTTATGTAATGGTTTTGATTCTATTATCATTTCTTCTAATTCAAAAGTAGGATCACAATTGAGATGATCTTTCTGAAATGAATTTTTTTCAATTAAAATGTTATTTTGAAGCATCAAAAGCAATTCGAACTTCTTTATGCACTAAACGAACGATGGCGATATATAATTAAGACAGGTTTTCACAAAGAAAAAATTTATAAATGAGCTATCAAAAGCTTATCATAATGTAAATGATGTCAGTTGTGGCAGTCCAGAAACCAGTGAAAATAAGATAGTATATGATAAGAGCATCCCTTCCATTTTTGGCCGAAGTCTGCTTTGGCAGCCCCTCAGCAACCGAAATGGGCCAGTGATGTCTATGACTGAAATGAATGTCTAACAAATAGATCGAGGTTTGGCAAAAAAAAGTAATGAATGGCAGTAATATCACTATAAAAGAGAAAAACTAGGACTTGGCACCAACATGAAAAGCGTTATTAACACATGGAATGTTTCATCCATCCTTATAAAACTAATAATTCCCTTGTGGTTCAGAACGCCAGAGATCATGTCTTGAGAACACGTGATAGGAGGGATGCTATAATGATAGTGTCATAAAACTAGCCAATTAGGGGACAGTTTTATAATAATCCCCAAAAAGCAATTCACTGTTCAGGTTGACATTATATACCAGTGATTGCCAAGTTGCCAAATCACCCCATTAAGGATGTGGAATTTACCGTACATGTGGCCCTTCTCAATACTTGAAATAGCCGCCCGGACTAATATCGAGAGTTGAAAAACATTGAATTTGGTGTTCTCTGTATCTTAGCGTCTGCATAGTCATGCAAGTCAGCGTTTTCTAGCAAAAGTTTCATTAAGTTTAAATTAATGGCCCAAATTTCTGATGCCAACTTGGAGTTGAGAGGGTTGAGACCCAAAAGCACCGTGGAATAATTTTAACTAGTCAAGGTACCTGGAAGGATCATATTGGTAAATTAATTTCAAAGGCTGGTCTTATTATTAGGGTCCTCAAGGACAGCACAAAGGAAGTAAAGTAAACAGCTTATATTTCAATGATGCAACCAATTTTGGAATCCCTATAGGCAGGACTTATCTTGGAAAAGACAAAGGATCCAAGGGAGGACAGCAACAATTGTACTACATAGGTTTTCTTCAGGTAGAGTGTCTGACATGATTAGGGAATAACGGTGGGACACACTAAGCCAAAGGCTGGTATCTCAGCATTAATCCTTTCATAAGACCGCTGCTGATAAGGTGCAATTGTTCTCTGGGTAGAATGATATCCCTAGCTGACTAAGGGGGAGAAAGGATCATTCATATAAATTAAAGGAGATTAGGGCACAGACACTCATATTACTGGTCTTTTTTCCAAGGGATCATTTGGCAATGGAATACCCTTGGAGAGGATAAAGTGGAGGGCTTTCTGAAAAGAAAGGCCGCCATTGCAAGTATTGAGGAGGACACAATAAATATAGCATAGGGTTTTAGGGGTTTAATTGTATTATACTGAGAAATGAGTTAGTCTGTCCACTGTCAAATTGGCCTAATAACGCTGCTTGTAGTGTAGTGTAGCTGATTGCCTTTCTCAGAAAGGCAAGCTTATTGCCACATTGACTAAAATCAATGAGAGCAACATATTACTTTAAATTTTCCTTATTTGTAAAATATATATTTGTGGTACTCAAATAATTTTGAGGAGTAGCTCGTTAAGGGAATGCAGGAAACACCACCTTAGGGTATCCTTGTATGTAGTAAAATCATGAGAGAGAGTAGACTGAGGTGATATGGGCATGTTTTGATGAGGAGAGAGGAGGATCTCGTTAGATCGATAGGGAAGACACTAGTGGTGTGTCACAAACGGTGCCGAGGTAGGCTTAAAACTACTTGGGAGAAAGTAATTAAACGGGATATGCAAACATGAGGGTGAAGGGAAAGCTCGTTCAAAATGGAAGGGAGCGGCATGTTGCGTTGGACACACCAGTTCTCGTCCGATGATCGTCGCATTAGTGTAGTGTCTGTGCAGTCTATGCATTAGAACTATGCAGTGGACGGGTCTCTAATGACCTTGTAGCTGACGGGACCTTAAACACCAACAAACAAACAACAACAACAAACCCACTTAGTACTGACATGGGTAGCCGCTTGGGAAAACTGGGTACTGATAATACCCAAAAATCGTCGTATTAGAACTATACAGTGGACGGGGCTCTAATGACCTTGTAGTTGAAGGGCCCTAAAACACCAACAAACAATAAGAAGTGAGTGGTAGAAAAGAACTTGCAGATTTCACATACACAGATTAGCATGGGGCCCTGGGACAAGTGCCCAACGGACTCGTGCGTTAAGATGGCACTGCAGGAGATGACCAAAGCAGACGTGTGTGGGGTGGATGGGGACCAGGTGGGAGATAGGTGGCGGTGGAGGGCTAGACCCTGCAGACCCGACCCTGCCACAGGCGGGATAAGAGGCTGATGACATTAGTTTTGAATTGTTGTGAGTCTGTAAAGCAATGCGCAGCAAATTTTCACTTACTGGTGGAACAAATGATGGTTTGATTTTTCTTTGAAGAATGCTTTCAAAATCAACGTTTGCCATTAGTGATCTCTCCTGTAAACTCTTTAGTGAATGTATCCGCTTCATAGGATCTACACAAAGTAGCTGAAATTGAAAATGAGAATATCTGAAATGTATTTTTAACTGCATATGTAGCATTTGAATGTAATTATTTTTAGTGCACATAACATTAACATTATCATCAAAATGGAGGGTTTCCAAATTTTTTTTTAAAAAATATTTAATTAAATATAAACAAATATATTCCCAGTTACCAACAGAATAAAGCACCGATTCTCAACCGGTTTTTCTTCATGGTAGACTTTTAATAATTTAAAAATTTCTCAGCACACTAACAACGACATATTTCGGGGTACACAAACGCCAAAGAAAATATTGAAGTTATAACAAAAAATTGCTTCGGTGGCGCGGTGGGTAGCACGCTCGGTAAGTGAGTCAATAATTTTAGGTTCCTTGCTGGACCGAGGTGGGTTGGCTGTTTTTTTCGGGCGACAGAGAAGACCTGGGTGCGCCATATTTCGGATGAGAAGTAAAATCGAGGTCCCGTGAGGCGTACGATGCCATCTGCATATGAAAGAACCCTCTCTATTATGGAACGGGTAGAGGAAGCAGAATCTCCAGGTGTAGGAGCTCGTCCCCCCCCCTGGCTTCGGTGGAACGTTGTTGGCCAAATAGTTGGCCAGCTATACAATTATTCAGCCTGTCTGAATATTACCTTAGGGACATTTCCAATGAGATGGGACAACAATTTTGCCAATAGTAAAACGTCTTGAATACATCCGCTATGTAATGAAGTAACTCTTTTATGGCTCTCAATATGATAAGTCAATATTTTATAGATATAATCTTGCTCTAGCTTTCTGGTTTTGTTGGTGTTTTAGGGCTCTTCAACTTCAAATGCCATTAAAGCGCCACCCACTGCATAGTTCTAATGCAGATTTTACACACATACTACGCTGTTAGGGACGAATTTTCCATATTAGCAGTACCAAGACCACATAGAAAACAAGAATTGCACGCCCGGACGTCAAATGTACAGTATATCGTCATTCAAGGATAGCTGCTGCCGTCGTCGCTGCTGCGAGTCGTCGTAGTTGAAGGGCCCCAACACACCAACGAAACAAACAATAATTCCTGAAAAAGAGCGGCATATCGCGTTGGACAAACCAGTTCCCGTCTGATCACTGAAGTGAAGTAACACAACCTCAGCTTGTACTAAATGGGTGGGCACTTGGGAAAACTGGGTACCGTTAATACCCAAAAATCGTCACATTAAAATAGTGTCTGTGCAGCCTCTGCACTTAAACTATGCAATGGACGGGGCTCTGATGACCTTTTAGTTGAAGGGCCCAAAAAACCCCAAACGAAACAAAAAATTGCAGAAAAGCATAACATCGCCTTGATAATTAGTAGGTTAATTATTGCACATTAACCCTAGAATCACAACCCGGAGTAAAAACAACTCCAGCTCGTAGTTTTCTAAAACTAATCTGCAAGGTCCGTCTTCATGGTATGTGTTGTTCAATCCTTTGCAAGTAATATGTAAACTGGCATTTCCTATAAGGTGTATCTTTTCAATGTTTTTCGAGAGTTTTAAAAATGTTCGGGAGGAAATTTTACTCCTTTTTTTCATGTTAACGAATAGGGGCGGACTTTCAGAGTGATTTTTAATGACACTTTAGTGAATCCAACATGAGATGAAGTACTGTAAATAATTATTGTTAAAGGATTTCACTTTGATCACTTTGCAAATGTGTTTAAGAGTAAACACTGAATAACAAATTAATTTTTTGTGTTTATAAAAAATGAAGAAAACGTTTGATTTTAAGGCAGTAAAATTAACTCCCGGTTGTGACTTAAACGCATACGTTTTTGGGTTGTGATTCTAGGGTTATTTCATCTTAATTCCATTTCATCTGCTTTTTAAGAAATGACATTAACTGGTATCAATTCCGTAATAAATGTCTAGAAATCGTAACACTTACCCCTTGAAGAACGTCATTCATTTCTCCACTTGACAGCGTTGGAAAATGAAGCTTATATTCGGCAAACATTTCCCGAATTTCATTTATGTTAGTTCCTGAATGAATATCAAATGGCCTCTAAAAATAGTACAATTTACATAAATAAGTTATCGCAGCTAACAGGTAAACAATACTGCATTATTGATTTTGTTTTTCTACACTGCCAAAGTGACAACCACCAACTTCTCTTTAATGTATCTATGATTTGTTTATAGTAACTGATCAGTCCCCAAAACTCCACATCCACCCACCATCCTGAATAACCTAAGTGATTTAAAGTGAGTGTGTAAATGTAACCAACCACTAAAATTCTTGCTACATCACGATCAATGCATACCTTGTCAAAATGCAGCTTCTCGTTATCCTGGGAAATCAACTACCCGCTAAAGAAATTGATATTAATTCAAGAAGAGCAATCAACTCGGTTTTTTCCCCTTTTTCCCCTAAGGCAGGATCGGGTACCCATCTTGTCCCTCTGGATGGACACACCACTGATATATTAGACAGCGTTTTTTCTGCTGCCAGTTATTAGCAGTCAAGGCAGGGCGAAAAATGAGTCACTTTTATAGAAAGTAAGATCATACAGGGATGTGGCACCTTAGCTTACCTATGCTATGTCCCCCTCTGCAAAGTAATGAATTTTCCAATGCTGAAGGCTATAACTTTAATTACCAGCCTCCTACACCTAAAAATTTTCCCTCATCTTCCCGTTGCATACCAGAGACGGTTCTCTAAGGTGCAAATGCTATCGTACACCACACAGAACCTCAGTTTTACTTCTCATGCGAAAGAAGGCTCACTTGGGGCCTATCTCGCTCAAAAGAAGAAAATCCACCTCGATCCAGTCTCAAGCCTGGAGCCTCTGGCGCAGTGAATCGAGCCCCTATGCCTCTCTCACCCAAAGAAGCCAAGCCGTTCCATTATCGATCCAGGGCCTACTGATGCAGTTTCTAAGAGTCTACCCACTGCCCCATTTATTTTATTTACTGCAGGCCCATTTATTTTATACATACAGTACATGCAATAAATTTTGAGATGTTGATATGTTGCAAACAACATGTGCTATAATTTAATTAATTTTCCATCTTTTTTCCCCACTAATTCCTAATTCATAAATTGAATTCCATACTAGATTGTCATCCAAACAAACCAATCTATAATGCCATGTCTTATTGTTTTGCATGCTTCATTGTTGGAAACAATTTCATACATGTGCTATACAGTAATCTTCAGTTCAAAGTGTGTGAGTGAAACGAACGTACAAAACCTTCTTCCATTAAGCGTTCACACATATGGAAAACCTAGGTACTTTTAACCTCCCAGTATGCCTAATAATTTGCAAATATTTCACATAGGAATGAAATAAGTCTCTCTGGAGAATAAAGAATATGGCAATTGCCCAAAACCTTATAGCCTAGGATTTTGGGAGTTTTATGGTAACGTTTTATCTCCACTGCCATATTGGCCAAATAAGGCTGCTTGCAGTGTAGTGAATTAGAATTAGAATTGTCAACAGAACAGGAATGGTAATGGTCACATTTGAATAGCAAGTACCAGCAATGTAGAACAATGGCGTTGGCAGAAGGAATATTGTTCAGCTCATTGAACTGGTCATTCTGATTTGGAATAGGCTGTGCATCAAACTCGGGCACCGTTTCCATCCTAAATTCTTGTTTTAATGGCACAAGGCCTAAGCATCGCTTTACTGCATATCGACACCTTCCCAGTAAAACATTGTGACATTTCATAAATTTTACAGGAAATAAGAAAAAACGTTTTATGTGCTTACTTATTGTTCTTTTTTGAAACTGTGAAGTTTATTTTAATGAAAGGGAGCCACGTAATTTTTAAATTAATTTTAAAGTAAAAAAAATTGGTGTTTTTAATAAAACTTTTAAAGAAGTTGCTTACAATAGTTTTTCAGGCAGAGACATGAAAGTTTGGCACTTGTGATATTTTTACTTGCCAAGAAATCAGAGTGATATGAGGAACACTTATAGTGTTCCTGTTCTAGACATTTCTACACCTTTCTGGGATGGTTATAACTTTTTTGCAGCAATGATTTGAAAAAAATTATATGTTTACTAAAATATATGTAAGTGCTGAACTTTTATTGTAAGTGCTATAGAAAATATCGTCACCTTCCCGGTAAAACATCGTAAACGACATTTTTTGAGATTTTCACTTTTTTGCATCATTATATTATTTTATATTTTAATGTTTAAAAATATTAAATATCATCGTAAGCGCCCCTTTTTTTCGAAATTTATCATAAGTGACAACTTTTGGCTGTGTTTAAGCGACAACCTATAATTTTTGTTTTTAAGCGACAATTTATACGGCGCTTACGATAGAAGTTGGCGCTTACAATATCCCTTCATATGATGAGCATTTTAGCGAACTTTTTTAATTTTTTTAAGAAAGATCTGGCCCAAAAATATATTTAATCCATATATGAAAGGTCTACAATTGTGTAGCACAGTCCTGCAGTCAGCCCCTCCCGTCATGGAACGTTCCCATGAGCCTTATACCTGTTGTTAACATTGCCTTATTGCAGTGGTTCTCAATCTTTTTGAAGACGGGGAACACTAAACTGACATTTTACTAGCACGGAACACTTACAATTCAATATAAACTTTAAAGCAGGTTGTACACCTTCTACACTTGGTATTTACTACATCATCATCATACCCTTATCCCGCCTGTGGCAGGATCGGGTCCGCGGGTTCCAGCCCTCCACTCTCGTCTATCTCTCCCCCAGTTCCCCGTCCACCCCTCACATTGTCACATCCTTATGGACAACCTGTTCCCACATCTGCTTTGGTCTCCCCCTGCCCCTGGTGCTACCGACCACCTGCATTCCTGAAATTAACCTAACGAGCTCCTCTTCCCCTCTTCGCATGACGTGTCCATACCACCTCAACCTATTCTCCCTCATTTTTTCGGCGATGTCCACCACCCCAGGTTACCTCTAATATGCTCATTCCTAATTCTGTCAGCTCTCGACATGCCACACATGTGCCACAGCATTGGCATCTCGGCTACTTGCATTCTAATTACGTAGCTCGTCCTCATTGCCCAGCACTCTGATCCATATAGCATAGCTGGTCTAACCAATGTCCTGTAGAAAGTCCCTTTCAACTAGATTGGGATCCTCCTATCACACAGAACTCCGCTTGCCTGTAGCCACTTCAGTGAACCCTTCCCTGATTGAATCTGCAGGTCACATCAGAGTATCTCTCCATTGCTTTATTTGTGCATTAAATTTTTTGTGGAACACGAAGTGGATTTGCAGAACACGCTTTGAGAACCACTGCCTTATTGAACTTATCGTACAAGTGCTTCCATTTTTGGGGGCTGTTGTTCTTCATCATCATCATCATCATCATCATCTCACCCTTCTCTTGCCTGAGGCAGGGTCCGGTCTGTGGGTTCTAATCCTCCACTCCCGCCTATCCCCCACCAGGTCCCTCTGCACCCCACAAACCTCCATGTCCGCCTACACCACCTGTACTGATGTTTGCTTTGGTCTTTCTCTACCTCTGGTGACTCCAATCACCTGCAGTTCCCCAATGGACCTAATAAGCTCCTCCTCTCCCCTCCTCATAACATGCCGATACCACCTCAACCGATTCTTATTTATTATAATTTATGTGGTTTAACCTTTTAAATAATAAATGGCACACAATGCACTAAATATAGTGAGGGAACGTCAAAAACAGATTGTTGTAATAGTAAGTGAAATAATTTGCATTGTCAAAGATTTCATTAATAAACACCACTATGATTTCTTGCTGGTCAAATCATCACAAACCCCAAATCGTAAGCGTCGAACTCTCAAAACTGGGGCCAACAAAAAATCGTAAGTGACATTTCTTTGAAAATTTATTAAAAATGCAAATTTTTTTAAATTTAAATGTTATTTAAAAATTAAGTACCACACTTACATTCCAATAAAATTTAAAGTTTCCAGAAAGAACAATAATTAGGCAAATAAGACGTTTTTCCTCTTTCCTGAAAAATTTAATAAATGGCGCTTATGATGTTTTACTGGGAAGGTGTCGATATCGCTTAATTTAATCACATTCTGCACACTGTCTTTATTAATACTGTAATCAGTTTTATCCTACATTAGTCATTTCATTTTTTAATATCTAACAATATTCAATACTTTCTTAAGCAACACTTATTTTTTTTTAAAATTTATCATAAGTGACAACTTTGCGACAACGTATGTAATCCTTAACTGTGCTGGTGGGGTCTAAAAGACCCCAATGAATTTTATTTTTTTCTATGATGCGTGTTTTTGCAGTTAAAATGTCATGAAATTGTATTCCTTCCATGAGGTTCTGTACCTAGTATTGAATGGGTAACTTGAGACAAAAGTTAAATTCTCTCAGCCATAGTAAATGCAGGCTTGGGGTCCATTAGACCCCACTAGCATTTGCATCCAATGAGCATACGGATTTTATTTTATAGCAATATGTAAAAAATTTCTGTTAACGCCTTTTAACCCTAGCTGTCTAAAGTTAGTTATTTTCAAAACTTGGCATTTCATTTTCTAAGAATAACCATTTATATTCACTTATGAATGTCATTTATTAAAATTTAGTCAGTGCTGCTTTTAATGTTTTTCACAATGTTAGGAAGTTTTATTCAAAATAACCTGGCGATGTTACTAACATACAATTCTACAAATGTAAGAAGTTTTCATGCAAAAGAATGCTTCATTATGCAAATTCTTGCATTTTTCATTTTGGGGTCCAAAAGACTCCACCAACGCATTAGTGTTGGGAAAATCGACCAGCACAGTTAAATGAGGTTTAATTGCTCTACCATGATATTACAGGGCCCGCTCAATGGGGGTGAAACGTGGGCATTAGTTTGGGGCACCATTTTGGCTGTAACTGTGAGAGAAACTGCTGCTTGAACTTGCATTATATTCTTAAGGGGTGGCAATTTGTCTTTTTGTCTAGGGCGACATAAACGCTAGAGCAGACCCTGGATCTTATTATCCTAGCGATCTTTTGTTTTACATTTTGGGTATGGCGTTTTCAAAGTAAACTGTTACAGATAATTAATGTTTCCTCCTTTTTAGGAAAAACAACGACATTTTGTTATCCTTACTCCTCACTAGCATATTCAAATCAAATTCTACGTTTGAAAATTTCTCATATGGCTCATGAATGCCTTTGTAAATGCCATAATTGTGAGGAAAAATCTCACAAGTTCAGTATTATGAAAGTTCCTTTAACAGATTCTATATTCTGATAGTTGAGCTGCTAAATGTAATCCAATGGGGCAAAATAACTGCTGCAGGATACAGTATAAAAACAAGGTACAAATTCCCTGGGGGTTTGATGGATGCTTTTGGATACATCACTGGACTCCAGTTACCAATATATACTTTTGTTATTAACAGAATAATAGACTACCTTGTATAAAACTAGAGAACAAACCACAAATTCACTGAGAAAATCAACTTAGTGCCATGCATAACAGACGTATCCCAATGACAGCTAATGGATAGTCTTACACTGAAGCAGGGTTCCTCAACCAGTGGTAGCATTACATAGTTTGAAGTCCCAGGCAAATACTGCAACCTGTCGTAGATTGGGGCAAATTACCATTATGGATGGAAATGAAGGGCTGCATTGACGTGTCTTGTTTAGCAAGTGTTTGTTGTGGCATAAATGACAATGACCTTCTCTTCGTCTGCTCAACATACCATATTTATTCCAATAAGGGCCGCCCTCTAATAGGCGCTGCATCATCAGCATGAAACAAACAATAGACTCAACCCTGCAATAATCGCCGCTGCCCTTGCTCATCATCATCGTCATCATACTCTTATCCCACCTGCAGCAGGGTCGCGTATGCAGGTTCTAGCTTGCCACTCCCACCTATCTCCCACCAGGTCCCTGTCCACCCCACACACTGCCATATCCTTTAGGATAACCTTTTTCCTCGTCTGCTTCAGTCTCCCCCAGCCCTGGGAGCTTCTGACCACCCGCATCCCTGAAATGGACCCAATGAGCTCTTCCTCCCCTCTTCGCATTACGTGTTCATAATTTTATTATTTGCCCACTTTTTGGCGATGTCCACCACTCCCAGCTACCTCAAATATACTCATTTGTAATTCTATCAGCTATTGACACCCCACTCATTTACTGCAGCATTCACACCTCAGCTACTTGCATTCCATTGATGTGGCTCTTTCTCACTACCCAACACTCTGATCCATACAGAATAGCTGGCCTAACCATCACCCTGTAAAACTTCCCTTTCAACTAGATTGGGACCCTCCTATCACACAAGCACCAGTTGCCCATCTGCACTTCAACCATCCACCATTGATTCTATGGGTCACATCAGAGTCCATTTCCATATTGCTATGGAACGTTGGTCCTAAGTACTTGACCTCTTTCACCTTCTTCACCAGTTCACCCTAGAAAATATGTCACTGTTATTTTACCATCCATTATTATCGTCTATGAAGTTGATGGGCATGTGATGAGAAGGGGTATGGGCATGGGCATTTGATGAGAAGGGGGAGGAGGAGCTCACACGGTGTATTCTGAGGCAGCAGGTAGTGGGTGGCATCAGGAGTAGGGAGAGATCCAGGCGGACGTGGGAGCAGGTTGTCCAGAGGGACATGATTGCGTGCAGAGTGAATGAAAGCCTGGTTGAGGATAGAAGAGAGTGGAGGATGAGAACCCGCAGGCCCGACCCGGCGGTAGGCGGGATAAGGGTGTGATGATGATGATATTATCGTCTATGAGGGCTCACAAAATTAATAAGCGCCGCCTTCTAATAAACGCTGCCATCTAGTAAGCACAGCACCGAAAACGCCACCGGTGCGGCGTTTATTGGAATAAATACGGTAGTAGAAATGGTGACTGGTTTATCAAAACATTGACTTCGAAAAAAGCCTGACTTAATAGTACTAGTAGTTTCACTCTGATCACTGGTAGTGACACAGGGGGCTGGATCTAAACAAATAGAGAGCTGGTGGTTGCCCATATTTTACATAGTGCATTAAGAGTTGATGATCAGTCTATATCTTATTAATAATTATATACCATGGAATGAACACAGCATACACTGTAAGCCTACATTCATATATAACATTGCATGACTGTCATTTATTTGTGCATTTTGCTAAAACATACCGACGGCTCTTGTTATAATGAATGCGAAGGGGATGGAAAGTTAATTCGTTATATTGAGCGTTTGTTTTACCAAGAGGCCTATTTCTGACATTCTTATACGTCCTGGGCAGGTTTCACCTCCTACTGGTTGTTACTTAATGAAATGGCATAGTTCAATGTCCCAACAGTACTTCTCTTTTCTAATTAACATTTTTGCTTCAAAGTGAAGCAACCCAATAACAAAAACATCATCAAACTAGTAAAATGATCGATGGAAAATCAGCAACACTGATTGGTCCAAAGAACAAAAGTATTTTTCACTGATCTCTTCTTGGTCTTTGACTTATGACATCAAATAGTTTGGAGTTTGTACACTAAAGCTCCGAAATACATAAAATAATTGCTATTATTACAAATATGGATATATTAAAATGAGAGCAAAACAAGCATTCATTGTTCATATCATTTAATTACACTGTACATCCATACATGTAAATACATGTTTAATGTTTAAAGAAATTTGTTATCGCACTTTGTTTTCCACATTGGTATCTTTTTGTGGCAGCAATATCACACCAACAGTGACTACACCCAGAGGGGGTAATTTTGTTCTTTCGGGGTGAAAAGCATTGCGTAGTGTTTAGCAGACGATATGATAACAAATACATGTAGCAGGGCCATGAAGCGCTTTGCTCATGCTCGCGAAGCAGTCATGTGAAGTGATCGCGATATTACGAATTATTACGAATAAATTTGGAAGAAATTATAAATCTTAATGAACTTTTAATAAGCATGTCAAAAAAATTACTTTTTTTAGGAACGTGAAAAACTGAATATGTACAATATTATGAGTAAATTAGGAACAAATTATTAATAAATTATGAAGGACCCAAATTACAATTATTGGGAACAATATCCTGAATAATTATACAAATATTACAGAAAATTACTAGCAATAACTAACACAACAATGCACTTTTTATGAACATGAAATTCGAACTTATCTGAGTAATGTTTTTTTTGTGGGTCCTATAAATTCTGTGCAACTTTGACCTCTTCCTGTGATTCCTCTGGTTATCAATGAGTGGCGTTCATGATTAAAGACAGTGTTTTCCCTTTTTTTTAATAAAAGTGTTTTGTTTTAATGCATGAACAGCGTCACTATCTGACAGTTATTGATTTTTACGGTCTTTCAGTTATTAATATTATTTGTCAGTGATTGATAATATTCGTCGGTCATTGATACTCATCAGGTTCAATCAGTGTTGGTGAAGTGTGTTTCACACAGGATCAATTGTTATTATTGAATTCACGCCATGCTTGTGAGGCCACGTGCAAACAGCCACATTGTGCCACCTGACCAAAGTGATACCAATGGGTGACAGGACTGAAGTGTTTACAATCTTCACATTGGTCGCCCAAATTGCTGACACACAACAATGTATGGAGTGGCTGGCAAAACGCAGTTTGATGAAAAACAGCTGTGTTTGCCCCCCAGTGCAACCAAATGTGTACACTGGTAAGGGACTCACACTGTGGAGATGGAAAGTGGTGGAGCTGTCCCACCTGCTACAAGAATGCATCTATACAGAAGGGCTCCTTCTTTGCTGGCAGTCACCTCTCTCTCAAACAAATTTTAATGCTCACTTACTGCTGGGCATATGATCTGCCACAGAAGATAATGAAACATGAGGCACTCATAGCTGGCACACATGTATGTGTGGACTGGTGTAACTATCTGCATGTAGAGTGTGCTGTGTTTGGAAAACTACCCTCAAGAAATTGGAGGCACAGACCAAAATGGAATGTCAATTACGGTAGAAATTGACGAGTCGAAATTTTTCTGCCAGAAATACCATCGTGGCTAGTGGCAAGATGGCCACTGGGTTTTGGTTTTTGGAGATGCTTCCTTGTGGAAGTACCCAACCACACAGCACGTGTACTGCAACCAATTATAAGGCAGTACATACTGCCAGGAACACACATAATCTGATGGATGGGCTGCATATGCTGACATTGGCCACATACGCTGACATACCCACCCAGAACGTCAAAAATATGTGGATGCATGCTAAGCATAAGATCCACCAGCAGTTTGGGACCTCATCTGGCTTATTAACTTACTTTGTTTTTCGAAACAAATTCGCCAGGGAGGATGTGTTTAGTGCAATATTGCGAGTCCTTTTGGAAAATTACCGTGTGTGACAATGTGTTCATTAAAGTTCATTCATAATACCGTTCCTAATTTTCATAATGTTCCTAATGTTCATAATTTCTTCCTAATTTATTAATAATTTGTTCATAATTTGTTCCTAATTTATTAATAATTGGATCATAATTTGTTCCTAATTTATTCATAATTTGTTCCTTATTTATTCATAAGTTGTTCCTAATATATTCATAATTTGTTCTTAATATATTCATAATTTGTTCCTAATTGGTCCCTAATTTATTCACTATTTGTTTCTAATTTATTCATAATTTTTTCCTAATTTACCATAAAATCTCACGTAAAGTCCACACCTCAAATATAGTCTGCACCTGTCTATAGTCCGCATTAGCGATGAGTATGTTTCAAATATAGTCTGCACTCATGTATAGTCCGCACTTTAAAATTCCCTAGTAGCCAGTGGCGCAACTTGTAGGGGCAATGGGATCAAATGAATTTGAACATGAAATGTCAGATTACCCTGACGATGAAATTGAAATGTGAAAGATTTTATATTGCATTATCATAGAAATAAGAACGTACTATGTAAAATCGTGTTGTTAAGTGTAATAAAATGTTCAGAAAATGAAGAGCAGTTTTCATTGAGAACCCTGGGTTTCATTTATAATCTGCACCCATATAAAGTCCACCCTTGCATATAGTCCGCACTAAATGACCCTATGTTTTGCATATATAATCCATGGGCACTACGTGAGATTTAACAGTATTCATAATGTTCCTAATTTATTCATAATTTGTTCCTAATTTATTCATAATTTGT
>JAAFCE010005724.1:3331555-3466722 GCA_013389805.1 Trigoniulus corallinus
AATTTGTTCCTAATTTATTCATAATTTGTTCCTAATTTATTCATAATATTGTTCCTAATTTATTCATAATATTGTTCATATTCAGTTTTTCACGTTCCTAAAAAGGTAATTTTTTTGACATGTTCATAAAAAGTTCATTAAGATTTATAATTTCTTCCCAATTTATTCAAAATAATTCGTAATATCGCGATCGCTTTACATGACCGCTTCGTGAGCATGAGCAAAACGCTTCACGGCCCCGCTACATGTATTTATTATTATATTGTCTGCTAAACATTACGCAATGCTTTTCAGCCCGAAAGAACAAAATTACCCCAGAGGGTATCGGTTCATATGGAACATCAGATAAGTGGGAAGACAGGGAATTTTCTTGCTGCATCAACAGACGCACGCAAAGACGTACACAGACCATGTGACTGACAGATGTATCAGTAAGGAAAAACTATTAGGGAGTTTTATTATAACGTCGACGCACGCCCAGAATAACATATACAGACCATGTGATTAGCATACGATTTTTAAAAAAATTAAAGTTATTTTGCTGCAACGGCCCATACATGAGCGCCACCTACCGAGAGACCTCCTCCACTGTCACCTATTTTCTGTTTATTTTTTACTCAGCATCAAGTGTCACCAGAGCATACGTCTGAAAAGTGTATGTCAAAACCTATGCTCAGTTTGACCAACGCAACGTTTGCGTTTGTGCAGTTGAATAGTCGTCTACATAGCGTAGCATACGCTTGAAAAAAACGTTGCAATTTTCTTGTAATGCTTAGCCTATGTCCTAAGTGGCAGCGTCTAGCGTGAGTGGGCATGCGTTTAGAGTGTAAGCCCTATCATTCTGCCTATCATTAATGTCTAGCGTGGCAGCATGCTTTGAGCTCTGAAAGCGTAAAAAAAAACATGGCGACAAGAATGCATTGTTAAGTGCCTATCGATGACTTCGGAAAATAGTATGGTATTCCATGGCAAGATCATGCTTCACGATGAGTTTTTCCAATGTTTGGAGAATTTATGCATTTATTGCAGTATTATTTGTTGGTATAGCGGGAATTATGATTTCATCATGACTGGAACGGTGGTGTACAGTGTAAATTCGTCCGCTTTGGGTAATTTATGTTGTACACCGCCATATCATTCAAAACATAGATCATAAAAAATTATAAAAAGTCATAAAAAATATATAAAAAAAAAAGGTAGATTCCCAATCAGATTTGCCACTAGATTCACAGAATCTCTACTGTGGTATCCTTTCCATTCAAAATCCCACACGACAGGTAGTTTCAAAACTTCGGCAGTGGAGGCAACGAAGTCAGCCATATTTAAAAAATGCACCAGGAATCACGAGGAAAGGAAGCTGCGATCAAACTCATTTGATCGCTGCTTCCAACATGAGCAACTAGGTAGAGCTCCCACTAGTCGCTTTAAGCTACACGCGACCATTTTGGACATCGCCATTGAAAAGCATTAGTTTGTCCGCTTTGAGTGGTAGTGCACGCACGCCCGCTCACGCTAGATGCTGCCACTTAGGACATAGCCTTAGAAAAACTTAAAACGTTACAGCAGATACATGAGCACTACCTATTGACTGATGACGTCATCCATTTATTTTTCGTTAAGGGTTTAGCATGCATCTGACATAGAAATGGCAATGTGTGAGTTGGAACGCAACTTAACGTAACTGTGCACAGTGTTTGCACTTGTGCAGTTGAATTGCCATCTGCTTAACGTTGTGTACGTCAGCCAAAAAACGCTACAAGAAAACTCACTAATTTTAAAGTGTTAACATTGTTAACTTAATTGGCCCAAAAAAGGGTTTTCCCGTACAGGGAGGTTCCCCAAATACTAAAATGCCATGCATTCTTTCAATGGGCAGTTGCTGTTTGGAATCAAGTGACTGTAACAATTTTGAAAAACCAAATAAACTGTAAGTAATGCTAGCATTTATGTTTATGATTCAATGAAAGATTACCTTATTTTTCAGCATTTCATAGGCACATACACCTAATGACCACCAATCTACTGGAAATGAATATCCAAGACATTGATCTACAGCACAATCAAAAACTTCTGGGGCTGAAATTATTAAATTTTTCAGTTAACAAAGAGAACACTCCTGTGTTTTAAAAAGTACAACACAAACGTTTTGTCAAATTACACAAGTGCTTCTTGCATCCTTTTACGGTATAGAAATGTTACTGAACGATTTATTGCATATATAGAAACCTACTGACATAAAATAGTGGCTGCACACAATGTTTCATAGTTGATTTAAAGAATTGATTTCCCATTTTTGATATGAGAAAGTGACACTGCAACATCAAAACTCAGTAATGATTTTACAGTGTGTTTTCATAAAGTATTAGAAAGAAAATCATTTAGAGTTTCAATTACATATATTTAATAACTTCCTTCTAATATAGCTCCTAGTTGAAGTAGGATTAATAGCTTAAATTAATGAGTCTTTCAAAACCTAGATGAAAGTCATAGTCGAGGAATGTTATGTCAGAAATTACTAATAAACGTTGTAAATTTCAGCTCTTACCTTACCTATGTAAGGCTTGGTTCCAGACATTGATGTCCCTAGTTGTCCTTCTATTAATACTGTTGCTATATTAAAATCAGTGATATGCAGATGCCCTAAATAAAATGATAAGCTTCAACAAAATTATTGAGCTCTAGGATATACCGGTAATAGGGCCCTGCTCTAAATAACAGAAAATCTCAGTTGGGAGTTCAAGGCCTGGTGCACACATCTGACTTTCACGTGCATGGTGCTGCATTGTGTCATTGAAATTATGGAATGATTATGCCATCATAATTATTTATTTCATACATGTCGTTAGGCAAATGGTGAGAGGAATCATGAGATGAATGATTTTTTTACCATAGAGAGCTAATGCCTACTTCATTGTTACGTTGTAGGTAATGGGTAGTCTGTCAGACTACCAACATTAATTTCTCATTTTGAGAGAAAACGACGGTAAAACTAAAATATTTTATTACACAAATTTTCATACACATATTCATGATTAAAAATGGCCTGTTAGTTGTTTGTAATATACTCCAAGCAAATTTCTCCTCTCTGATCACCACATATGGCTTTTGAACACCATTTGCAGGAGTACTATATCATTCTTTTAATTTTACATGATTTTTCTTTTTCTTATTCCAAAAGGTCTTGGGCACTCTAATGCAAATTATTTGTCCAATATTTCTGAAATTTAAGTCTTCAATGTTAGTCGTAAACATAAAGTTCTTTAGCATATTCTCATCCAGGGTTTCTAGTTCCAGTTGAATACACTGCAAGCAGCCATGACAGGCCAAATTGGCAGTGGAGAGAATATCTCTCATTCCTAAAAATTCACTCATTCTAAAACCCCAAGGAACCTGAAGTGTAGTATCTATTCTGCCATACATCACCTGCCAACTATAATGGCACCTTCTTCCCGAAAGTTCTTCACCTTATCCTCATCCAGAGCATTCCATTGCTGAATGACCCTTGGAAAAAAGGACCAGTAATATGAGTCTGTTCGGGCCCTGATCTCCTTGTGTTTGAACAGATGATCATTTCTCCCCCTATATTCTGCAAAGGATAACCTGCTATCTAGATGACCCTCAAAACCTATTTTCTACAGTCTGCTAAACAGCTTAATGCTATCAGATGCCCACCTCTGACAGAGTGAGTCCCACCCTAATTCTCTGATCATGCCTGACACTCAATCTGCGAAAGAATCGACTTAGAACAACTCTTGCTGCCCTCCTTTGGACCATTTCAATTTCCCAAGATAGGTCTTGCCTAAACAGAAACCAAATTGTACTACAGTACTCCACAATTGGCCATACCAGTGAAAAGTAAACTATTTCTTTTACTTCCTTTGTGCTGTCCCCCAGCACCCTTCTAACCAACTGGTGAGCACACCCAGCCTTTCCAATCAATTTGTCAGTGTGTTCCTTCCAGGTGCCCCGAGTGCTTAAGACAACTCCAAGGAGCTTGTGGGTGTCAACCCCTTCAACCCTCACACCACCTATGCTATAAGAAAAATCAACTTGCTTTTTAGACCTACTTATTCTAAGAAAGCTACATTTGTGCAGGTTCAATGGCAACTCCCACTCTCTACTCCAATCATATGTCTTGTTTAGGTTTTGCTGCAGTGCTGGGCATGAAAACAACCCTTCTTCCACCACCCTTGCCATGCATGTGTAATCTGCAAACAACTCAAGAAAGGTTTTTATATCAAGCCATATATCATTAACATAAAGTATAAGGAGTAAAGGTCCTAATACACTTCCCTGGGGTATCCCTGATGTCACAGGTGTCCATTTTGATGCTACCCCATCAAAAAGTACTCTCTGCTGCCTGCCATGCAGATATTCCTTTAACCTGTTTACCCTGTGGTTTAGTTAGTTCTAGACTGCCAACTGGCTTTTGTTTGCATTTCAACATATTATACCAATATTTCAAAATTCCATTTTAAAATTCATCCACTTTATATTTCAGGAATGCTTATCAAAAGCACTTTTCAGAAAAATAATCCTTCTATATAAGAATGAACCGTTTCACAGGAAATTTCATCTACCATTGTAGCTAATCAGTAGTCTGTGAGACTACCATCCACCTCTAATAAACATACTGTAAGTAGCCAAAGAAAAAAATCTGATTATGACATATACCGGTAATTTGCAGAACCACGTTGTGCCTCTTGGCATATTGAGTGCTGCACACATCCACTGATGTCGTGTGGTTTCTCTGCCATGCGATTTCGTCGACAAAAAGTGCACATCTTCCATAATTACTATCTATTGTTCACAGTTGCCAAATTTGTACTGGCGACATTTCACCACATGTGTGTGCATTGGATTGTTATGACGTCACTTTGGCACCAGCACAAGTAAAATCAGATGTGTGTGGCGGGCCTAAAAGGGGTTGCCCTAAAAGGATTTGATGTTTTGGGTAAACAAGGCGAAATAGCCTTTCTGACAAAGACAAGCTCCAATAAATGACAGAGTATTGCTTACATTTTATGAATCATCTTCTTCTCACCCTTATCCCGCCTGTGGCAGTCGCGTCTATGGGTTATGACCCTCCACTCCCGCCCATTTTCCACTAGGTCTCCATTCACCCCACATACTATCATATCCCTTTGACAACCTGTTGCCACGCCCGCTCAGGCCTTCCTCTCTTCCACGTGCTTCCAGGAATCTGCATCCGTGTAATGGACCTAATAAACTCCTCCTGCCCTTTTTAGCGATGTCCCCACCCCCAACCACCCCTAATATGCCCATTCCTAATTCTATCTGCTCTCAAAGCCACATTCACATTTCAGCTACTTGTATTCTATACTTACGTGACTCTTCCTTACTGCCCAACACTTTGATCCACATAGCATAGCTGGCCTAACCCTGGTCATGTAAAACTTGCCCTTCAAAATTTTTGGGAATCCCACATCATTCAGGGCTCCAGTAACCTACTTCCGCTGCAACCACCCCAAATCGATCTTATGGACCACACCTGAATCTATTTCCGCAATGCTCTAACAGACAAATCCTAGGTACCTAAACTCAGGGGCGGATCTTGAATTTTCGGGGTCTGGGGCTTATGGAAGTCCAATAATGTTTCACTCATTAAAATAAAACAAATAATACTATAAATTTCTTCATTATTATGTTAACTATTTTTAGCTATATGATAAGTTCTCATTGTTAATTAAAGAGATTTAAAAATGTATGATAATTCAAATTTTTGGGCCCTTGACGCTAGTGGCCCAGAGCTTAGGCTTTATTAGTCCCTATGTAGATCCGCTCTTGCCTAAACTCCTACACTTTTTTTCACCACCTGGCTCCCGCAGAGCATGTCACCAGATATGGTTTCTGAGTTACATCTGTTACACCCCTGAAGTTAAGCAACGAAACCCAAAGATAGTATCGACAAGGGTAGTTGGTTGGGAACACTGAGTACTGCTAATTTCCCCACTCCTACCTCCCCGTCACCCCCGAAACAGCTTTCACAGGGTCCAGCCCGTCATGGCTGCTTGACCCACTCCCCCAGCCATTGGAGTAACAAACTGACACACCCTAAAATCTTTATGGGGTTCTTCTGGATTCTTGGGAACAATGTAAAAGTATCAGAGCTGGCAGGAGGTACAATAGTGAGACTAGTATTTGAATGGTGAGTAGTTTAAATTTCCCTGGGTAGTGCTACAGTTTAATTCTTAAAACCTGCAATGAAAATATCAGGCTATTTTGGGTAAGAAGCTACTGACAAGTAGAAAGGCTGTTTTACATTATCTAGAGCAGGAATCACATTTCAGTAATTCCTTGCCACGGAAATGACTTCACAAAGTGATTTTTCAAACTATTCCGAAAGTCTTTAGGGTAAGAGTTTTAGCTGAAAATCGGGAGGGGGGGGGGGGGTTGTACCTGGTTAAATACCAAAAAACCACAACTTCTGTTACTATCTGCTAGAATGAAAATAAATTGAAATTACCTTCTTCATCTAATAAAATATTGTCTGGTTTAATGTCCCTGTAAAGAAACAAAGATCAACTTGAGACAAAATTCAGATGGCAATAAGACAAATTACCAATTCAAAAAAATACTAATGAACAGCACTTAATATTTTTAATGACAATTTTAAAGCGATAGCATTGTTATCCTAACCAATAAATTCATTAGATTTTGTCAGCATAAGCCCATTTTATTTATGTCAAAACCCGCCTAAAGAAGTCTCCAGTAAATTTATCCAGTGAATTTATAGGCACTCCTCTTTTTCACGGGATGTATTTTGGGCATTAATGCGTCGGAGGAATCTGTATTGCATTAATTGTTGGGCGACGTGTGGGAGCGGCGAGTTGCGTTGGACACACCAGTTCTCGTCTGATCACTGAAGTTAAGCAACGCAAGCTCAGTCAGTAATGACATGGGTGGTCGCTCGGGAAA
The DNA here is from genome assembly GCA_013389805.1 of Trigoniulus corallinus. Taxonomy (NCBI): domain Eukaryota; kingdom Metazoa; phylum Arthropoda; class Diplopoda; order Spirobolida; family Trigoniulidae; genus Trigoniulus; species Trigoniulus corallinus. Next base: position 3,338,495 of record JAAFCE010005724.1, read on the forward strand.
GCTGGGTACTGCTAATACCCAATAATCGTCGTATTAGTGTAGTGTCTGTGCAGTCTATGCATTAGAACTATGCAGTGGACGGGTCCCTAATGACCTTGTAGTTGACGGGACCTTAAACACCAACAAACAACAACAAATTGGGCGACGTGTAGTTCCATCCTACTATCTTCAATTCGGAGAATGCATGACAGGCTAACATCTGGGCAACCAAGACTGGAGGGTGTTAGCACAGCATCCCCCTCGTTCCGAATTCTAACACTTCAGATACACTTTTAGATAGGCGAACTCGTATCTCAGTCAGGAGATGTTTATCGTGTAGTGCGACTATAATGTTATGCCGGCTTCAGCTTTTGTACGGAAATTATCTTCCATAGCAAGGTTGACGATGACAGGTTAATTTCTCAGTTGCGATTCCTCGTACCTAGCCGGTACAAGGAGCTACATCTTGGAATAAGGCATACCAGTCCTGACAAGTTTCCACCCAGAGGCGGTCCCCGCTATTGCTGGGTAAATGTCACTCCTCACTCGGTCGATTCAATGGATAGCTTGGAGGAGCACTACGTAAGGCGGGCTGTATGCCCAAACCCATGTTCCAAACTTGGGCATAGAGATAGGCATCTGGAGTTGATGCTGGGAGTTTAAGGATGCCCTTTATTATGTGCCGAACCTCTGACAAATTCCTGAGCAAACCTTCTGACTCTCTGGAAAAGGCTAAGACCATAATTATATCTGGTATAAGAGAGCTGTGAATTAGATCTAAATTTTGCTGTGGTTTAAGTGGCGGATGGGCCACCTTCACAACAGAGAATTTGTGAGATCAAACTCTCCCACTGTTGATCTGGCGCCTTTGTATGCTAAACCACTAGGCGTGATAAACACACCTATGTATTGCAGGTGATGGCTCCATGCTACTACTGTGGCTTACCCCAATCAACCATGAGAATGTGCAACACTCATTACAGTTCAGGGACATCCCCCTAGCCTTAAAGAACTCTGATATTCTGAGGAGCTCCTCTATGCCAATGTTCAACTCCACAATGGTAGCAATGAGATCCCTACCATTGCGGATCCAAAATGTGATTAAAGATCCAGGGTTAGCAGAGGCAGGGACGCCTCTGTATGGAAATATGTCGAGCTCCCCCCCCCATCCTTCCCATAATATTGTCCATTTTATTAACGTGCACAGGTTGACATTAAAAAAATAAACTACAGTATATCCACACCTTCCCAGTGTAACATCATAAGCAACATTTCATAAATTTTACAGAAAATAAAAGAAACGTCTTATTGTTCGTTTTTGAAACTGTACTCCAAGAGAGTTACATAACTTTTAAATTAATTTTAATTTAAAAAGGTGTTTTTAATTAATTTCTTTTACAAGGTTGTTCATTACAGAGGTAGTCCATTAGTCTTACCATTGCTTCACAAGAAAATCATTATACTAATGCCTTTTAGTGTTTAATTTGGTGGGGGTATGCTATAGACCAGTGGTCTTCAGGGGGTTCCACGAGTCAAAATAAAAATTTGACAAAAAATATGGAGCACTCACTAGATATCTAGTGTTTATTAACAAAAAAATATAAAGAAACATTTATTTGGAAATTAATCAGAAGCTTCATGTGTGGGCTGTCAATTCGTTAGCAGCAGCAAGATATACTTGATGTTTCTAAAGGTGGGATGGGGTCCCCCAAAACATGGGCCCTAATGACCTTTGTAGTCGATGGGCCCCAAAACACAAACAAACGCCAAAACATCTTATAGATCTAAGGGTTCCATGAATCGACAGTTTGAAGGCCCCTGCTATAGCCTCATCATCTTTATCATACCCTTATCCCGCCTGTGGCAGGGTCGGGTCTGTGGGTTCTAGCGCCTGAATACCTCCCACCACATCCCCAGCCACCTCACACACTACCATATACTTAAGGAAAACCTGCCCCCAACTTCAGCTTTTGTAAAGTAACAAATGGTCTTCATCATTATAGTACCCTTATCCCACCTGTGTCAGGGTCGGGTCTGTGGGTTCTAGCCCTCCACTACCGCCTGTCCCCCACCAGGTCTCCATTCACCTCCCAAACTACAATATCCTTATGGACAACCTGCACCCACGACTACTTTGGTCTTCCCTGCCCCAGGTACTTCCAACCACCTGCATTCCGGAAATAAACTTAATGAGCTCCTGCTCCCCTCTTCTAATTATGTATCCATACCACCTCAACCTATTTACCCTCATGTTTTCAGCGATGTCCACCATCACAGGCTACATCTAATATACTCATTCTTAATTCTATCAGCTCTCCACAGCCCACTCAGGTACCAAAGCATGTTCTTATCTGATCAGAGAAGACCTCGTACTTCTGGTATTTGACCAGGGCAAAAATCTTTTTAGCTGTGGTTTTGGCCTGCCTACATTGTATTTTTGATTCCTGGTTCCCTATCAAAATCCCCCTGTGGAAAGCAGCCTTCTTTTGCTTGATGGCTGTTTCTACCTTGTCATTCCACTACCATATCTGCCTGCCCTGGAATGCCTAATTTTTCTTGCAACCCTGTCCCACATGGCATCAGCTGTCCCTTCCCTGTCCCACATTGCATCAGCTGTCCGTTCCCAATCCCACTCTGCCTGCCTGTGACAATCTTGTCCCTGTGACATTGCTGACTCCTAATGATGACGGTCCAGGGCCCACAACGCACCCCTGAGGGCCACTTAAAAAATAACATTTATATATACTGTACATAAATACATACCCTGGAGCTTGCTGTTACAGTTGGAAACTTAAAAAAACTTACTGTGTGTCCTTCATCAGAATTACCCCAACAATTTGGAGCACACAACGATAAGGCATAGGACACAACTATAACTGAAGACTGTTTATAAATCCAAAATCCAAATTTGATGCTAAGCACAAAATATATTCCTTCACCACATAATAATGTACAATTATATTTAATTAATTATTAAATCGACTGTGATTAATAATTATTTGAATTGCACTAAAAACACGTGGGCTACAATGAATAATGAAGTGCAAATTTAATGAAGGTAATGATCTACAGGGACTCTATGTTGCAGTGGACTACTTGTAGTGACGTCATAGGATTGTTACGATCTTAAGTGTAGGCCTTCATACATAGGAGGTGCTGATAAAGCACTGTCACCAAGACACACAGTGCATGTACTCATTCAGTGGTAGGTGGCAGATAGGATGCATGCTGGTTGTATTTAGCTATGTCCACTAGGTGGGGTAATGACTGCATAATGGGCGTCGTCTGCAGTACAACCAGCCAATCATATGTGTGTGGGGGCGCTGTGCTATGAAAGCAGTTGACTTGTAGTCAACTGCACTTTTACACCTATTCCTTAACTCCCTCCATACATAATTGTGCACTGACGTCATCCATTTCTGTGTTGCTTCATTTGCTCATGTGGTACCTGCTGTGGTTGTGCATGCCACTGAACCAGCTTTTATATTTAACTACCTACACTTCATTTACCTTCATACCATAGATATGTGAGGGCTATTCCTTTTCAAGGTCTGATCAGTTGAAAATAAAAACCACATTGAAAGTTTGAACTGTTTTATCTGGAACATATAGGTACACATTCCAGCCATTTCTCTACATAGTCACCTCTCTGACTGAGACCTTTGCCATAGAGTGGTATGAACTTTTCTACAGCCTCATCATAAGAGGCAGCTGCCTGTCCTTTTAGCCAATTGTTTATGAGTATACTGGTCTGCAGCTCCTTGCCTGAGTCACACTTTTGTCCTCCAAGCCAGCTTTACATTTGAGCAAAGAAATGGAAGTTGGAGGGAGCCAAGTCTGGATTGTATGGTGGGTGCTGAAACACTTACTACCTGAAACACCACTTCATGGTGAAGCACTATTATGGGGGCGGCCTCGAGTGTTAGGCGAGCAGTACCCGAGTAGGCAGTGAAGAGAGCCACTTCAGTAGAATGCGAAAAGTCGAGATGCAAAGTAAAAATACTTTGGGATCCTAATTGATTGCAAAATTGTGTTATATTTCCTTGAAACGACACATTTACAGTTCACTCTTATTATTTTGGCCACCACTGTATAATGGTGCATGAGCTGCATAATTTTATTTTGCCCTATATTAAAACAATAAAAAAAACTATTTAATGCAGGATAAAACTGATTACAGCTTCAATAAAGGCCTAATGTGCAGAATGTGATTAAAGCTAAGAAAGTGATAATCTCAAAAAATGTTGCTTATGATAATTTACTAGGAGGGTGTCGATATATTCCTACCTTTTTGAAATGATAGATCCAACAATAGCCAAGCTGGACAACATATTACATATTACTAAAACGCTCTTTGAAGAAAGATTATAGTGGAAATATATTAAATTTAGTCTATTTCTACTATAATCTCCTATTATTAAAAACAAATCACAAACAAATTTATGTTAACACAATTTATAAAATAGTAGGTATTTTTCATCTTTTATTTTTGTACAATAATGGTTTAAGATAATCACAAGAATTGGAAGCTGCAATTTAAATGAAAAGAATATTAATTGCAAAAACTGAAGAATAAGAAAACGAAATAAAATAAACAAAAATATTTGTTATTTAGGGATAATTAATATAATAAAGTGAGGTAATAATAATTCAGAAAATGAAGAGAGAAATACAAAATATAAATGTATAAGAAGAAATAATCAATACTGAAATGATCTTGAAAAATCTGAGAATAAGGAAGCTGTTCAATAAAAGTGCTTCATCTCATTAAATTTTAAAAATATAAATGATTTGTTTATAGTTTTGATATCAAGATTTTCTACATAGCTAAATAAGACGATTTATCCTGACTCATACTAGACCTCAAATACAGTAGAGTCCCGCTTATCAGACATTCGTTTATCCAACGTTCTGTATTAACTGACATTGACTGAATACAGTCTCCTCTTGCACCATTGGCACGATATTGATTCCGGAAAGTGATACCATGTGGAAAACAAAGTGTGATAACAAATTTCTTTAAACATTAAACATGTATTTACATGTATGCATGTATAATTAAATATTATGAATAAGAAATGCTTGTTTTGCCATTATTTTGTCCTATTATTTATGCATTTCGGATTATCTGACTTTTTTGCTTATCCAATCATCTCATTATCTTGTTGAAAGATAAATGACTCACAAAGACTCAATTTTTGAGCTCTTTCTTTTAAATTTTTTTGTAAGATATGTTGGCCCACAATACTATTGATGAAAACCAAATTACTGACACCTGAGGCACTCATACACCCCCACACTAGTACACTCCCACCACCATGCTTGACAGTTAGGATGAACTTCTTAGGATTAAGTTGTTCATTTGATATCTGCCACAAATTACCTCTTCCATCTGATGAAAATATACTAAATTTTGTGTGTTCCAGAAACTCTGTGGTTCACTTTGATGCAATTTATTGACTTTCCTAATGAAGGGCTCCTGATGAGGTGATCGACCATTACAACCAGCATTTTTCAAAACCAATCAAATTTATTGACGTAGCACAGATAAATTGCAATCACTTTCCAACATTCTTGAAAGTTTTTGTGGACTTATTTTTGGATTTTCTCTCACCACTAGAAGATAGCCAGACTATACACTTCTTCAATTTTCTTTGGTTAACTGACAATTTCTTTGGTTGCTTCATATTTTCTAATAACTGATTGAATAGTTGCACATGGTTTTTTAAAATACTAATTGTGCTTCATTTGAAGGCAATAATTAATATCACAATATATGGACTGACAGCCCAAGGTGAATGAACACTATTTCACAAGTGAAAAATTGCTTTACTACACAATTCAATTTGTGTTTTGCACACTAATTTTCCAGTGTTTGTTCAATAAAATAAGCATTCATATGTCTTCTTTTTTGCTTGGGGTAATTAAAACTTATTTTACAGAGTGCATCTTTTGCATCCATATTATTGTTCAAATTTAGTTTTATTGTCTTAATTCTGAAAATAGTTCAAATGCATTAATATCTGTCTGTCACTTATTTGGGTCTGTTAATTTTGATTGCAATTTGGGTCTCTCGAGTACAACCCTCACTCAATTTGACATATGCCTCATAAATTTCACCAATTTGTGTTTTAAGGGTTCAACTACATCTCCATGGACACTATGTGGTATGCATTATTTTGAAGTTTGAGAACATCAGAGGCCGCCCACAATCCTTTCACATTTTGAGCAAATAGACAGATCAGCTCTGGGTAGAGGGTGACCCTGGTGGACGTCCCGGTTTATCTTCAAGGTTCCAATGGTGTAAGTGGGAAGTACTAGGCTGGTCGTTGCCGCTTGTAACTATGAACTATATACTGTATCTGATAAAAGTCTATGGAAGGCCAATAGCGGTTAGACGGTAACAGATAGAAATATGGAATAGTGTCCAAGGCTTTAGCTACATCAAGACCAAGGGTCACCCACATCTCCCAAGACACTCCTGCTAATATCTTTGGCATATGGGGGTGCACTTCAAAACGGTTTGCGGGCCTCCTCTTGCCGACCCCTGACTGAGACAATGACTGCTGTGATAACTGTGGCCACTGTAGTAGATATACCACCATCCAACCTATGGAAAGCGCGCGGGAAATGGTGGAAGGTTTGGGGGTCAAAGCGGGCAACAAGGATGTTATGAAAGGCCTTCATGAACATAGACGTGATCATGATGGGCCTCCATTCTTTTGTTTTGTGGGGTGTTTAGGGTATTTCAACTACAACATCATTAGACCCCCATCTACTACACAGTTCTAATGCAGAGACTGCACAAGCAATACAATAATGTGGCGATTTTAGGCTAGTAGAGATACACATGTTAGCAGTGCCGTAACAGGGGTATGAAGCGCCTGTGGCAAGTGTCTAACTTTCACTTGCCCGTAACCCAATAATGACTAAAAACAAACATTTTGTGCCCCAAACCCAGTTGCGCTCATGGCGGCCGCCTTCTTCGCCACGCCCTCGTTACGGCCCTGCATGTTAATACTATCTGGGATTGCGTTGCTTAACTTCTATGATCTGACTAGAACTGGTGTATCCGGCGCAATAAGCCACTCCCGATGGGCCTCCAGTTGGTCGATTTATCTCTATTCCCATTCTTTTGGATCATTAGGGTTCGACACCTCTTCCAACAATCGGGAAGGTCTCCTATCATCAGCAGCAGCATTGGTTGTAGGATTAAGTTGGCAGCAGACTATAAAAATACGCTGTTGGGATTGGCTCGAGTTCCTCCTTGGTTACACGCATGCATAACAGAATACAAAACGCATCATTTGAAATATAAAATTTGGGAAAAGATGTAATTCAAATTGCACTATAATAAACCAAAACATTATCGATTTTGCTTACCTATGAATGATATGCTTGCACTGAAGATAGTCCAAAGCCAATGCTATTTCACAAATATATAATTTGACACAGTCTTCATCAAATTGCACATCCTGTTGTATATGATATCTTAGATCACCACCTAATAAAAGGTCCACAACCATAAACATGTCCTCTTCATCTTGAAACGAAAACCATAAATTCACCAGAAATGGGTGATCCAGTGTTGCAAGAATGTCTATTTCTCGTATCACATTACGAACTGCATCTTTTATAATGCAATGGCGCTTGTTCATATATTTCATGGCATACATTTTATTTGTATCTCTCTTTTGTACTATGCAAACCTGAAAAATGTAAGTCATAAATAATTTTAATAAAAAAAAAGACGCCCCTACTAAGGCCGACTGGAATATGAACATCAACACACACCACAACCAAAATACATTAGCATTCAACACAAAGACAAGGGAAACTCTGAAATGGAACATGACATTTTCACTCTTCCACTATAAACTTGATAATAAACTACAGTGTCTTGAAAGCCTGAAATCCCTGTGAGGACAGTATGAACAATGAGCAACAAACTGATGAATGAAATTGGGCAAAAGTCTCGAATGCGCAAGTCACTTCTATGCATGACAGAAAAGCATACATGGCGATCAGAAAGTTAAGAAAAATGCCAGGAGCGTTTTGAAGGGTTTGCTGAAGTTCAGCAACGCAATGCCAGCTATTACTACCATGGGTGGCCGCTTGGGAAAACAGGGTACTGCTAATACCCAATAATCGTAGCATTAGTGTAGGGTCTGTGCAGTCTCTGCACGAGCTATGCAGTGGATAGGACCCATGCAGTGAAGAACGCTAAAACACCAACGAAGCAAAAACCGAAGCAGCCACCTACTTCAGAAAATATATGCTTAAATAAGAATTGGATAGGTCAGAGTTAACACAATTCATTGATCTAATATAAAATCAGCTAACAACTTTTCCCGCTTATTGGAGCGCCTTCACCTCCCAGGGAGCGGCGAGTTGCGTTGGACACACCAGTTCTCGTCTAATCACTGAAGTTAAGCAACGCAAGCCCAGTTAGTACTGACATGGGTGGTCGCTCGGGAAAGCTGGGTACTGCTAATACCCAATAATCGTCGCATTGGTGTAGTGTCTGTGCAGTCTATGCATTAGAACTATACAGTGGACGGGTCTCTAATGACCTCGTAGTTGGCGGGACCTTAAACACCAATAAACAACTTCACCTCTCACACACACACCCCAAAGTATTAATCACATGATGCTACTACTTCAAGGCCATTATTAATATCATCATCACCGTCATACCCTTATACCTCCACTCCCGCCTATCTTCCGCCAGGTCGCCGTCCACCCCACACACTACCAAATGCTTACGAACAACCTGCTGCCACGTCTGCTCAGGCAGGCAGGTGCAGCTCAAAAAGTTAACATAACCTGCGAATATCGGCATTGGCCTTATTCTCGAAGGCCGAACAGAGGGCCGGATCACAATGCACGGCTCCCAGCTGTTACTCATATTTGGATTAATATAGACATTTAAATCGGCAAGTCTTACAGGTGTAGGAACTCGCGTTCTGGTGTCAGTGAAGGGAAAAGTGCTCAAAGAATAAAACAGGCTGACGTTGCAGCAGTAGGCCAGCTCCTAACGAATGCAGTTCAACAGTTTCTAATGTAGGGGAGACTGTTGTACCTAGGGCCAATTTTTTAAAAAATTATTGTAGCTTTAGCCCTAATAACATTTTCGTGGGGTCACCTGTCTCAGTTGATGCTTTGATATCTTATTGACATAATTACCATACATATGCAACCCACCAACTCACCTGAAAAAGATTCAAGGGAAAAAAAGTGAGAGGGTACAAAGTGGATCATGGTACAATATGCTCATGTTCCTTGAAACAGCCACCTTGTACCTTGAGCCATGCTTACAAATATGTTGCTAAAACCATAGTTAGCCATAGTTAACTTGACTTTCATTATCAAAATTATGTTTTACATGTATACAATCAAACATTGACAACAAAAATGAAAATTTTTTGTCTAATTTGACAAGCAAAAATCATAAACATACGTTTCCCACTCATTAGAGAACTTCAGTGATCCGTTAGTAAACAACGTATGTTATGCAAAGCAGACGAATTACGTCCTGTGCAGGTGCACATGTCCTTATTAGGAATTTTGCCCATGCACAGGACGTAATTAGTCTGCTTTGCATAACATGCGTTGTTTTCTAATGCATGATTCAAGCTCTCTATTGCCTTCTACCCCAACACAGATAGTGAACCCAATAGCCACATTTTATGCACCTGCACCATCAGGGCCCGCTCTATGGGGGTGCAACCGGGTATTAGTCTGAGGCGCCAAAATTTAGGAATGCCATTTTGGCTGTAAATGTGAGAAAAACTGCGGCTTGAACTTGCATTATATTCTTAAGGGGCGGCAATTTGTCTTTTTGTCTGGGGCGATGTAAGCGCTAGCGCGGACCCTGTCACCATTTTTCTCCACTGCTGTCATTTTTGTTTTAATTCCAAAATCTGAAAGACACAAAATAAATGTTGTCCCTCTTAATTTGTGCCATGAACAACTGGGAGAGCGGCGAGTTGCGTTGGACACACCAGTTCTCGTCTGATCACTGAAGTTAAGCAACGCAAGCCCAGTTAGTACTGACATGGGTGGTCGCTCGGGAAAGCTGGGTCCTGCTAATACCCAATAATCGTCGCATTAGTGTAGTGTCTGTGCAGTATATGCATTAGAACTATACAGTGGACGGGTCTCTAATGACCTCGTAGTTGACGGGACCTTAAACTCCAACAAACAAACAATGAACAACTGGCTCATGGTACAAGATGCAATAGTGCCCTAGGTACAAGGGTATGCGCTTTTCAACAACAATGTCTACTGACACACGATTATATAAGATAATTGTTAGAATTTATGCTCATTCTACTCACCTAATAATAGGATATTCAACAGTAACATTGCATGTAATCTGCGTAGATTAGCTTAATGAAAACTCACACTCCAATGGAAGCACAAATGTTTACTTTTTGTGTCCAAAAATTTCTTTTTGACATAGCACACGTGGTTGGTTTGCAAGCACGCCAAAACTCACAAGTATGAACTAGTATGTCCCTTAGAATGACATACTGTATCTCCATAACAGCTACCTAAATGGCGACATGTGCCACATATTCAAAGTGGTTCTAGGTACACCATGGTCTAGATACAACAGTCTCCCCTACTCTTATTTACAGCAGGGTCCGCTCTAGCGCTTATTCGGCCCGGACAAAAAAGAACAAACTGCCGGCCCTTAAGAATATAATGCAAGTTCAAGCAGCAGTTTTTTCTCACACAATACACCTCGTAGTTGAAGGGCCCGAGTCAAAATTGCGCCCTTAAATTTTGGCGCTCCGGTCTAATGTCCGGGTTGCACCCCCTCCCCCCCCCCTAGAGCGCTTAGAGGCCCTGGTTACAGCAGGACAAATGGGTACCTGACTTTGTCATGGTTGGGAAAAGGGGTTAGTGTGTTTCAGTGCCCAGCAACTACAATGGTCATTCAGACCCTCATCTACAGTATAGTTCTAATGCAGAGTCTGCACAGACACTACACTGCTAGGACGATTTGGGTATTAGCAGAACGTAGTGCTCCCAAGCGGTCACCCATACCAGTACTATTTGGGGTTGCGCTGCTTAAAAAGGGGTTAGGAATGACGATTACAGCACGAGAAAAGTATGAGCAAATTGTCGAATATATTTGGGATAAGGCGCTCTTACAAATTTTGGAAAACTTGTTTGTGCATGTTGTTTTTATTAATGACGCATGCAGTATAAAGATGTCAGAATTTTATTATGTAGTCATTTGAATTTCTCCGTATTTAATAAAGCGTCCCTGGGGTGTAATTATCCTGAACTACAGTTTTAGCATAAAGATATACAAGGCTCCAGGGGCCGCCCAACGCCATTATAAAAGTTGCTGTTCTTATATTCAGTGAATTAATATAACAAGAGGAATACTTTTCCGCATTTATTGTGAGGGTGCTGATCGGAGCAACAGCTTGAAGTCCAATGCTGCAGCTTTTTGTCATGTTCCTGGACACCATCATCATACCCTTATCCCGCCAGTGGCAAGTTCGGGTCTGCAGGTTCCAGCCCTACACTCCTGCCTACCTCTCACGAAGTCCTCGTCCACCCCACGCACTACCATCTCCTTATGAAAAGCTGTGGGAGCGGCGAGTTGCGTTGGACACACCAGTTCTCGTCTGATCACTGAAGTTAGGCAACGCAAGCCCAGTTAGTACTTACATGGGTGGTCACTCGGGAAAGCTGGGTACTGCTAATACCCAATAATCGTCGCATTAGTGTAGTGTCTGTGCAGTATATGCATTAGAACTATACAGTGGATGGGTCTCTAATGACCTTGTAGTTGACGGGACCTTAAACTCCAACAAACAACAACAACAATTATGAAAAGCTGTCCCCCTGTCCCGGGTGCTTCCAACCACATTCATTCCTGTAATGAACGTAAAGAAGCTCCTCCCCTTTTCTCATTACGTGACCATAACACCTCAATCTACTCTCCCTCATTTATTCCGCGATGTCCCCTATCCCCAGGCTACCTCTAATATAACTTACTCAGTCCAAATTCTATCACCTCTGGACACCCCGCTCAAATTACGCATCATTCGCATATCGGCTACTTGCATTCTATTTTCGGGACTTTTCCAGGGAGCAGTTTATTGCGTTGGTCACACCAGTTCTCGTTTGATCACTGAATTTAAGCAACGAAACCCCAGCTAATACGGACATGGGTGGCCGCTTGGGAAAATTGGATACCGCTAATACGCAACAACCGTCACCTTAGTGTAGTGTCTGTGCAGTCTCTGCATTAGAACTACGCATCGGACGGGGCTTTAATGACCTCGTAGTTGAAGGGCCCGAAACCACCAACGAACCAACGTGACTCTTACTCATTGTCCAACACTCTGATTCATGTAACAGCTGGCCTAACCAGTAAAACTTCCTTTTAAACTTGAGTGGGACCCTTCTATCACACAGGACTCCACTTCCCTGTCTCCATTTTCAATCATCTCCCAGTGATTCTATAGGTCACATACGAGTATCTCCACATTACTCTGGGACACTGATCCTAAGTATTTTGCCTCTTCAACCTTTGTCATCAGCTAGCCCGCAGGGAGTACGTTACCATTATTTTCCTGTCCTTACCAACTAAATGCTAAATACCGGTATTCTGTCTTCTTCGTGTTTATCTTTAGGTCTCCGTTTTCTATCTGTTCTCTAATATCGTTTAAGTCCGTCTCAACTTGTTCTCTGGAGTCCCAAAGTTTCCCTACATCGAAGCCCATTCTGTTATTCCAGTCAGTACCTCGTCCATAACCAAAATGATAAGGTATAGACTTATTGCTGAATCCTGGTGAATCCCAACCTTCACTGGAAAGCCTCCAGTACTTCCTCATTCGGTTTCGTTCGTTTTTGGTGTTTTAGGGCCCCTTAACTACAAGTTAGTGTCAGTGGACGGGGGACAGACACTGCACTACTGGGACGATTTTTGGGTATTAGCAGTACACAGTTTTCCCAAGCGGCCACCCAAGTCACTACTAACTGGGGTTGCGTTGCTTAACTTCAGTGATCAGACGAGAACTGGTGTGTCCAACGCAATAAGCCACTCACTAGTATTTCTCCAAGGAGTCCTTTGTTTGGCAATGGAACCCTCATACATATCCTCAATACACCCTTGTTCTACCCCCTTTTTTGTAGTATGTTCTGTTCCTGGCGAAATTCATGGAATTGTTGGAAATTACTTACCTTTCCAAAGCTTCCTTTACCAATGGCACGGAGTATTTGAAAGTGGTCGAAATTTACTGAAAGAGAGAAACATTTGAAATGGAATTTAAAGCTTTAGCTGATAAATGATAGGACATTCAAGTTGACACTATGAAATAATGGAACCTCCATGATAACGCAGTTTATGGTGTGTTTACATCACAATTTAACTGCAAGACAGCCATTTCCAAATAATGATTGCCGTTTAAGAATTTCAGCGTCGTAAATATCTGTCTAAAAACAATCTCAATCAGCAGTTAGAAAATGTGGACACAAATTTATACTCTAGATCGGGAATTTCTTTCTCAATTCGGTAATACACTTTAACCATAAAGTAAACTACATGACATCTTTTCATAAACACTGTCACTATCAATGTAAACCAACAACTACGTTCTAACAAGCTTCATAATAGTGTTTCCCTTACCAAAGCACCTCCTAATCCTTTACCCGCCTATGACAGGGTCGGGTACCCATCTTTGCCACTCTGGATGGACATATGCTCAATCTGCTGGACGGTGTTTTCACACAACCAGCTGCAACCCCTATCCTTATTCCTCGTCACCCTACTGTTCGTTGGGGCACCTCACCGAGCCCCTACAGCTGGGAAATCTCCCTCATCTACCCTTTGCATAGTATAGGGCCCGCCTCTGTGGCGCAGTCAGTAGCAAGCTCGGTAACTGCGTCAGTAGATCTAGGTTCGATAATGAACAGAGATGGGTTGGCTTCTTTGGATTCATTTAATGGGTTGGGGAGTTAGCCAAGCAGCCATAACAGGATGAACCCTTAGGAGGCTGCTCGCGGGTAATGAGGAGGTAGGTAGTGGACATAGGAAAGGGGAAATTTACAGCGCCCAACGTTCTTTACCAACCACCCATGTTGGTACTAGCGTGGGCTTGCGCTGCTTAACTTCAGTGATCTCACGAGAACTAGTGTGTCCAACGCAACTTGGGGCGGACAGATCCTTCTTTCGGATGAGAAGTAAGACCGAGGTCCCGTGTGGTGTACGATTGCATTTGCACGTAATTTGCATGTAATGGGCAGATGAGGCAAAGTTCCCAGGTGTAGGACCTCGCCCCCTGGGGTAGGAGGCCCCAAAAAGCAGTAGACCGACGTAGCCTTGGATTGAGAGGCGGCTGCACTGTGTTTCCACTCAGAGGGACAAGATGGGCACCCAACCCTGCCATAGACGGGAAAAGTTAGGAGTTGCCTGCTGGTAAACATGATTACGGAAATGTGTTTCTGTAGTAAAAAAAAAAAAGGACTGAATTAGTATTTCGTTTTGTTTTGTTGGTGTTTTAGGACGCTTCAACTTCACAGGTCATTAGAGCCCCGTCCATTGCATAGTTCTAATGCGGAGATTACACAAACGCTGTGTTAAAATACTGACCAAATCATCGCCCTTATGTCCATTTAGAGGGATAAGATGGGTACCCGACCCTGCCATGGGCGGGAAAAGGGTTTGAATTGCTTTGCTATCCTTTGCATAGTGAACAGGGTTCTTTGACTTGCAAATGACTTCGTACGCCACACGGGGCCACAGCTTCACTTCCCATCAGATGGAAGGCGAAATCGGAGCCTCCCTCTCGCTGGAAAGAAGGTAACCCACCTAGATCCAGAATAGAACCAGGTACCACTGCCACACAAATCGAACGCTACCTTCTGCGCCGCTGAGGCGGGTGTCTTGCTTTTACCTGAAGTTTCGTTGGAGAGATACACCCCTAAGTGCGCGTTCCGTCGGAAGGGAATTAAAACCTTGATCCGTGTGGTGTGAACAATCACCCCACCATACGGATTTGCTGTTGTTCATTGGTATTTTTGGGCCCACAATTCTTTGGTTATTAGAGCCCACCTAGGCATGGAAAAGAGATCAACTGTAGGCAAAATTCCCTTGTGTAGGAACTTCCCTCTGGTGTTGGTGAAGAAACAGTGCCCCAATGAAGGAATAGAAGGATGCATACATTAGTTCGGCAGGCGGTTCCATTACTCTTTTTGTTTTTTTGGTGTTTAAGGGTCTTTCAACTACAAAGTCATTAGAGCCCCGTCCACTGTGGAGTTCTAATGAACAGACTACACAGACAATACACTAATGCCCCAATTTTGGGGTATTAGCGCTACCTAGTTTTCCCAAGCGCCCACCCATGTTAGTACTAGCAGGGATTGCGTTGCTTAACTTCGTGAGCAGACCAGAACTGCTGTATCCATTGCTTTGTGTTGTTGGTCATTTAAGGCCATTCAACTGCAAGTTCATTAATGCCCCGTTCACTGCGTAGGTCTAATGAAAAGACACCACTGACGACGCTACAGTAGCTTAACTTCAGTAATCAGGCGAGTGTGTCCGGCGCAATACAGCCGCTTCCGGGCTTCCTTGAAATACCGTCTAACAGGTCGCTCACGTGCCCTAATGGGACCGAGCTTCTACACCTGGGAATTGTACCCGTTGCCTAGTAGATAGGGCTCTTTTACGTGCAAATGACGGGGTACACCACACGGGTCCATGGCTTTGCTTATCATCCAACGGAAGGCGCACTAGCGGATCTCACTCGCCGAGAGAAGCAAACTAACAGCGCCTTCTAATAAACGGCGCCCTCCAATAACCGGCGCACCTTTCAGATGAAAAAATAGTAAACAGCGCCCTCTAATAAACGGCGCGCCGTTTATTTCAAAATAAGTTAACTTGAATTTTTTAATGATTATCCCTTTAATGCTGCACAGGGATACTGATGTCATCATCATCACACCCTTATCCAGCCTGCGGCAGGGTCGGGTCCGTGGGTCCATTAAACATGCTATGACTGGGAACACCCCAGTCTGGCGTCTGGAACCCGCAGGAATATTGGCTGGTTGTCTGGGGGGGATGGCGGCCTACCCCACTGTTCCAAAACCACATTTTACAACCAAAATATAAATTGTGGCAGGTAAATTACTGCTTTGTCAGTTTTAATATTGCATGGTGTCTGACCTATTGCACAATAACTATAATGCAATAAGGAGTCAGGCTCATGCCCAAACAGAGGTACTGGTGTACCCCAGGATTTTCCTTCCTCCTCTGTTGTGTGGGTAACCCTGGTGCAATGCGATTCACAGTATTTTCACATGATAGGTTGAACTTCCTAATAAGTCACAGATGGGTGGTTAATTGCTTTTCACTATTCGAATAAGGATGGATGGCGTACTCCTGTACTCCTGTGTAAAGTTTAAATGGCCATACGAAGTGCAGGAAAAGCCATATGCAGTGCATAAAGAGCAAAAAATTCATTTGCTTTAACCACCACATTAAAATTGTTTATAATGATATTTTTTCTATGTTTTTGAGCATTGCAAGCAAGCAATCACCCTATCCACCAAGTAATCACACAATCCAACAAGTAATCCACCACGTAACCACCAAGCAATCACACACCCAGTGAAATAACTTGCTGGCAAGTGCTCTCAGACACTACTTGCACACATTTTTGCTACTTATGTAAACGCTTGCACAAGTTACCATCGGAAGTACTTGCGCAAGTTGTTTGCTCATGTAAACTAAGCTTTAGTGCAGATATTTTTGAAAGAAAAGTTTCAAAGAAAAAGTATTCGTTAGCATTTAAATTGTTGGGAATTTTTGCAGCTGAGAATGATGGTAATCGTCCTGTGGCTAAATCTCTACAGTTATCTGAATCTAGGGTAAGGATTTAAATTTTAAATGAACCATTGATTATTTTTCTTAATTTCATTTTTCAATAAATTCAGATTCGAGAGTGGTGTCATCAAAAATCAAAATTAATGCAATCAACTTGTCTGGCTAAAAAGTTTCCATTTATAAATGTAAAAAATAATAAACAGCGCCCTCCAATAAACGGCTCAACAAAAAAGCCTTTATGAGTGCGCCGTTTATTAGAATAAATACAGTAATAAACAGCGCCCTCTAATGAACGGCGCACTGTTTATTAAAGGTACTGAATTCATCATCATTATCACAACACCCTTATACCGCCTGTGCCAAGGTCGGGTCTATGGGTCAACGAACCAGGTGTCTGGAACCCACAGGAATATGGACTGGGTTGTCTGTGGAGAGTGCCTTATTAAAGGTACTGAAATATAAACAGCGGTCTCCAATAAACGGCACAACAAAAAAGCCTTTAAAAAAAAAAAAACGGCGCCGTTTATTAGAATAAATACGACATAGATAATACATCGGGGAATTTTAATTGAACGATAAAAGCGAAATTAGATCGTACGATTTAATTACGAAAATTCAAAAAATATTTTTCTAATTAAAAATGAAGCATTTTTAGTTATTTTACAGTACGGTCTGGTAGACATGCTTACCGGAAGTTAAAAAAACAAAAAAAAAAAACAACAACAACAACATGTGCATTTTATTCAGGAATGTTGATAACCTCCCACAGGCGCTTATTTACCCCTTTCCAGTGCTTTGCATGGGCAGTAAGACCGTGAATCCCGTGTGTAATGAAGGATTTGACCTGCACGCAAGAAACCCTTTAAGCCAGGCATGTGAAACTGGAGCTATACCGGGGGCCGCATTGGTAACTTGAGGACCACACCCACTTTTTGTGGGTTGGCCGTGTTGATTAATACCACCCCCTGCATTGTTCTAGTGCGGAGACTGCACAGATACTACACTAATGCAGCGATTATTGGGTATTAGCAGTACCCAGTTTTCCCAAGGGGCCACCCATGTTAGTAGGTCTACTAGCTGGGGTTGCGTTGCTTAAGGGAGCGGCTATTTGCGTTGGACACACCAGTTCTCGTCGGATCACTGAAGTTAAGCAACCCAACCCCAGCTAGTAGTAACATGAGTGGCTCCTTGGGAAAACTGGGTACTGTGCAGTCCCTGCACTAGAACTACGCATTGGTTGAAGGGCCCTAAAACACCAACGAACGAACAAAAAATGCGTTGCTTAACGTCAGTGATCAGACGAGAACTGGTGTGTCCAACTCAGTAAGCCGCTCCCGACTTCTTTCCGGCAAGAGAGAAACCCCAAGTACGCCTTCCTTCGGATGAGAAGTAAAACCGAGGCCCCATGTGGTGTACGATGACTTTTGCACTCAAGCGAACCCCCTCAGTAGTAGTATGAATCTAAGTGTAGGAGCTCGTCCACTGGCGTCGGTGGAGTGCCCCAACGAACAGTAGACTGACGATAGGTAAGCAAAGGGGTCGTCCTTGTATCCATTCAGAGGGGAAAGATGGGTACCCGGGCCTGCCATGGCGGGCAAAGGGGTATTAATGTGCATAGTACTGTTTTAACAACGTTCATGAATAAAGTAATAAATACAGTAGCTTGGTTAGATTGTGGAGCATGCGCAATTTAAATTTATCCTCTTTGAGGACGGTAGTTATTCTTGCACTGCTATAGCAATCTTTTGCAGGTCGCAGATATTCTTATTATTTCCCCCATGTCCCACACACCCAAACTACCCCTAAAGTATTGTGCCCTAATTCGATCTGCCTTTGACACCCCACCCCATATACCGCAGCATGCGCATTTCTGCTACTCTCGTCCTATTTGCATAGTTCTGCACTGCCTCCAATACTGTAACCCAAATAGTATGGCTGGCTTACTCTTTGTCCTGTGGACGTTCAACTTCATTGGGACCCCTCGATCAAACAAGACACCACTTGCCTGTGTATCCACTTACCGCACAAAGGCTTTTTTGTTGCGTCGTTTATTGGAGGGCGCTGTTTATATTTCGATACCTTTAATAAGGCACCCCATAAAGAACCCAGCCAATTTTCCTGTCGATTCCAGACGCCTGGCTGGGGTGCCCCCATTCAGAGCATGTTCAATGGACCCACAGGCGGCATAATGATGAATTCAGTACCTTTAATAAACAGTGCGCTGTTTCTTAGAGGGCGCCGTTTATTAGAGTGAGCTGATAATTAGAATCCATATGGTAATTCATTCTACATTGATTATATGAGTCACACCAGAGCACAGCATTTTACGAAGCTGGCTGCCGACCTAAACTGCAACCCCTCTGCTTATTTATGTCTAGCTTACTTTCGTTGGGGCCAACCAATAAGCCAGGGTAGCGCCCCTACACCTGGAAATTTTGTCTATCTACTCGTTGCGTAGCGGAAAGAGTTCTTTTACGTGCAGTGGTGACATCGGTAGGGCATCGGTTTACTTTCCATCCGACGGAAGGTGCCCCGGAAGAGTCAACCCACCTCGATCCACCATCTGCAACCACTGACGCAGTAGTCCAATGCGCTGCTTAGCTTATTCGTCATTGCCGTAGACTGACGTGTTTCCCTCCTGGCGTCGGTGGACCAAAAGAGAAGACATTAGCTGGGCTGCACATAAACCTGCCAGAGGCCAGAAGAGTATAAAAAAACGTTGAGTTTCAAGTATTCATTGTCTACAATGTCCCCAAAAATATGAAATTGACTTCCAGAAATAAACTACTCGCCACTCCCTCGGTGACACAGACGTACTCATATTTCTTGTGTCAGAATGAAGAGGGGTTTCCCCCAGGGCGTCTTTCGTTGGGTGGTAAGTAAAGCCAAGACCACGCTGAAAGTGTGGGTCACCAGAAGCTCGCCTCTAGTGTCGGTAGAGAAAAATTACAAATTTCGATAAATAAGCAAAGTATTTGCAGAATTCCATCGGTAGCCGGCTTTATAAAACTACGCCTAAAAAATTCCCGTTGTTTCCCAGTATGACAAAGTCGGCCAACCGACCCTGCCAACGGTGTAAAAGGGGTTTTTTACGATAAAATATAATAGGGCCTACTACATAATAATGAGGGAAATGCAATAAATGCATTATTACGGTAGCGTGCTTCACTTAATGTCCAACCCAATTCTCTTTATGGGTGGGCGACAGGGAAGCCGGAAGCGCCGTACCATGAAGATGGCATTTTTTGATCGAATCATTGGTGTTTTAGGGCCCTTCAACTACAAGGTCATTCGAGCTCCGTCCAATGCATATTTCTAGTGCAGACTGCACAGACACTACACTAATGCGACGATTATTTGGTATTACCACTTCCCCGTTTTCCCAAGCGGCCACCTAGGATAGGTTGCGTTGGTGTGTCCAACGCAAAAAAACAGCCGCTCCAATGAACAGGGCAATAAAACCATCGCCCAGGGTGTGTCCGATGTTAAGTACTCGTACGAGACATCGTGGTCGACAACAAATATACAGCCTAGCAGCCAATGACAAGGTTAGGGTTTTCTGAAGTCGTTGTCCGGACTCTCATAACATCTATTTTAACAGTAGTCTAATAATAAGTTGGCACCAAAAAGTGGAATTTTTGTGTCGATTTCACAGAGTCACCAACGCAAGGCACCTGCCCTTGATTCCTACCTCAGCTTCAGCGTAGCAGGACCAGTTCATCTAGGCATATTCTTAATTTCCTTCAAAGAAACAATTTGTCACAGGCCCCCGTCACATTCTCCTGGCAATGTGCTCACAACCACAAGTAGCTATACGTAGAGAAGATCTTTCAGTTTGTTTGTGGCATTGGGGGTTAATAGTTTAAAGGCCCCATACACGACCAAAGATTCTGCGCAACGACTGGGTTTGTGCAGTATACTGTTTGCGCAAACTTTGATCCACCATACATGTTGCAATTGCTTGTAGCCTACAAACCTCAGTCGTCATCATACCCTTATCCCGCCTGTGCCAGGGTCGGTATGCTTAGGATCAGTGTTCCAAAGCAACGGGGAGATAAATTCGGATGTTTCGCATAGAATCAATGGGGGTTCGTTGAAGTAGAGACAGACAAGCGGAGTCCTGTTTGATAGGCGGGTCCCAAGAAGGCTGAGAAGGAAGTTTTACAGGGCAGTGGTTAGGCCAGCTATGCTACTTGAGGAAGAGCCACGTAAATATAATGCAAGTAGCCAAGATGCGAATGCTGCGGAACATCAGTGGGGTGTCAAGAGCTAATAGAATTAATAATGAGTATATTAAGGCCCCCACACACGATCAGTTTGGTGTGTCAGTTCGGTGTGTGCACATCGATGTGTTCAGTTTTGGTGTGAAGGAATGAATTGCCCACACACGATCAGTTTGGTGTGTCCCGTACTTATGTTCCTTTTCGTTAAACGTCATGTGACGTCAGTTGATTGTCCACATCAACCAGTAATTCTACCGTTAAGCGGGGGTTACACGCTAAGTTTAGCATCAGTTCAGTCCATGATCTTGATCAAGAATAGACTGATGCCAAACTGATGGATTGATGGATGGCATTACACCATCAGTCAGACTGACTATCAGTCTCCTAAAAAACCCTGATTGCGCAAAAGAAACCATGGATTGCAATAAGGAAAAAGCTTGTATTGCAATTATAATAGGTTTAGCAACAAGTGGTAAAAGGCAACGTTGGACCAGGTGCGGATCCATATGGGGAGCAATGCAGCAATTACTCCACCCTCAATGCCCCAACTGGGGTGAAGCCGTTTTTGACAAAGCAAGATACATGCATGAAGAAGATACCTTGCTAGTGAGAATTTTCATGCTAGACCCATAAGCCTAGATCTCCACCAGCACCCAGGCAACACCGCTCCACCCCAACACCCACCACGCCTGAACCTCTTCCAATGTGGTGGTTCCACAACCCTCTCCTGCAGTGATCCAGCGCTGGACATGCCAGTATCACATGCCTGACGTCCTTCACTTGATCCCCACAGCCCTCCTCTCCACCTGTGATCTTTGCCATCCTCTGTTTCTTCTCCAGTGACCCAGCTTTTGCCCAAAACAGGAGGGAGCCCTCCCACATGTTGTTTCACATGTATTGTACTGGTATAAGTCTTTCTCTGGTTCCAACAGTTGTACAGGCAGTGTCGGATATAGATATTGAGAGGCCCACGGCTATTTCAATTTTCAGGTCTTTTTCAAGCCCGATTCTTAAGTTTTGAAGCCCGCTAAATGTTGAGACCATAGCCTTTAGCCTACTGAGCATAGTGGTAAATCCAGCACTTAGTCCCAGAGACGGGGGAAAGGTTAAAACGCATGGGTCTCCATTGCTGTCCAAGCAGTGACTGACACCAGACTGATGAAAGGCGTTCACATGATCAATCTGACGTCAGTTACGCACAGACTGACGAAAATTATCAAAAAATTTAAAAATCCGTCAATCCATTCCATCAGTCTGTCAGTCATCATGTTATACAATCAGTCTGGCATCATTCTGACCACAGTCATGGACCGAACTGATGCCAGACTGAGAGTGTAACCCCCGCTTTACCATGGTGCAATTTTTTTAAAGATGACTTTATATCCATGTTTGGGCATGAGCAGAACAAAAAAGTGAGCAACTGATGTGAGCAACCCCACACACGCTCACTTCGGACTGACGTCAGTCCGAACTGACACATCGATGTGATAAAATTTCTTCACACCGTCAGTTAAAATTTTTGGTGTGAGCAAAAACTTTTTACACACACACACGTCAGTTTGGTGTGTGCACGCCGAAATGACACACCAAACTGATCGTGTGTGTGGGGCCTTTAGAGGTGACGTGGGGGCGGGGTACATCAAGGAAAACATGAGGGTTTTTTCTTTTAGTTTCGTTGGTTGCTTGTTTGTTGTGTTTTAGGGGCCTTCAACTATAAGGTCGTTAGATCCCCGTCCATAGCATAGTTCTTATGCAGAGACTTAATTAACAGACACTGCACTACTGTGGCGATGTTTAGGTATTAGCAATACCCAGTTTTCCCAAGCGGCCAGCTCAACCGCCAGCCAATCAGAACGCAGCGTGACGTGCGGGACGGTAAGTGAGTTGACCACTGGTCAACTCAACTACCGTCACGCATAGCTGCTCTGCGGCGCCCCAAGTAGCAGTGTGACGTCACCATTTTTTGTGCTGTGTCGTCTGATTCAACGGTAATAGCGTTAGCGCGTGGGTATACGGAACCAGGCATTAAAAAAGTGCCACATCAACTTTTTGTCATAGGCGTAGTCAATGTGCCATAGTCCATTGCCGAATGGTCCCTGGTAAGAAACACCAGTAGTATGAGTCTGTCTGTGCCCTAATCTTCAATTTATATGAATGATCCCTTCTCCCCTTATACCCAGTCAGGGACACACTTCCAACCAGAGGTCCATTGCACCCCATCAGCAGCAGTCTAATAAAAAGACTAATGCTGTGAGATTCCCTAATTCTAACTTATGCATAAAAGAACATTTTATATGCCAGGCAGTGAAGTATAAAACCATCGCCCCCTTGGCGTGGCCTGTTGAGTGCCCCAACGAATAGCAGACTGATGATAAACACACATAGGTGTTGCAGCTCAGGTCGGCAGCCAGCTGCTTAAAACTACTGTGGAGTGGCTTATTGAGTTGGACACACCAGTTATCGTCTGTTCACTGGAGTTAAGCAACGCAATGCCAGCTAGTACCGACATGGTTGGCCAATTGGGAAAACTAGGTACCACTAAAACCCAAAAATCGTCGCATTAGTGTAGTGTCTGTGCAGTCTGTGCCTAATGCAGAGGCTCTAATGACCACGTAGTTGAAGGGCCCTAAAACAACAATGAACCAAACAGAAAAAGGGTAATATTCGGGGGATCCACAACATTCGCCCCAGACGTTTTGCCCCAACCTTTCACCCCTGAATACTTTCGCCCCCCCCCCCAGAGCTTTTCCACCCACTCATTTCGCTCCTAGGACGTTCCGCCTCCCATTCATTTTGCCCCTCGGATGTTTTGCCCCTGGGAGGGCAATGAAATTTTAGTTTATTTTTGCATATAAGAAATATGCGGCAATTTCGGCAAGAATTCAACATATTGGGGAGGACATCAACAATAGAAATTTAATGGACTTTCTGATAAATGTCTGGTGGTGGTGGACATCGCCAAAAATGAGGGAATGAGTTTTTCTAAATAAAAATACAAAAACAAACAAAAAGACGACCATCTACCCTCCCAAGGGCAAAACATTCAAGCTCGGGGGGGGGGGGGGGGGGGGGGGGGGGGGGGGGCGAAAGATCGGGGGCAAAATGTTGGAGGCGAAACTTCCATAAACCAATACTTGGTCGTTTTCACGTATATAATGTCTTTTCCTTCTGTGACATCCTCAAAGGACCTTATGTCTTGTCAGTATTGACGTGACGATTCACTGATGATGACATCCTACCTACCAGAAATCGCCATACACCTAATTAAAGGCTGATTCACAACAGCACAGCAATGGGAGCAGTAACAGAAAACATAAAAGTTAACGTGAAGTCTAAGCTTCACAACATTCCCTATAACGAATAAAGCACATTTGGATTTTCAGTGTTTAAACAGAGGTGTGTCATTCTAGGGGAACTTAAAACCCCAATTCTAAAGTCTTAATTTCTTGTTTTAAGGTATTTACCAAACCCATCCCTTTACAAATAAAAGAAATTAGCCAAACCCACCACCTTTACAACAAAAAAACCTTCTTAGGAAATATTGCCTGTATCATCAAAATCAAATTTTTGAGTAGTAATCATCCCCCGTGATAACTGAGAAGGGAGGAGCTATTAATACACTGCTCTCACTGGCCAAGCAACTTACGTTGAATGGGAAAGATGAAAGTTTGTCAACTTTCCCATCCGTTTACGTTAATGGCTATTGCTCCCGTTCGTTGTGAAGGGCTCAATCTCATCTTTCATTTTTAACTTTTCCTCCCATTCTCATTTCCGTTAGTCCCCCCATTGCAGTGCTGATGTGAATCAGCCTTAACGCCTTTGACTTCCCTAGTTGATGGTTGCAGCATCGGGCCTGCCTGATGCTGATTGTTTCTATCGGGGGTAGAGGAGAGGTTGATGTGCCTTTTCTGACACATGGGGAGTAAAGCCAAGACCTCTACTTTTCACATTACTTGTTTGCCTCCCGGAATGTTTCTTTTTCCATCCATTTTCATTATTGGTTCAACGTTTATGGTTCAAGTGTTTTGTTGACTTCTGCATTTTTTCTATGGTGGTCGCCTTGAGAGTTTGGTACTGATTGTACCACTGAAGTGATTATAGTTTTTGGACTCTGACACTTTTCACTCCAGGTGCCCGAGACCAAAAGTAAGAATTTTCATTGTGTTGCCTTTTTTTTAAGAATGAACAGAATTCGGGCCATTTTATTTAGCACCTCTCTATTACAACAACCACCTCAGTGGCATACACACCAGTTCTCGTCGGATCACTGAAGTTATGCAACACAACCCCAGCTAGTAGTAACATGGGTGACCGCTTGAGAAAACTGGGTACTGTTAATACCCAATAATCGTCACATTAGTGTAGTGTCTGTGCAGTCTCTGCATTACAACTACACCGTGGATGGGGCTCTAATGACCTTTTGGATGAAGGGCCCTAAAACACCAACAAACAAACCGTAAAACTCATTGGCATAGGAGGTAGCTTAAGGCTTCGTCAAACACAGCTACGTTATATCATTGCATTTGTCATACTTCATATTAGTTTTCTGGCAACATCAATGCATGCACGTAGAGGCATACACAAACCACGTGACCACCATACGATTTCTAGTATAAAAAAAAATGCAACGTTTGGCAACTTAATGCTCTTTAGAAGAGCGCCATCTACTGATGGATAGCAGGAACTTGACGCCCACTATCAGGCATATCTTCTGCACAACTCGCACGTTTGCGGAAGCGTTTGCATCTGCATAGTTAAGCTGTTGTCTGCTTTATGCTGCATACATTAGAAAACAACACAGCCAGAAAGCACACTATTGAAAACCGGCAAAGCGATGTTGTAAAATAGACATTGAATTTTAGTTTGTTCTGAACTTACTGGGTACGCCAAGCATAAATTTGAAATTTGTCTTGAAACTCGACACTGTGTTTTAATGTTGTGTTCCTCTGTATGGTGGAGATATACTGTTTTAATACAGTAAAGCCTCTCTATGGGTACACCCCTCATATCAGTAAAAATTCATCAGGCACTGATTCTTCATCCATAGGCTATTACTACCCCTCTGATGGATACAATTTGGCAGGGTCCCCCAGGTGTACGAATTACAGGGGAGCAGCGAATTGCATTGGGCACACCAGTTCTCGTCTGATCACTGAAGTTAAGCAGCGCTACCCGAGGTAGTACTGACATGGATAGTCAATTGGGAAAACTGGGTACTGCTAATATTAAAGTGACCAGATTTTCTAGAGGGATAAGCGGGAAGGGAGCTTTTGGTGAGCGCCCCCAAGTAGGGGTGGTGAGACTTGCTTTCCTGAAGAGCAAAGAACAAAACTTGTAACTTCATACCTACTGTATCTTATAGCTTGAATACCGGTATGTGTCCCATCCAGCACAGGATGCATCATCATACCCTTATCCCGCCTGCGGCAGAGTCGGGGCTGCGTGTTCTAGCCCTCCACCTCACACACTGCCATAGCCTTACAGACAACCTCCTCCCACGACTCCCCTTGCCCCAGTTGCTGCCAAACCACCTGCATTCCTGAATTGTACCTAACAAGCTCCTCCTCTCCTCTTCTCATTATGTGTCCATACCATCTCAACCTACCTTCCCTCATTTTTTCGGCGATGTCCACCACTTCCAGACTACCTCTAATATTCTCGACACCCTACTCATGTACCTCAGCATTACATCTCAGCTACTTGCATTCTGTTTACGTGGCTCTTCCTAACTGCCCAGCACTCTGATCCATGTAGCATAGCAGACCTATCCACTGCCCTGCAGATCTTCCCTTTCAACTTGATTGGGACCCTCCTATCACAAAGGACTCCTCTTTCTCGTCTCCGCTTCAACCATCCCCATTGATTTGATGGGTCACCGGACGAGTCCAGCACAGGATACCTGATGGTTTACTTTGATTCCGACGATGATCAGTTGCCAACCTAGAAGGATCATTCTGTGTGGAAATCGTTCGAAATCGTTTATAACGAACTTCAAGGGACCAACGGTTTTTGTACGTTGTAGCCGGTGTTCTCTAAAAGCGATACTATTGTTTATAATGAAGGGATCCTTGTTAACGGTGTTATATTGAATACAGTATGTTATAACTATTGTAAAATACATACTGCATGTATTCATCATCATCATCACACCCTTATCCCGCCTATGGCAGGGTCTGATCTGTGGGTTTTAATCCTCCACTCCCGTCTATCCCCACCAGGCTTTCATCTACCCCCACACGCAATCATGTCCCTCTGTACAACCAGCTATCACGTTCGCGTCGGTTTCCTCCTACACCTGATGCCACTAGCTGTCCCATAATATACCGTGAAAGTTCCTCTGCCCCCCTTTCGCATCACATGCCCATACCATCTCAACCTATTTTCTCACATCTTCTCTGTGATGTTTTCCAACCCCCAGCTACCTCTAATGACACCCTGCTCATGTAACGCAGCATTCGCATCTCGGCCACTTGCATTCTCCTCTTGTGAATTTTCCTCACTGCCCAACATTCCGTTCCATATAGCATAGCGGGCCTAACTGCAGTTTTGTAAACTTTACTTCTCAACTTAATTGGGATTCGACGGTCACACAGCACACCGCTTGCCTGTCTCAACTTCAGCAATCCCGCATTGATTCTATGGGTAACGTGGGAATTATTTCCCCATTGCTCTGGAACACCGACCCTAGATACCTAAACTCTTGCACTGCTGGTATTACCTCATCGCCACAACGAACTACACCCCCTTGGTCCTGACCACTCCAACTGAGAGCTAAGTTCTCTGTTTTCTTCATGATCACCTGAGCACCCCCCTTCGCCATTGCTGTTTTAATGTCCTGTTTCTTGATTGAGAATTATTGTCATTGCATGCTGTCATGGACAAAGACGGAACTCAGCTGAAAAACTGTCCCTAGAAATGTGTTTTCTTTAGTCGATTTGTACGTTCTAACCAATGTGTTCGTTGTAAGCAAATTAATGCTTTTTTTGTATTCTTTTTCATGGTTCTGACTATTTTGTTCGTTAAATCCGATTGTACATTATATCCGGTGTCGTTATAAACGATTTCGACTGTATTTCATTGACAAGTGAATGCTCTCGAGAAGTTGCCGACAAAGTGGGACAAACTGGCATCCTGCCGGGAGAAGAGAGGGACGGCGGGACATGAAGTCTGACATCGGGACGTCTGGTCACCCTACTAATATAAAAAAAATCAATGCATTAGTGTAGTGTCTGTGCAGCCTCTCCATAAAAACTATGCTGTGGATGGGGCTCTAATGACCTTGTAGTTGAAGGGCCCTAAAACACCAACAAACAACGAATTAGAATGGTTTCAGTGTACCAAACAATACAGGCTGAGTTTCTAAATTACCCGAGTCAAACTCGAGTTACTCCGGAGTGACTCCAAAGCGTTTCTAAATGGCTTACTCCGAAAGCCCCGCGTTCCTAAAGGCGTTTTTTCACGTTTTAGAGTCACATTAGAGTCACTCCGGAGTGACTCTTTTTTGACTCCACTCAAAAAGGAGGAGTAAACGGAGTGAAAGCAGTCGACAGTTAACGAACACAATCTAAGCAGACGAACAATTAGGCATATAGAGTAGGGTTGCCATAATTGTCAGACGAAAAACGTTCCTTAAAAGTATTTTTTTTTAGCAAAATAAGAGTTTTATTACAACTTTATGATAAAAAAAATAGCATAATAGATAAATGGTGGTCGAACAGTCAGTTTCACTGGCAAAATGTAATGTTTTCGTGGACGCGTCAGTACCAAATCTTGGCATGTATATGCGCAGTACTGAATGCAATGATATTATCGGAAAATAATTGTCCGGCATGCAAAAATTTTAAATCGACCTGGACAAATGACTGTCTGACATGGACACAGACCTATGGGACAGCGGGACATATACAGTAGCCCATATATATATATATATATATATATATATATATATCTCCCGCTATTAGGGTTGTATATATATATAATGTCAGTGTGAATGAATTAAACAGTGTTCTGGGTGGACAAATGAAGATCTGGGGGCATAACGAGAAAATTATCGCCTGTCATCGTCAAATTATCGTCTGCCATCTTTGTAAATTTTGCTCTTGTATCGTCCCTAAATGCATGACACCGGTGTTACTCCAGTGTTACTCCTGTGACGTCAGCAGTGACCCGAGTAACTCCAGAGTTACTCTAACTGGAGTAATTTAGAAACTCAGCCACAATGCGACGAAGCTATAACACAGGGTTGAAGGTTAGAACGCAGCGTTATAGTGCGCGTCGTTCTGTTTGACGAAGCCTCTACTTGATTACTGCATCAGTGGTTCCATATTCGCGACTGGATCAAGGTGGGGTGGCTTCTTTCTAGTGAGAGAGGTCCAAAGTACGCTTTCCTTCGGCTGGCATGTAAAGCCGTGGAACCACGTGGTGTACGATGTCTTTTGCACGTAAAAGAGCCCTCTCTATTATGCAACGTGCTAAATTCCCAGGTGTACGAACTCGGTGGAGTGCCCCAGCCAACAGTAGGGCCTGTGCCTGCTCTAGCAATTATGCCGCCCCGGACAAATGCCCGGATTGCCTCCCCTTAGAGCGGGCCCTGGTCAGGGCCGTAACTAGGGCGTGGCGAAGGCGACCGCCACGAAAGCAACTGGGTTTGGGGCGCAAAATGTTTTTTTTTTGTCATTATTGGGTTACGGGCAAGCAAAAGTTAGACACTTGCCATAGGCGCTTCATACCCCCTTTACGGCTCTGGCCCTGGTAGGACAACGATAAATAAGTCTTGAAGGAGAAGCTTTGGTAGGCAGGGGCTGTGTAAAATGCCGTCCAGTACAACCCCCCATTTGTCCGACCCTGCCATAGGTGGGAAAAGTGTATCAACCCGAAGGCGTGCCGGGAGCAGCTTATTGCGTTGGACACGCTAGTTCTCGTCTAATCACTAAAGTTAAACAACGCAACCCCAGTTAGTATTGACATGGGTGGCCGCTTGGGAAAACGGGGTACCGCTAATGCCGAAAAGTCGTCGCATTAGTGTAGTGTCTGTGCGGTCTCTGCATTAGAAGTATGCCGTGTTTGCGGCTCTTATGACGTGGTAGTTGAAGGGCTCTAAAACACCAATGAACCAGATCGGTGGCGTGCCCCAGCCAACAGTGGGCTGACGATAAATAAGCCTAGGGGGAGTAGCTTAAGTCGGCAACCACCTTTGTAAACATACCGTCCAATAGATCGCCCATGTGTCCAGGGCAAAGATGGGTACCCAACCCTGCAATAGGTGGGGAAAGAGTCAGCAGTTGCTTTTACTTTATTGCAACCAGCAGGACCGTCGTGCTGACTTGTGCACAGGGCCCTACGTCAACCACTCACAGGGATAATACAGTATATACAGTAAATGGCCACTTGACATACTGTACATAGATTAGCACGGTGCCGCCGGACAAATGCCCAGCGGGCCCATACGTTAAGCTGACACTAATGATAGAGAAGGGGTACACGTGCTTGTGGCATCATACAAAATGAAACCACAGCCTTGCCATCATTCCACCAAGGGCATCTTAGAATCTCCCGAAAAAGCTAACAGTCTTACTAGGACCGAAACTATTCGTTTGGTAGTAACTCACCGGGGTGAGTTAGTGGTTATTAAAAGTGCAATATCATTAGGGCAAAATGCCCGTTAGTGGACTGCATTTTCTGCACAAGGGTCTCAATGGCCCTGTCATTACCTACCTGTCTAATAGGCCAAATGCACAGAGTATTTCACAATCCACTTATGGAGAAGTGGTTCTAGCCTGACTGCGTGATCGATTTCTTTCAAGCACGAGGGAATTTTACTGTTTACAATCTCACTTATTAGAGCATCCCGCCTCGGTGGTGCAAAGGAGGAGTAATGTGGGGCCTATTATTGCTCCAGTAGTCTCAGGTTCCGTCCTGACAGAGACAGCTGATTTCTTTCTGGTAAGAGATGCTCACAGTGCGCTTTCCCCAGGATGGGAAGTAAACACATGGTGCACATGGTACTCAGTTTTGTTCCTGGACCGAGGTTGTTTGGCTTTTTTCGGAGCAAGAGGCCACAAGTGCGCCTTCTGTGGCCGCGTGTGATGGACGATGTCACTTTCACGTAAAACAACCCGCCAGCAATTTTTCGGCAAGATTGCCAAGTATAGGGACTGGCCACCTGGCGTGGCGGCGGAGGATAAAGTGTCCCAACGGCAACGGGTCAAAATAGCCCGTCGATAAATAAGCATTGGGGTAGCAAGCAGCCTTAGGTTGCCAACCGGCTGCGTAAGATATCGTCAAATAACGCGAAAAGGATTACTGATGACGGTGACCGATCTCAATTATCATAAAAGGACCTGTTCTCGCCGACAATGTCTACAGTTGGTATACCAACATTGCAAACGTCATCATCATCGCCATCATACCCTTATCCTGCCGGTTCTAGCTCTCCCACTAGTTCCCCGCCCACCCCACACACCGCCATATCCTTACGGGCAACCTGTTCCCAAGTCTGCTTCCGTCTCCACCTGCCGCGGGTTCTACCGACCACCTGCATTCCTAGGATACATCTAACGAGCGCCTCGTCCCCTCTTCTCATTACGTGTCCATGCCACCTCAGCCTATTCTTCCTCATTTTTTCGGCGATGTCCATCACCCCCAGGCTACCTGTAATATACTCATTACTGATTCTATCGGCTCGCGACACGCCACTCATGTATCACAGCATTCGCATCTCGGCTACTTGCATTCTATTGACGTGGCTCTTCCTCACTGCCCAACACTCTGATCCACATAGCATAGCTGGCCTGACCACTGCCCTGTAGAACTTCCCTTGCAACTTGATTGGGACCCTCCTATCACACAGGACTCCGCTTGCCTGTCTCCACTTCAGCCTTGATTCTGCGGGTCACATCTCCCCATTGCTTTGGAACGTTGATCCTAAATACCGTACCTCTTGCACCTTTTTCACCAGTTCGCCCCTCGAGCGTACGTCACCGTTATTTCCTGTCCTTCCCAATTGAAAGCTAAATTGGGAAGGACAGGAAAATAATGGTGACGCACGTTGCATCAACATTGCAAACGTGTCCTAAAAGAAAGCCCATTTCCAAATAAGGTGAGCATGTCGACATGTTTCAAGGTTAGGGTATTTTTCTCCACTGTCTTCCTCAATATGTCTCAGTGGCTCTTCGTGACTCCTTGGTTGAAGGATCGACCCCATATGATAGATTCTGTTTCGCACGAGAAGCTAGCCAAAATTTCATCCGTTTTAAGTCTGTTGAGATATGGTAGTGTTTGGGATGGACGGGGACCTGGTGGGAGACAGGCGAGAGTGTGGAAGGCTAGAACCCGTAGATCCGACCCTGCCACAGGCGGGATAAGGGTATGATAATGATTAAGTCTGTTGAGAAGTAAAGCCATACCCCATGAGGCGCATACAATGTCTCCACTGTAAGAAAAATCGGCTTACTTGAACTATCGGGGAGACTAGTTCTATTTGAAAGTAGGCGGAGTTACACATACTTTTAGTATCAGAGATGCTATGAAGTTTCCAAAGTAGGCGGAGTTCCTAGAAAAGCGAGATTCGTACAAACGGGATATTCCTGGCTACACGAGATCATTCGCAGAATCGATATGTTTCTTGTTCGCGGGGAGGAGGCCTTCGAGCCGAAGGCGAGAAGGCCGGGGGACCGAAACACCGAAAGTAGAGATCATTGTAAAGGTACTTTCCAAAGATAATTCATTGCATGCATCTTTCACCTCAATCGCTAGGTAAAATAGTAACCAGGTAAAATGGAAAGTGTAAAATAGAAATAACCTCGCCTACTTTTCAAAAACACGTTCCCAAACTCCGCCTACTTTCAAATAAAACTAGAGTCCCCGATACTGCAAGTATGCCGAAAAATCAGTAAAATGTCTGCTGAATTTTAGTCTCCCAACCATGGTATTAACACTGGTTAGCTCACTCGGCAACTACGCCAGTGGTTCTAGGTTCGATACTGGACCATGGTGGGTCGGCTTCTTTCGGGCGAGAGAGAAGCCGCGAGTGTGCCTTCTTTCGGATGAGAAGTAAAACCGAGGTCCCGTGTGGGTGTACGATGGCGCTTGCACGTAAAAGAACCCCCTCTACTACGCAACGGGTAGATGAGGCAAAATTTCCAGGTGTAGGAGCTCGCCCCCTGGCGTCGGTAGCATTCCCAAACGAACACTAGACCGACGATAAATAAGCGTAGGGGCGCAGCTTTGGCCGGCAACCGGCTGCAGAAAAAACTATGTCCAATATATCACCCTATGTCCATTCAGAGGGACAATTGGGTACCCGACCCTGCCATAGGCGGGAAAAGGGTTAGGAGTTGCTTTTAACGATGGTATTACGTCGACGTGAGGTTACCGCATTAGTTTAGTAACGGTGCATAACAGAGCTCTTGCCATCGGCGGGAAAAGGCTGCGGAATGATGATCATCGTTTGAGTCTGCAGAATCCTACTCCCGCCTATGGCAGGATGGAGTAGGCCTATGAAAATGACTCGTTTGTACAACAAAGACATCAGCGGCCTGTTTGGGCGGTAATTCCATGTAGTGGGCTACTGTCAGCCACTGTTACCGATTTCAGGGCGGGTGAGCTCTTACACCTGGGAATTATTTAT
Source organism: Trigoniulus corallinus (assembly GCA_013389805.1). Taxonomy (NCBI): domain Eukaryota; kingdom Metazoa; phylum Arthropoda; class Diplopoda; order Spirobolida; family Trigoniulidae; genus Trigoniulus; species Trigoniulus corallinus. The sequence continues at coordinate 3,372,177 of JAAFCE010005724.1, forward strand.
GATCTGCACTTATACGTGAGCTGCCTCGGTGGAGCTGAGATACTAGATTGAGGTGGGTTGGCTTCTTATGGGCGAGAGAAAGGTCCAGATCGCGCCTTTCTCCGGATGGGAAGTAACTTCGTAACCCCGTGTACGATGTTTACGTGTGGTATGTAGGGGGACCGCGGCAAGATGACGAGCAGGGCACGATGACGAATGACTTGGAGAGTTTCCTGATAGTTAGCTGCACCATAGGTATACTATTAGCAGTCCTCATTAATATACGCTAAAAAGTCTTGTAATAACATAATGAAATATCACACTAAAATAAAAAATTAATTTGAAAAGTGTTAGTATCGTCAACTTGTCCCTGTCTCCCCTACCTGTCTACAAGTAGTTTGTAGACGAGACAAAATTCCCAAGTTTGGCACAAAATTCTCAGTGGAGTGCCCCAAAGAACAGCAGGCCGACGATAAATAAGCATAAAGTCGGCAACGCGCTGCGTCAAAACAGCATTCAACAGACTGCCCATCTGATGCAGCACACGAACCCTACTGTGTGGCGGAAAATTGGTTAGTAAACTGCTTTTCTCCTCCGCATAAATCTACTCCTCGTAGACAGGGGTTTTAATGATCTGCTTCGGTGTAGCAATAGATAGCGTGTTCGATTTCTGCATCAGTGATTCCATGTTCCATACTGGATCAAGGTGGGTTGGCTTCTTCCGGGCGGGAGAGAAGTCCACAGTGCACCTTCATATGGATGAGATGCAAGACGGGGTCCCGCGTGGTGTACAATGACATTTGCACGTAAAAGAACCCTCTCTACTATTGGACAGGTTGATGAAGCAAAATTTCCACATGTAGGAGCTTGGCGTCGGTGAAGTGCTTTAGTGAACAGCAGACCGACGATAAATAAGCATAGGGGTTGCAGCTTTAGTTGGCAACCGGCTGAGGGAAACACTGTCCAATATATCTCCCTTGTGTCCATTCAGAGGGACAAGATGGGTACCCGACCCTGCCATACGCGGGAAAAGGGTTAGAAGTTGGTTGTAGAAAGGATTTTTAACGTGATGTACGGATGCCGTACACATCTTTCTTTGATGTTTGGAACGCGGTTCACGTCGCCGCAAAGACGTCATCAGTCTCGGCCAGGTTCGACCGGGTACCTCTGGACTCACAATGCCAAGTTTCAAACCACTGAGCTACCGCGAGATAGAACGAAGCTGCATTAATTTTCCTGAGTTTTGTCAGATTTTGCATCTTCATTTGGCAGATATCTTACCGTGCCACAGGGAGCGGTTAAATTGCTAACTAAATTGATCACTAAATTGATCACTTAAATTGATCACTAAAGATGCGCAACGCAACCCCAGTTACTGCTAACATGGGTCGCCCCTTGGTAACACTGAGTAGCGCTAATGCCCAAAAAATAGTCCTAATAGCGTAGTGTCTGGGAATACTCTGCATCAGAAGTACGCAGTGGATGGGGCTCTAATGACCATTGTTGATGAAGGGCCCTAAAACACCAATGAAACGCAGCAACTTCATCATCACACCGTTATCCCGCCAGTGATAGGGGTTGTTATCTCCAGAGGCGTCGCTAGGTTTGGTGTCATCCCCCCCCTTCCTCCCGAAAAAAGCCTCTCTGTTTCTTCTTCTGTTTTCGTGTCACTCCACTTGTCATGGTGCGAGTGGTGTCACCCGGTGCGCCCCGCACTCACTAGTGACGCCACTGGGTATCCCTCACTTTCGCCTAACCCGCATCATCCCTCCGTCTACTGTTCTTTGGATCACTCCACCGACGCCAAGGGGCGATGTCCTACACCACGGAATTTTTACCTCATCTACCGTTAAATAGTAGGCCCCCGTCCTCGAAGGTGCAGTAGGTGTCTGTGCCCTGTAATGCCTCTGTCCCCGTTGAGGGGTGGGACGGGGACGGGGCTGTAATGGTCATTGTAGTTGAAGGGCCCTAAAACACCAACAAATGAATCACTGAACCGTGCCACAGGCCGAGAGCGGAGTCTGTGATTTGGAGAGTATGTGCAGGGCCGTAACGAGGGCGTGGCGAAGAAGGCGGCCGCCACGGGCGCAACTGGGTTTGGGGCGCAAAAGGTTTATGTTTTCTGTCATTATTGGGTTACGGGCAAGCGAAAGTTAGACACTTGCCACAGGCGCTTCATACCCCCGTTACGGTAATGAGTATGTGTACTACGACAGCTAACCTCCTAGAGCACTTTGTTTGAGACTTGCTTTTGTTAGCGATTAATTGAAAACCAAGTCAGATGACCTACACTAGGCACTTTAGAAATGAATCAATTCTTTTAGGACCTTACCTTCGACATCATCGCTGTAAGCGAGTTTGGATTTGGTAGAGTGATTACTTCCCATTGTTGTTGGTGTCTTTGTTGGAAAGTGAAATTGACACCTGTGAAGATTTAGTTGCGGTTAGGATTTCTGAATGATGAATTACATTAGCATGAAATCAGTTAATATTCACAATGGCAACTCAAACATGGGAGAGAATATTTGATCCTTTTCTACTCGAATCTCTCTAGAAGTGAAATAGCATCGCAATTTCACCAAAGAGTTGATTAGAAACGTCGAACTGTCATCTAACAATTCTTCATTTGCATTCTATCAACATAACGTGGTGCACGTAGAAGACGCAAGAGTGAAAAACCAACCTTCGTTTTCTTACGAACCTAACATTCTGTGTTCTTCAAAATCAAGTCCGGAGTTGCTTCTGCTGCATATTTGACATGAATTAATAATATCCTTCTTCCACACAAATCCATACCCTAGATATTGATGTTAGAAAGCAACCAACAAAAAACAAGAATCCTCTCAACGAACACGACGACGTTCTATTCGCATTCGAAAACTACAACAGAACGCAACTACCGAAACGGGTCGTTCGTAAACTGCCGTCCGAATTAACTGAATCTTATTTAGTGAATCATTTCGCAAAACTCGTTCACATGATTGTGCGAATAATTGATCGGCAATCATGTGGCATCTGTGACTTCTGTTTAGATAGAAAATCCACTTGAATTTAATGAAAACGCTCACGAATAATGGTATCCAATCTTAATGTGGTTTATGTCCATTACTGTGATGGAGGAGCGTTCAGAAATGTTGAGCTGGTGATCGAAATCCAACGACCATCATCTCTCTCCAAATACTTGCTGGATCACTCGAAACGGAAGATGTCAGAATGGCTAAATCATTAAAGATCCTTAACATCTTTAATAGCATACTACAGGTTTCAGGAGATTCAGCAATTACCCTCCTAATATCAGCTCTTCTATTCTTCCACGTCTAGGCGAGTTCATTACGAAGAAATGGCGTACACGAAGACATTAATTTTGGCGGGTTTTATTTTTTCTCTTCATTCCCCAAAGGGCTTTTCTGCAAGTATTCAGGAGAATATAGATCCAGATCTGAATTTTCACATAATCCTATCGTCGTTAACTTTGAGAAGTAAGTGTTTATATTTTTCTCTTGTGGGTAGAAACAAACACGCACTTTCAGGACCTTGAAAAGGTCTGGTATTAGCCTACGTATTGCATTTGTTTATCTTAGTCAACAACTGAATCGACAAATATCATTTATCATTTCAATTGGTTTTGTTTCGTCAATCGCAGGACCGGATACGGTACTGGAATATAAAATACACAGGCTAACTGTTGACGCAGCCGGCCTAATTCTGCAGCCTCTAACTCATTTCGGGAAATTTCAGGCACTGTCGACAGGGAAGGCGAACTGTTCCATCAGGGGAATGTTGCTGTGTTAAATTTTCCATGTAGTAGGGGGTCTTTCCGTTTAGTGGTGACATCGTGCGCACAACACCACGAGGGGCCCATGGCTTTCATTGGAGACTTCTCTCGCGCACCGAAAGATTCCAAGTATCCAACCTTGGGCCAACGGATGCTGTAGTCGAATGTGTTACTTCCGCATCACCGAGTGGGTACAAGAGACCTCGGTGCTATTTCCCAACGAGACCGAAGAAGTACTGGGGCCTCTCTCTCTCTCTCTTCCTTTCTCTCGCTTCCTCCATCTCTCTCCCGCTCTCCCTCTCTCTCGAGAGCGGCTTATTGCGTTGGACACACCAGTTCTCGTCTGATCACCGAAGTTAAGCAACGCAACTCCAACTAACATGGGTGGCCGCTTGGGAAAATTGGGTACTGCTAGTACCCATACCCATCAGCGTACCGTCTGTGCAGTCTCTGCATTTGAGCTACGCAGTGGACGGGGCTCTAGTGACCGTTGTGATTGAAGGGCCCTAAAACCAACAAACGAAATATAAAAATTCTCTCCCTCTCTCTGTCTCCCTTTCCCTGTCTCTCTCTCTGTCTTTCTCTCTCTGTCTCTCTCTCTCTGTCTCTCTCTCTCTCTGTCTTTCTCTCTCTGTCTCTCTCTGTCTCTCTCTCTGTCTCTCTCTCTCTGTCTCTCTCTCTCTGTCTCTGTCTCTTCCTGTCTCTCTCTCCCCTTTCCTCGTTCCTTTCTCGCCCGAGTAAAGTCATGTGGCACTTCCAAGCTCTCGTTCCTGCTACCGCGGGTGATCTGGAAGGAAAATTTACGCCACCGGCTACTGGCCTATTATTCCTGCTACTACCACTAATCCTTTTCGCCACTATGGCAGGGTCTGTTACCCATCTTCCCCTCTGAATGGACACATGGCCGATGTATTGGACGAGATTTTATGCAGCCGCCTGCCTACGTGCACTCCAACCCCAGGGAATTTTGCCTCATCTACCCGTTGCATAATGCAAAAGGGTTCTTTTACTGGCGAATGACATTGTGCAGCACACGGGGCCACGGCTTTACCTCCCATTCGACGGAAAGCGCGAGACCTCTCTCTATCGCCCGGAAGAAACCAACCCACCTCGATCCATTATCAAACCTTGAAACACTGACGATGCGGTTTTGGTGTCAAAATATGAACCGTGCTTAACTGAAAATCGCGATAATAAAGGCATTGCTGCATTTTTATAGTATTTGGTTGCCCCCCCCTATTCCCTGAAATGATCTGTTTGGAGAAAAGGGGCATGTTCCATCTTCACTGTGCGCAGTATGACTTCCTGACTTCCAAAGTCAGAGGAAAACAGCCCGAAAGTTACTAAGGAAAGATACTTATCACGCCGTTTAGGTAGGTAATCAAGTACTTCAAGCCATTTTGTCAAGGGATTACTTGAGGAAACGGGGTGGGTGGTTCTTCAGTTACCAAACAACGCACATGAGAATTCACAAATGGGGGTTTGTGTGCACACTATTCACCGTGGCGTTTTATGTCCCTTTTTAAGATCACGTGGAGTCCTCAATATCCTGTCTTGGTGGAGCAGGTAGGAGCGTGCTTAATTTCTGCGTCAGCGGTGCCAGGTCGAGGTGAGTTGCCTTCTCTCGGGCGAGAGAGAAGCCCCGAGTGCGCCTTTCGGCGACTGAGAAGTAATACCGAGGTCTGTGTGGTGTCCGATGGCATTTGCTGTTGGGTTGCAGCAGGATAAGTATTTATAAAGGCTCGGCCACACAGGACGCTATCTGTCGCGGCGGGCAACGATTTCTGACCGCAGCGGGACAGCGATCTATTTGCAATGCAATAAATTGTATTAGGATAGTCACAGAAGGCGATCTATCGCAGCCATGTATTTTGGATTGCAGCGGGCAGCGATCCAAATGCACAAACTTACAATTTTATCACGCGATCCAATTGTCAGTTTTACAAAAAATGAGATGAGAAAATTGAAACGGGCACTTTCCAGTGGTTCGCCGATGAAGATATCGCGCCCTACGTGGCGTTTTCATATCTCAGACCGTCTCGACGGTCGCGCGATTTCTGCCCGCTGCGACCGATCGCGTTCTGTGGGGCCGAGACTTAAGGGTTGTAGTTTAGGCCGTCAGTGTAAGAAACACCGTCCAACAGATCGCTCTGGTGACCATTCAGAGGGACAGAGATGAGCATCCGACCCTGCCATATTCGGGGAAAGGGTTTTAGGGAGCATCAAATACATTGGGTCATTACAGCCCCATCCACTGCTCACTTCTAATGCAGAGTCTGCACAGACACTACGCTGTTACGACGGTTTGGGTATTAGCAGTGGACGGGGCTCTAACGACCATTATAGTTGAAGGGCCTTAAAACGCTAAAAAAATCATCAAAAGAGGATCAGTAGATGTCCACGAGCTGAGGTGAACTAGTACGGACCCCGTCCAGTGGAATAGTCAGGTTTTAGCGTCAGGGAGAGCAGCAAGCATATTAAGAAGGCGCCATTTTTCAATTTTAAAAAGGCGCCATTTTCTGAAAATTTGCTCAGGGAGAGCGGCTGCTCCCCCTGCACCCCCCCGAGCTACGTCACTGACCCCGTTCCCAGATGGCGGACAGGAGAGTGCCTTTTTTCTTTTGTTGGTTTTTTAGGGCCCTTCTATTACAAAGAGCATTAGACCCCCGTCCACTGTGTCGTTCTAATGCACAAGCACAACGCTAATGCGACGATTTTTGGGTCTTAGCAGTACTTAGTGTTCAGACGCGGCCACCCATTTTAGTACTAGCTGGGGTTACGTTGCTTAACTTCAGTGATCAGACGAGAACTGGTGTGTCTAACGCAATAAAGCCGGCCCCTAGGTGAGTCCCAACTGCAAGCGGGGGGGGGGGGGGTTGGCTACCAGTGCAGGTGAGTTTTCGTTTCTTTCGGGTTATAAAGGTTATTCCTAATTCAGTCAATTGCGACATCGTTGGTCCCAGGACTGCAATTCGGAGGAACGCGCCCGGACATCTCCTGATAGTCTACTGACCAAGAAAAGTTGTACATATGGTCTGTGAAAGTTCTAATGCAGCCACCAAAGCTCTATTGCAGAGTCTACTCTACACAGACACTACGCTGTTACGACGATTTTGGGGAATTAGCAGTATCCAGTGTTCCAAGCAGTTACCTTCAGCGCTTAACTTCAGTGATCAGACGAGAATGTCCAAGGCAATGCAGCCGCGCTCCCTTCCTTTCTCTGAAGAAATAACACGGAACGGAGGCGGCGAAACCCTCTCACCCTGTGGGTTCTCCCACAGAAACCATTGGTGTCAGCGAGGCTCGAACCTGTAGAGCGGCTTATTGCGTTGGACACGCCAGTACTCACGTGATCGCTTAAGTCTAGCAACGCAACCCCAGCTAGTAGTAACATGGTTGGCCGCTTCGGAAAACTGGACGCTGCCAATACCCAAAAATCGTCACATTAGTGTAGTATCTGTGCAGTCTGGATTAGAAGTACGCAATGGACGGGGCTCTAATGGCCTTTGAAGTTGAAGGGCCCTAAAACACCAACAAAAAAAAAATCGAACCTGTATCAACAGATTCCGTAGTAAAGCACGCAATCATTGGGGCGGCCAGGCGGTCCGTGATATATTATTATAACTCCGCTATATCCCAGTATGTGGTCAGATGCGACTGAAAGGATTGTGTCATTGCGCTCACAGTTGCCTGCGCCCTGATTCATCTTCTTGTTGCCTAATTGGTCCTTCCGAACTCGACAGTGTATCGATCCACGCTCTAGGCGGAAATGTCCAAGTCCATTATGCGTTTAATTTAAAGAATTTCTGAATTTTTTGGTAGGATTATGTTTCTTGCGCATGGATCAGTATCGCTGTTTAAAATTATAGTTTGCATGATGCTAGTCTGCAAGGGCGTAATTAAAGCCCTCGATGGCGCCCAGAACTATGGCAGCCTTGACAAGCAAGAGATGAACACGAGATAACAAAAATAACCATTTTTCCTACCCAGTGGCGTCGCTAGGGCTGGCGTCACCCGGTGCGGTGACACCATGGTGTCATCCCCTCTCCTCTCCGTAAAAAAGCCACTTCTGCTTTGATGTCATCCCATTTCTCATGGTGCGAGTGGTGTTACCCGGTGCGGCCCGCACCCCCTAGTGACGCCACTGTTCCTGCCCATAGCCGGGTGGGACGCACGGGCGTACTATTGGGCGGTTTTTTTACACAGCCGGCTGCCGACCAAAGCTGCAACCCCTTTGGGGAGCGGCTGTATTACGTTGGACACACCAGTTCTCGTCTGATCACTGAAGTTAAGCAACGCAACCCCAGCTAGTACTAACAAGGATGACCGCTTGGAAAAACTGGGTACTGCTAATACCCAAAACAGTCGTCATATCGGCGTAGTGTCTGTGCAGACTAATAAACATTGTAGTTGAAGGCCCTAAAACACCAACAAACAACAACAACCTGTAATGGACCTAACGAATTCTTCCTCCCCCTCTCTTCTCCTTACACGCTATAAAACACCAATGAAACAAAACCCACAAGGGGCCAGGGGTCTACTTTCCATCTGACGGTAGGCAAACTAGGACCACTCTCTAGCCCTGCAGAGGCCCACTCACCACCTCATACCACTGACGCAGTAGTCCAATTTACTAATGGAAACGCCTCAAGGATTCTGTTATACTGCATCTTGTTTAAAAATGGCGGCGATTCACTTCCGTCTAATGGACGTCGGAACCCATGTTTCAAATCGGTTAATACTAGCGTTACGACGCGCGCAAATGGACTTTAAGCATAGGACCGCTACTTTCAGAATATTTGATAGAAGCTTCTTCAGTAGGTGCCCTTTAAAAATAATAAAAAAGGCAGTATGTCTTTCTACAAGGTTGTTTCTCGCGTTTTGCAACACTGCAAGATTAGAATGCCAGATCGATTTTTGTTGATTGCTTAGGGGCGGATTCCGACAAATGGAATTGGAATCTACGCCCTTTATTTAAACCCCGGCACTTTTTCCTTGGCAAGCAAATTATTTCTTTACCAAACGTCCCATTAGACCACAGCCGCATAGTAAAAACGTATGCTTTAACACTCAAGCACGTTGCAATGAATGTTCTGCGCGAACGAACGTGTTCTTTTGCTCGCAGCATAAGACTCGGTTTAATTAAATCAATTGTTTCTTTCACTTTAAATAGCCTGGAAGAAGAACGTACGAATTGAGAAACTTATGATCACATAGTGTTGTGACCCGCCTCGGTGGCGCAGGAGGCGGTGTGCTCCATTACTGCATCAGTTGTTCCAGGTTCGAGATATTGGATCGAGGGTCGTTTGAAGCGGCTTATTGCGTTGGACACACCAGTTCTCGTCTGATCGCTGACGTTAAGCAACGAAACCTCAGCTAGTACTAACATTGGTGGCCGCGTGGGAAAACTGGGTACTGCTAATACCCAAAAATCGTCGCATTAGTGAAATGTCTGTTTTGGCTATGCACTATAACCACGCGCGGATCCAGTATGGGGTTTTTGGGGTTGCACCCCCCCCCCATGCACATATCAACTCATATTCGCATATGTGAGGTTTAGCTCAACCTCACCACCTGTATTAGCTCAATCCCCTTGACGAAAATCCTGGATCGGCCACTGACTATAACCATGCATTGGATGAGGCTCTAATGACCTTGTAGTTGAAGGGCCTTAAAACACCAACAAACAAACAAACAAACAAAATGTGCCTACCTTCCCCACCGGCCCAGAAGGCAATGGTGGAACCACACCATGAAATGTCAGTGGAGATCAGCTTATTTTTTTTATTTCGGTGGTGTTTTAGGGCCCATCAACTACAAGGTTATTAGAACCCCGTACACTGCCTTCCACTGCGTTCCACAAACAGGGAAGCGCCTTGTATAAATCAATCACTTAAGGCCGATGTACACTTGGCGTTTTTTACGCGCAAAGGCCTCTGACGTCATGAAATTGCAGCCGGCTTACTATGCCGGTGCACACATGAGCGTACTGTACGCTACTTGTGAGCGTAAGCGGCTTTCAAGCGTAAATTTACGCGCATTCCCAAAATCAAAAATTTTTGATTTTGAGGCGTTTATGCTTGAAAGTTGCACATGCGCGGCTCGCATTCTAGCATATTTAAAACAATTTTACCGACATACAATTCTTAAGTTATTTTTAAGGTGAAAAATAAGGGATTTATAAGGTAAATTAAGGCTTTTTAAGTTTGTAAATACAAATTATATTCTTATATTAATAAATTTTAAAACTATTATATTTCCTAATCACAAGCATATTTCTACTTTACTGCATATCATAGTGGATAGTGAAGCATGTTATTTTTCAAACATGCGTTTTATTAACCTTTAAAAGTTAGGAAAGTTTTGAAAAAAATCAATTATAGTTATATTAGGGTTGTGAAACCTTCAGTAGCTTAGTTTTATTTAGCCCTCTACAACATTCTACAAAAAAATCTGCTTGCACGCTTGAAAAACGACGTCCACGTGTGCACTATCATCTGTTTTTAGGCACACACGTAGAAGCGTTCATTTATAAGCGTACAGCAATGGCATAGGGGCGGAGCAAGCGTTGTTTTCATACGTCATTTTGTCATCATATGCATGACGACATGCTTTATGCTATGCATGAAAACAACTAAAAACGCCAAGTGTACACTGGCCTTTAGGTTACAAATTCTCAGACTGCAGCCATTATCAGTATTCAACATCATCATACCCTTATCCAGCCTGTGTCAGGGTCGGTTCCACGGGTCCATTGAACAAGCTCTGGGTTAACGGGTCCATTGGAACCCACAGGAATATTGGCTGGTTGTCTGTGGGGGGGGGGAATGCCGGCCTACCCCACTGTTCCAACACCGCATTATAACCAAAATATAAATTTTGGCAGGTAAATTAATGCTTTTTTGGTTATAATATTGCATGGTGTCTGACCTATTGCACAATAACTATAATGCAACAGGAGTCAGGCTCATGCCGTCCAGGGCAACGAATCGTTATTTTTTTTCGTTCCGGTTTCGGTTACGGTTCACGCCAAATAAATATATCGGTTGTATTACGGTTTCCATTCCAGTAAAATATAGCGGGTTTTCCGGTTTACGGTTTCACTCCAAATATTAATTTAAAGAAATTAGTATGTATTAAACATAATTATAAAATACTTTACATTATACTTAAAATATCCATCATCAACATCTCACCCTTATCCTGCCTAAGACAGGGTTGGGTGTGCGGGTTCTAATCCTCCACTCCCGTCTATCCCCCACCAAGTCCCCCTCCACCCCGCATGCCTACATGTCCCGTTGCACCACCTGCTCCCATGCCATTTCGGTCTTCGTCTACCCGTGGTGCCCCCAATCACCCACAGTCCGGTAGTGGACCTAATAAGTTCTCTCCCCTCCTCATCACATGCCCATACAACCTCAACCAATTCTCTGTCATCTTTTCCGTGATGCCTCCCACTCGTAAGCTACCTCTAACCTTCTCGTTTCCGATTCCGTCAGATCGTGACCCCCCCACTCATGTAGCGCAGCATTCGCATCTCAGTCACTTGCATTTGCCTTTTGTGGTTCTTCCTAGCTGCCCAACACTCTGATCCATAAAGTATAGCGGGCCAAACGACAGTTCTGTAAACTTTGCCCTTCAACTTTAGGGGACCCCTCTGTCACACAGGACCCCACTACCCTGTATCCACATCAGCCATCCTCCATTAATCCTATGGGTCACGTCATAATCTATACCCCCATTGCTCCGGAAAACGGATCCTAAATACCGAAATTCTTACACCACTGGTATCTCCTCACCCCCACAACGAATCTCACCCCTTTGCCTCTGGCCACTAAAATCCAAAGCTAGGTAATCAGTCTTCTTCACCTTAAGGCCCCTCTCTTTCCATTGCTGTTTTAATGTCTTGTAGGTCTTTTTGCACATCCTCTTTGAACTCCTCAAGCCTTCCCACATCATCAGCAAATACCAGAGACTGAGGGTCCCATTCCCCTCATCCGTTACTAGAGTGAATAGATATGGGCTAAGTGCTGACCTTTGATGCACACCCACCTGCACCTTGAAGCATGCGATGTTCCCCATGTTGTCCTCATCCTAACGATGGTGAGGGAGCACTGGCGATGGTGGGCACTTTACCATAATACCCTTATCCTGCCTGAGGCAGGCTCGGGTCTGTGGGTTATAGCCCTCCACTCTTTCCTATCTCCCACCAGGTCCCCGTCCACTCCACACACTACCATACCCTTACTGACAACCTGCTGTCCCGTCCGCTTTGGTCTCTCTGCCCCAGGTGCTTCCAACCAATTGCTCTCCTGAAATGGACCTAACGAGCTCCTCCTCTCTTTACATTACGTGTCCATACAACCTCAATGTACTCTCCCTCATTTTTTCAGCGATGTCCCCCACCCGAAGGCTACATTATAATCTTCCCTAATTCTATCACTTCTTGACACCCCACTCATGTAGGCTACCTCAGCATTCGCATCTTGGGTACTGGCATTCTATTGACTTGGTTCTCCCTCACTGTCCAACATTCAGATCCATATAACATAGCTGGCTTAACCACTGCCCTGTACAACTTCCCTATCACACAGGACTCTGCTTGTGAAATAGGACACACTGTGCATGCACATTTACTGTATATACAGCATGTACAGTGTGTTTCTGATGGCTAGAATGATTTTGGACGCCATGTTCGTTGCCGTATCGCTAATGTGGACACTCCATTGGTGTAAATAGTGGCCCAAGATGTAAAATGTGCAGAGACGTTTCACACAGGACGACTGAATAACGTCTGACACGCTGATACTGAACGACACGCGTTTATGCAGGTTTGTACAGGTGTCGAACTGATAAGAGCGATATTTTTTCGGGTTCGGTTCCAGTTTTCGTTCTGAAAAACATAACTGTTTTACCAGTTTTAGGTTTTCGGTTTCCTTCCGGTTCGATGCCCTCAATGCCGTCAGGCTCAGGCTCAGCCATTATCAGTATTGAGAGGAAATGAAGGTCCCCTCCATCTACAATACATGTTGAAATTGCACTGGTCCAAAACCAAAATTAACAATTACAGTAAGATCTCACGTAAAGTCCGCACCTCAAATATAGTTCGCACCCGTCTATAGTCCGCATTAGCGATGGGTATGTTTCAAATATAGTCCGCACTCATGTATAGTCCGCACTTTAAAATTCCTACTGTAGCCAGTGGAGCAACTTGTAGGAGGAATGGGATCAAATGAATTTTAACATGAAATATCAGATTGCCCTGACGATGAAATTGAAATGTGAAGGATTTTATATTGCATTATCATATAAATAAGAACGTACTGTGTAAAATCGTGTTGTTAAGTGTAATAAAATGTTCAGAAAATGAAGAGCAGTTTTCATTGAGAACCCTGGGTTTCATTTATAGTCCGCACCCATATATAGTCCGCCCTCGCATATAGACTGCACTAAATGACCCTATGTTTCGTGTATAATCCGCGGGCACTACGTGAGATTTTACGGTATTTGGCACTGACGAACGCTCCACAGGGCCACTACGTCACTCCATCCCATCAGTATTTCACACTCATGGACGGTTGGAGCAGAGTGATGGAATTTTGGCCAGATGGAAACCAGTCACTTTCACATTACTCCATCCAATCCACATGATATTCCACATTCACGATAAGTAATTGGATTGAAACAGAAATTTTAGCTTGGGGGGATTGTAATTTTGTGATAATCAGTAGGGATCTTTCGGATCAGTGACATCCGTACCATTTTATACTTGAACACTTCAAGTCCTCTATTAATTTTCAAAAAGAAAAGCTCAATGGTTTTCATTTGAAATCGAATTGCCTAGTCGTGACCATTGGAAATGGTTCTTTCTTTTTTGTGCTTCAGTCAATGGAATGCTCTTCACTATTCCATTCTTTTCTTTCTACTAAATGGGTTGGGAAGTAAGCCAAGCAGACATAACAGGAGCCTACCAAAACTATGGGGTTTGAAGAACTTCAAATGACAGGCTTCGATTAGTAATTACAAGTAAAACTTCAATGTTTTTCCGATTTTTTAAGTGCGCTCACCCATTGCCTCTCACCAATGTGTCAACTTTTGTGGCAAGAACTATAGTTGTAACCACTTAATTAACCAAAGGCTGTATGCATACTTCGTTGATGTCAGCTGACATTATCAGCCATATGGCAGAGGCCTCTGTCTCCCTTCAATGGTGTTGTACTGATTATATGCTGTTAAATAAATAATATAAATGGATGTCCGACCCTGCCAAAGGCAGAAAATGTTTGGTGGTGGTAGTGAAGGAATAGTGCCCCCCCCCCCCCCCCCCCCCCCCAAAAAAAAAAACATATGCCAACAGTAAATAATTGCGCCGTTTACTGGAGGGCAGTGTTTATATTCCAGTACCTTTAATAACGTGCCCCACACAGACAACCCAGCCAATATTCCTGTTGGCTCCAGACGCCTGGCTGGGATGATCCCAGTCAGAGCATGTTCAGTGGACCCACAGGCCCGACCCTGGCGAGACTGCGGGATAAGGGTATTGTGATAATGATGAATTCAGTACCTTTAATAAACAGTGCTCCGTTCATTAGAGCGGCATTAATAAATACTGTGCAATAGGTCATTGGGGTATTCCCATTTCCAACCCGTAAAAGGACTAATGGATCCTGTCTGAAGTGAAACGAGGTTTGGAGTATGTGGCCCCACAGGAAACTTTTAATGGAGGGAGGCTTGGGTAAATGTTCCTAGGAGGTGTTAATTGCCTCATTGGCGCTCTCCCCTTTAAGGACGCCCATGGTTTGGAGTAATGATCATGATGGCTGAGCGGTAGCAAAGAAAACCGTTAACCCTTTTCCTATCTATGGCAGGGTCGGCGTGCCTATCAGATTAAGATATGATAGTGAGTGGGGTGGACGGGGACCTGGTGGGAGATAGGCGGGAGTGGAAGGTTAGTAGCTGCTGACCCCACCATGCCACAAGCGGGATAAGAATATGATGATGATGCAGCAAGGGGTCTTTAAAGTGTGTTGGTGACATGTGCATACCAGACTGTGTCAGAGCTTCACATCACATTTGACAGAAGGCGCACTTGAGACTGCTGTTACCCAAAAGAAATCCACCTCGGCCCGGGCTCGAATCTGGAACTGCTGACGTAATAACCTCTTAAACGGGGTTGGGAGCAGGGGAGTCGCTAAGGCATCTGCCACAAGATGCGAAGTAAAGCATTAACCCTTTGTGGTGACTATGATACCAGCCAGCCCTGCATGAAAGACACCCCTTCTATACACGGATTGAGATACACGTGAAGATCGCAGAATTTCCTGGCTTAAAATGCCCCCTAGTGTCGGCACGTTAAAACAGGCCGAAGTTAAAGTAAGGGGTTCCAACATCAGGTTGGCTGTGCAAATTAATAACTGTTGTAGATGAAGGGCCCTAAAAAATAAACAAAACAATGGCGCTGCCCTTAATTCATGGGACCCGCTCTTGCTTGGTGGATTACTCTAGAAGAGAGTAAAGATGGATCCGATAATGTATGACTAAATTATAAATGCAAATACAGTATGTGTCGCCATATGTTACCGCGGAACTGGCGAAGATTTTCTTTCCAGAATCGATCAACATATCTCCATCGTTACAACCGTCATGAAATAATTTCTATTTCTTGGAATATCCTACATTTCAGTTTCTGAGCATTTTTCCCCGGAAAATCTATTTCCTAGAATTCTCTCTTTTCCTTTTTCATCACAGATGGGGCAGAGGTAGCGCGTTCGACTTCTGCGCCAGTGGTTGAAAGTTCGATATTGGATTGAAATCGGTTGACTTCTTTCGGGCGAGAGGGAGAGAACCCCGAGTGCACGTTCCGTCACATGGGAAATAAAGCTGTGGCCCGTGTGGTGTATACCATGTCGCCACTGCCCGGAAAAATGCCTTTCTATACGCAACATGAAGATGAGGCAAAATTCGCAGGTGTAGTAGCTCCGGTGGAGAAAATGTGCTACAATGTTAGTATGTTAAACTGACGGGTTGGAGAGTTGGCCAAGCAGCCATAACGGGCCGAACATTGTGAAACATGCTCGCGGGTAATATTGTTGTTGTTTGTTGGTGTTTTAGGGCCCTTCAACTACAAGGGTCATTAGAGTCCCGTCCACAGCATAGTTACTTATGAAGAGACTGCACAGGCACTACACAAATGCGACGATTTCTGGGTATTAGCAGTACCCAGTTTTCCTAAACAGCCACCCATTTCAGAACAAGCTGGGTTGCGCTGCTTAACTACAGTGATCAGACGAGAACTGGTGTGTCCAACGTAATTTGCCGCTCCCCACAGGTGACAGTTCAGTAAGAGTAGGTGATGTAGGAGAGGGGAAATTAGCAGCTTCCAATGTTACACTGACCTTGCATCTCAGTAGTATCGCGTTTCACAGGTGCGGATGATGTTGGGTGCCACAAAATAATCAGAAACGTTTGGGGTCAATACCAGAGGTTATATTTAATCCAAGTATGTACAAAGTAAGACCGGCGAACGGTGAGGGTCCGAGACCATACATGTGATGCAGGTGTGATGATAAAGTCAGATTCCAGGCTAACGGTAGAATCAGTCTCATTCAAAATTTAAGAAAATGCTTGACTGTACAAATGAAGGTCTGTTGCACGTGTAAAATTCTGCATGATCTGATGGCTGAAGACCAACCAACTGACTGGCTGAATCTCGAACTGGCTGAATCCCAAAACATACCCTGGTGACATCACATCCTGAGGTCTTTGACTGTGGTTGGGTTCCTGTGACCAAAGGGTACCCATGACTCACAGCCAAGGGACAACTCAGGATGTCCCCACAAAAGGTCTTAAGATTTAGTTAGCAGGTCCTATTGTTGCACACAGGATGCAACTACAATAGGACCTAAAACAATGATCGTTTACACAATGATTGAATTTTTGCAGGGGTGTATGTCTTTGGGGGCAGAGGAGTGTGAGGGATCATGTCCCTACAGTAGTAACTTGGGTTTTGTTGCTTAACTTCAGTGACACACAGGCGATATGTTAGGCAGTGTTTCCACAGTTGGTTGCCAACCAAAGCTGCAACCCTATGCTTATTTATGGTCGGCCTACTGCTATTTATTGCTTATTTGAAACTAGTTGCACTAATCCTGAGGATCAGTTACTTTAATTTATTAAATTTAAATAAGTATATTCCTGTCGTTCGCAAATCTATTTTTCAATCCAACGTCGTTTTTTCTTTGTGTTGCATGCTACACCACATAAAATAATAGCAATATATGCTATTTTTCTATTATCCGTTGTGAAAAGAGATACCCGTGTGTGCCCGGGGAAGAATAGGCACACTGCATACCTGCATGTCGTAAGAGGCGACTAAAAGGGGTGACTTTTTCTTGCCCCAGTCTGGACAACACCACTGTCATCTCTGTCTATGACGTGTTCTGGACAGGACGATACCAACATCGTGGTTGTTTGCTTGTTCAAACTGACTTGTACGCGGTCGATGTAGGCTCCTCACTGAGGTGACCATAAACAAACGCCTACCCGCGTGTTTGCCATGCGTGGAGACCCGTACCCTAAGTGGATCCTGGTGGTTGAGGAGGCGTATGCCCTGCGATGTCTCTTGGCCACTCCACACTGGTTAGGTGGCTGACAGACATCGGGGACTAGGGTTGCGATCCACAGTCTCCAAAACATCACTTTGGCCACAGCTTCCGGGGAAAACGGGAGGCCAAGGCAGTAGCCCGGTCTTGGTCAATCGGCCGGGGGCACATAAGTTGTTATGCCTCCTAGGGTGACTGTAAGTGGACCGGCAGTCAACATCGATGCCAATGGTCCAGTACTCGGGGATTATGCCACCCTAACGGTATCCTGCCCGAGGAACCTTGGCGACCCGAATGGGCATCCCCTCGTTGGGCTCGGTGCTGGGTATGACCTGCGGGCAGCGAAATCATAATTAATAAAAATTATGGCAAATATAACCCAGAGGCTGGGGGCCTCTACAAATAACCCCACCACTCCCCCTTCTTTAGTTTCATTGACTTGTGTTGAGCCGGAAGATGGCGGGCTTGGTCCCACCCAATTGAGTGGGCCAGCTGCCACTGAGCTGATGGAGACATGTACTGCTCCAACAAATAGGCCGCATTCCCCCAGTAAGCCAACTGGATCAGGGAACGAACCTGTGACGTCTATGGCATCGGCACCTGCCCTTAACAAGAGGCAAAGACCTCTTAGCCTTAAGGTGCAGGGTTCCACCGCCAATGCAAAGCATGTTCCTGCATCTAAGATTTTGGGTGCAGTCCAACAACCATCCATACCTTCTTCCTATCCTCCCCGGTTTATTTCCATCTCTGGGGAGGATGGTGCAGCCTTGGGGAAGGCGTCGCCCTTCCTTATCGCCAAAGCCATCAAGGGCATTGCTGGCGACGTGACTTCGGTCAAGAAACTGCGCAATGGCACCTTGTTGGTGGAGGCATCCGCCCCCCACCACACCGCAGCATTATTAAAAATGCGAAAGCTCAGTGATATCCCCGTTGTGGTCGAACCCCCATCGCACCTTAAACACCAGTAGAGGTGTGGTGAGGTGCCCTGACCTACGCGGAGAATCAGAGGAGCAGATAGTGGAGGAGCTCATGGACCAGGGTGTAGTGGCTGTTCGCTGCACCTCGGTCTGACGGGATGGAGAATCCCGCCCATCTGACACCTTGGTGCTGACCTTTGGTAGGCCCAAGGTGCCGGAGTACATCATGGCTGGCTACCTCCGCTTGCCTGTACGTGCCTTCATTCCGAGTCCACTTCGATGCTTCAAAAGCCAGCGATATGTCCATGGGCAGAATTCGTGTTCTGCCAAGGCCATGTGTGGCACTTGTGGACAGGGTGACCACTCCCCCGAGCCTTGTAAGACTGCACCTGTCTGCTTAAACTGTAAGGGCAACCACCCCGCCTCTTCTCGGGATTGCCCTACTTGGCTGCAGGAATGCGCGATCCAGGAGCTGCGTGTCCAGAAGGGTATCAGTTTTCTGGATGCACGGCGGCTGCTAGCCTTGCCAGGGATCTCCACTCATGGAGTGTCCTATGCAGGTGCTGCAAAGGCAGCTGCTGTGTCCTCTGTCTGTACCCAGACAGACACCCTACCTCAGCTCCCCCCTCTCATCCGTTTAACGCCCTCACGGGCCCATGGGGTCCATGGGGTGCCGGTCTGTGCAAGCATTGGCTGCCAGATGGACCCTGACCCCATTTCCATGGCTTCTTCCGGCTCCACCGCCGCCTCTGGCCCAATGCTGTTTGCTGTTGCAATGAATGGCCTACCATCCTCCATTCACCCCCCGGTAAAGTCGTCCCTCTTTGTGGACAACTTTTCTATCAGGTACCGGGCTGCCACGATGCACAGCATTAAGCATCAGCTGCAACTGGCACTCAATAGTGCCAACGAGTTTGCCACTTCACGTGGCTATAAGTTCTCCCCTGACAAGACAATGGTCATTCACTTCTGTCGTAAGCGAGGGCTCCACCCTGAGCCTCAGCTTACCTTGAATGGCCGCCTCCTCCCAGTTGTAGAGGTGGCTCGGTTTCTTTGTCTCCGTTTTGACAGCCGTCTGACATGGGTCCCACACTTGAAGGAGCTGAAGGCTAAGTGCCTTCGGTCCCTGAATATTCTGCGGTGCCTGCAGGGAACTGGTTTTGGGGCAGATCGAACGGTGATGCTACGACTTTACCGGTCACTCGTTCGATCCCGTCCCGATTATGGCTGCAGCGTATATGGCCTGGCCGCTCCATCTGTTTTCCGGATGCTGGACAGTGTTCATCACGCTGGCATCCGGGTGTCCATTGGGGCGTTCCGCACAAGTCCAGTACTCAGCCTTTATGCTGAGGCTGGCGAACCACCACTGACTGTGCGGCGGCAGTACCTGGCAGCTGCATATATTTTGCGGCTGAAAGGTCAGCAATAGCACCCTACACACCTGGCTGTCTTTGGTAACACTATGAGACGGCCATTCAACCGCCGCCCAGGGGTTCCCCCTCCATTCGGTGTGCGGTGGATGGACGGTCTTACCGGCCTGGGTGTGACTCTGCCTAGGGTGCAGCCTGTACTGCCGGCCTCTGTGCCACCCTGGACAGTGCCAGAGCCAAGTTTAGATTTGTTGCTTGCAGCCTTACCCAAAACCAGTACCGATAGGTCAGTGTACCAAAAAGAGTTTGGACGCCTCTCTTGGACCTATCGAGGCCATGTTTTTATTTACACGGATGGGTCGAAGGATGGCTCCTCGGTGGGTTGGTCAGTCTTTACAACTGGTCATCTCATGCGGGGCCGCCTTCCAGGCATTGCCAGTGTCTTAACTGCAGAACTCACAGCTCTGCACAGGGCACTGGAGCTCATCCAAGTGTTGAATGACAGACACTTTGTTGTTGCGACTGACTCCTTATGCTCCCTTCAGCTGTTGCACACCCTATATGGCAGACATGCCATCGTCCAGGGTGTGCACAGATTGCTGCTGATGATTCGTAAGCAGGGCAAGACAGTGTTGTTCATGTGGGTCCCGGGGCATGTTGGCATCATGGGCAATGAGAGGGCGGATGCCCATGCCCGTCAGGTGGCCCACTTGCCAGATATACCAAACACTGCTGTCCCCTCCTCCGATGCTCTCCCGATGGTGCGGTGGGCCATCCATGAACAATGGTGGGCCCAGTGGTTTGCAGAGACCACCAACAAACTCCGCACACTGAAGGACACCCCAGAGCACTGGGGGTCCTCGTGCCACCAGTCGCGGAGGGAGGAGGTTGTGCTTGCTCGGCTTTGGATCGGTCACACGTTCCTCACCCACTCCTACCTTTTATGGGGTGAGGAACAACCATGGTGTGACTTCTGTTGGGAGCCTCTCACAGTGGCACATATCTTTAGTCACTGTGAGAGATACCGCGAACAGAGATGGCGACTAGGAGTCAGTCGGGAGCTCTCTGCCTCACTTGGGGATAACCCCCAGGGGGTTGAGAGCTGGCTTGTATTTGTGAAAGAGGCTGGCCTCTTTCACAAAATTTGATTTATACACGGTTTGTTTTAGACATATTTGAAATTATTCTGGAATTATTTTGGCTTTTGCCTTTTTCTTTCTGCATCTGTTTTGGCTTTTGCCTTTTTATTTCTGTGTCCTTTTTTGGCTTTTGCCGTGTTTATTGCTATGACTGTTTTGGCTTTTGCCACTTTTCTTGTTATGTCTGTTTTGGCTTTTGCCACTTTTATTGTTATGTCTGTTCTCGTTTTTTTTGCGGATTTTATTTTTATTTCTGTTTTTGGCTTTTGCCTATATTTATTCTTTGATATTTATTTGGCTATTGCCTTCTGTATGTTTTAGTTTTAGTGGGCTTTTGCCCTTAGTTATTGCCATCATGGTGGGAAGGCCATTTACACCCCCACCATGTTGATTGTCTTTCTGGGCCCTAATGACCATTGTAGTCGATTGGCCCTAAAACAACAACAAACAAACAAAAGTGAAAAGAGAGACAGAAAACAGCAAACGAATGCTTTTAAATGTCTGAACTAACTAACTAGGCCTACTGACAATAATATTGATCGTCTGAGGGCTCATTTGGAATACTGATGAAATATTGCCAGTAATATTTATCGTGTGAGGGCCGCTTAAGAGAGGACCCATGTTTCCCAGGGGGACAGAGAATGTGATGGGAAAGGGGGTTAGTAATTAGAAACTCACTTTTTTCAGCCGGCTGTGTCAGGATCCCCATGTCACCTAGTGGAGGAAAATTGGGGATGCGACCCTACCATTCTACACGATCACTCCGGTAGCTCGCTTCCTGTTTTATCTGTCCAGAGGCCCACTGGATAGAGCGCTTGATAACTGTGTCAGTAGTTCCATATTCGATACTGGACCGAGGTGGCTTGCTTTTTCGGGTGAGAGAGAGAGACGCCTCCAAATGTGCCTTCCTTTGGATGAGAAGTAAAACTGAAGGCTCGTGTGGTGTTCGATGGCATTTGCACGTAAAGCAACCGTCTCTACTATGCAATGGGGATCGGTTGTATTGTGTTGGACCAAGACCCCAAGAAGCTTTGGTTGGACACTCCAGTTCTCATCTGATCACTGAATTAAGCAACGCAACCTCAACTAGTACTGACATGGGAAGCCGGTTGGGAAACTGGGCTCAGTCTGTGCAGACTGCACATTAGGATTAGGCAGTGGACGGGGCTCTAATAACCATTGCAGCTGAAGCGCCTTAAAAAGCAACCAAAAAGGAAACATGTAAATAATTCAAAATTTCCAGGTGTAGTAGCCACCTGAACAATCAGTATACCGACCATAAATAAGCCAGTGGCGTCACTGGGGGGGTGCGGGCTGCACCAGGTGACACCACTCACACCATGAGAAAATGGTGTCACCGCACTGGGTGATGCCAACCCTAGTGATGCCACTGAAATAAGCATAAGAATTTCAGTTTCGGTCAAAAGCTGGCTGCGGAAAAAATATCGTCTACTACAGTTGTGGTCAGCTAATTAGCACACCAATTTATAAAATGGAATAAATCAAATTTTCAGAGGGTAAAGTTCATAAAAATGAAACTAAAAAGTGAAATCACCAACTACATTCCTCACTTTTACTAGTCAAGGACAGTAGTGACATTTCATTTTACAAATTATTAAAATAATTACGTTTTTGTAAAAATACATTGGACATTTAATTAGCACAGTAAGTAAATGTTGCAAATAGCATACATAACTATTACATTTAATATTTAATTTTGAATTAAAAAATGGGCATTTAACATTTCTGAAAACAATATATGATTTTATAGGAAAATGGGTAAAGGAAAAAGTACAACACCATGCTGAACGAAAAATTATTGAACAGATGTACAATAAACACAAAAATGTGTCAAAAGTTGCAGAAATTCTAGCTATTTCTCAAAAAAAGTTCAAAATGCATGGGACATGTGAAACTGTACGTAGATTTAGAGAACGAAAAACATCTAAAAAGGAGGACAATTTAATTGCTAGACAATCAAAACTTGACCCATTTGCCAGCTCAACTAGTATTAAGGCTGCTATTAAAGAACATTATCAAATTAATGTATCTGCTAGAACAGTAAGAAGACGTCTAAATGAACATGGACTGATGGGGTGCATGAGTAGCAAAACACCACTTCTAAAGAAGGGTAACAGAATGAAGAGATTGGACTTTGCTAAACAGCATTTGTCTAAGGAACAATCTTATTGGGATTCAGTTGTTTGGAGTGATGAATCCAAATTTAATTTATTTGGAAATGATGGTAAACAATATGTAAGATGCCCTGTGGGTCAAAAATTAAGTCCTAAGTACACTAAAAAAACTAAAATTTGGTGGCAGTAGTGTGATGGTGTGGGGATGTTTAGTGCCTATGGGATAGGTCCAATCCACAGGATCCATGGGAGAATGAATGCTGCTATGTATCAGGATATCTTGGCAAACCATTTGGTAAAATATTCTGAGAATATGCCACTCAGCGCTTGGAAAAATTGGCAGTTCCAGCAAGACAATGATCCTAAGCACACATCACGTTTAGTTCAACAGTGGCTGAAAGACCAAGAAATTCAGTCTTTGTGTTGGCCACCACAAAGTCCTGACTTGAATCCTATAGAGAACTTGTGGGCTATTGTTAAACGGCAGGTAGCAGCAAGTAAACCAAAAACTCTGTAGAATTTGTGGACAATCATCCAGTCAGAATGACATAAAATCACCACCAAGCAATGTGCAGACTTGGTCAAGTCAATGGGTAGACGTTGTGCAGTTGTAATAGCAGCAAAGGGTCATCCAACAAAATATTAAATAACCTAAATTAAATTATAAAATAATTAAATTAAAATGTTAGTATTAAAATATGAATATTCAAGTGTGCTAAATAAAAGTCCAAATAACTTTCAGACATGTTCATGAATTTTGAAATATACAATTAACCAGGTGAATTTTGTCAACTTCTTTAAATAAATAATAAAATTACTATCCAATGTTGATTCTATGTGGAAAGATATATTAAGTTTAGCTTACAATTTTGAATATGTAAGATGAATTCTAAACTCAATCATAGGTGTGCTAATTAGCTGACCACAACTGTATATATCCTATGGGCGGATCCAGATGCGGATCAAGGGGGGAACACTTAAAAAAATGTGTGCCCCAGATATTTTTAAATATTCAGAATCCCTCAATATAAGCTAAATCTGGCAAGCAATTCCAATATTCCTTCTACTGTCTCCAACTGCAGACTGGACTGGCAGTATAGAAATGGAAATAGCAAAAATGCTTCACAGTTGCAAAGTTGAATTGTGCAGCAGTTAAAATATGCGCCCCATTGCGGCACTGAAGGGGGGAACAATTGCTGCCTTGCTCCCCCCTCTGGATCCGCCCCTGATATAACCTGCGTCAATTCAGAGGAATTTGTTTAATTTAATTGGTTTTTTAGGACCTATAAGGTCATTAGAGCCCCGTCCACTGCATAGTTCTAATGCAGAAACTGCACAGATACTACACTAATGCGACGATTTTTTGGTATTAGCAGCACCCAGTTTTCCCAAACGGCCACCCATGTCAGTACTAGCTGGGGTTGCGTTGTTTAACTTCAGTAATCAGACGAGAACGAGGGACAAGATGGGTAGCCGGCCCTGCCGTCAGGGTCCGCTCTAGCGCTTACGTACGGGTCGCCCCGAATAAAAAGACAAATTGCTGCCCCTTAAGAATATAATGCAAATTCAAGCAGCAGTTTTTCTCACCCGGACTGCTGTCCGGGTTGCATGCCTTAGAGCGGGCCCTGCTGCCATAGGCGGGAAAGGCGTCAGTAGTTCCTTTGTCTGTTTTTCCCTATTTTGAGCACGTTAATACGGTTATTTTTGCATTGAAGAAAGATGGCGCTTTTGACATATTCAGCATTTTAAAATTCCTGACACAATTCTGTTGACTTTTTCTGCTGTCTTTTAACGATTTCCGAAAGTCGGTAACTCTCATTAAAATGTTTCTTAATAATTATCTTGCGATTTTAATCTTCGTACTAATTAGTCACCGCACATTTCTGCACTTAGTAAGGTTGCCTTCTTAACGTCAGTAGCGGTAATTTATGTCATGTCTTGAAGAGCACTTCAAGAACCAGAACTGAATGCCGCTAATGATGGTTTTATTTTACGGCTCCTACTGAAAGGGTCCTAAATTAACCATTCCCTAGAAATTCCACGGTTAGAAGATCGATGGTAGGACCATGCTCCTTGCTTCAAATGGGAAGATGTATGATCACTTCAGGAAGGGAAGGAAGGAGCGAGTGTATTACGTTGGACACCAGTTCTCGTCTGATCACTGAAGTTAAGCAACGCAACCCCAGCTAGTATTCACATGGGTGACCGCTTGGAAAAGCTAGGTACCGCCAATACCCCAAAATCCTCACCTTAGTAGTTTTAATGCACAGACTACGCATACACTACGCTCAGTGGAAGGGGCTCTAATGACCTTTGTAGTTGAAGGGCCCTACAATACCAGCAAATCAATGAGTGCGAAATGGGCGCGAGCTGAGGGCCAAAACGCACAGATCGACCCAAAATAATGGAACGATGGCGAATGGTGACAAAATAATGGAATGATGGCAAATGATGACAAAATAATGGAATGATGGCAAATGATGACAAAATAATGGAATGATGATGGTGATGTAGAACGGGTTGAAGTGGTGACATCAAATATACCACGTAGATCTTCACGCAGCCTCAGTTTGGGCTTTCCTTTCACAAATTGAGACATCCACTATGACCATGAGCGATCCTGCAGTCGTGGAGTCGACGGAGTCAAGGTGTATTGGGTTTCTAAGAATTTCATAATGAAACGTTTTAAGTTTCAAAATCCTCAGTTATTGACAATGTTCATGTCCCTAAAGCGAATCTCGGTATTCCAGTGCACATTTGGCAAAACACTTCAACTGGTAGCGCATGGAGAATCCTCATCATTGAATCACCAATTGAATCTCCGAGTTCTAGCCCTTCAGTCCCGAGCAGTGGCGGATCCAGGATTTTCACCAGGGGGGGTTTGAGCTAAAGCTCGCATATATCATGCGAATAAGTTTATATGTGCATGGGAGGTTGCAACCCCAAAAACCCCATCCTGGATCCGCACGTGGTCCCGAGTGTCTCCCACCAGATCCCCGTCCACCCCGCACACTACCATTTTCCTGTGTACAACCTTCTTCTACGTCTGCTTTGGTCTTCTCCTGCCCCGGATGCTTCCAACCTCCTGCATTGCAAGGGTGGTTGAATAGAGGTTATCCCAGTGTGCAGAATTCCAACAGGACCAAGCTTTCGATTTATGCAATCGAAAGCTTCCAGTTAAAATAACGAGAAAGATATTCATTAAATAAATTCATGAATTCTTTACCTTGATTTCAACACGCCTAATATTTCGCGAATCACTTTCATTATGTCCAAACGTTTTAAAAACAATAGCATGTGCAGCAGGCCCTGGAACGAGTATTTTGACGACGTTATACCGACCGAAGCGCCACATTTCATCTGCTACGAATGACGAAATAATTCCTTGGGTTAAACTACACTTTTACCGGCTATTTTATTTAAACAGTCAATAAAAAGTTTTCTCTCAAGAAATTTATTATGAGAGATGTCAACTGTGTTTTAATGAAATTTCCCATAAATATAATTCAGTAGATGTTAGCTGGAAAGAGGGGACGGAATTAGGACACATTTTTAGAAAAATCAAAATCTGTGTTCTTATAAGTTTTTAATTTTTTATGGTTTAGAAAGTTTTATTTAATAGTATCACACTAGCCATACAAGTAGGTAAGGAGTTGATAAACTTAAATCAGTTTTTAAATTGTTTTTCCTGTAAATAATTTTCTCAGAATTGAAGATTTTGCTTAGGAGGATGATATTTGGGCACTGTACCATAACTCATTGTAAACTCCAAAAAGACTGGGAGCGGCTTATTGCGTTGGATCAAGAAGAGCGGGTCTTGGTTGGACACACCAGTTCTCGTCTGATCGCTGAAGTTAAGCAACGCAACCCCAGCTATTACTGACATGGGTGGCCGCTTGGGAAATTTGGGTACTGCTAATACCCAAAAATCGTCGCATTAGTGTAGTGTCTGTGCAGTCTCTTCATTAGAACTACACAGTGGATGGGGCTCTAATGACCTTGTAGTCGAAGGGCCCTAAAACACCTACAAACAAACAAACACTCCAACAAACCTGAAGAAAAGCATCTATTCTGCCATCTTACCTACCTGGTATGATTGCACCTCCTGTTAGAAGGCTCTCCACTTTCTCCTCCCGACGAGCATGCCATTGCCGAATGGGTCTTGGGAAAAGCACTAGCAATATGAGTCTGTCCGTTCCCTGATCCACTGTCAGCTGAAGAACCCATCATACCTCATTTGCAATAGTGTGTTTTCACCCATGCCGCGCGCGGTATACACGATTTTGCAAATCGCACAGGGGGGTTGCGCAGTTTGGATCTACCCATATCTGCGCGGTACACACGTGAAAATCTCTGGCTTAGTGCGTTCCACCCTAATTCTCTAATCACCTCTGACACACTCTCACTACAAGAAAAAAGATGTAGTGCACTTCTTGCTGCCCTCCTTTGGATCATTTCAATTTCCAAAGATAACTCCTGACTAAAGGAAAACCATATTGAACTACAGTATTCTAATACTGGCCATAAAAAGCCAACTCCTAACCCTTTTCCCGCCTATGGCAGGGTCTGATACAACGGCGATATATTGGACATAGTTTTTCCACAGACGGTTGCCGACCAACGCTGCAACCCCTATGCTTACTGTATTTTTCATCAGTCTACTATTCGTTGGGGTATTCCTCTGAGCCATAGAGCGGCGAGTTGCGTTGGACACACCAGTTCTCGTCTGATCACTGAAGTTAAGCAACGCAAGCCGAGTTAGTACTGACATGGGTGGTCGCTTGGGAAAGCTGGGTACTGCTAATACCCAATAATCGTTGCATTAGTGTAGCGTCTGTGCAGTATATGCATTTGAACTATGCAGTGGACGGGTCTCTAATGACCTTGTAGTTGACGGGACCTTAAACTCCAACAAACAACAACAACAACCGAGGCCAGGGGGAGCTCCTACACCTGGAAATTTAGCCTCCTCCACTACTTGCATAGTAGAGAGGGTTCTTTGACGTGCAAATGCAATCGTACACCACACGGCACCTCGGTTTTGCTTCTCATCCGAAAGAAGGCTCACTCGGGGCCTACCTTTTGGGGGAGCGGGTTATTGCGTTGGACACACCAGTTCTCGTGAGATCACTGAAGTTAACCAACGCAGCCCAAATTAGTACATGGAAGGTCGATTGAACATTGGGTGCTGCCAACTTTCCCTCTCCTACATCGCGCGCTACTACCTCCCCCTCATCCGCGAGCAGCCTCTACAAGGTTCGGCGCGTTTAGGCTGCCTTGCCAATTTCCCAACCTGTTGGTGGAAGGGCCCTAAAACACCAACGAACCAAAAAGGAATTTCTCTCTCGCCCAAGAGAAGCCAACCCACTTCTGTCCAATATCGAATCTAGTCAAGGCCTCCTAGATAACAAGGCCTTTGCAGTGTGACGTCACTGGCTAGGGACGTCACACAAAGTAGTGCTAGCACACTATGTGAATGACCATATTGTGAGCATTTCAAGCATCTTTTTTAAATTGATATTTGAGTTGAATTTTTAACTCAAACCATTTTCCAATGTAAATCATAATATTTGGATTGTGCCATGTAATTGTGTTGTGCCTGGATGCCAGGGAAACTACAGAAGTGGACCTAAAGTTAATATCTTCAGTTTTTCAAAACCCCAAAATGGATTATAGCTAGTAACAGAAAGGCTTCCAGATTGACCAAGCATTGAATGGTAAGCAGATTTAATATTGAACCCATAGGCTTATATTAATTAGATACACTATGTGTATACTAATGTTTTACACAAAGCATATCATTCAAACTAAGAATATGGCAGCCAAGATGTTGCATATATATTTTAAGAAAAGAATAATCATAGGGGGTAGAAAAGTTAAGTATACATGTTATGTTAGGTATGTTGGGTTATATATGTTAGATTAGGTTAGTTATGTTAGGTGAGCTGTGTTAGGCATATATATGTTAGGTTAGATATGTTCTGTATACTTGTATGCCTAACATCTATACATATGCTCCTAACCCGTTTCCTATCTATGGTAGAGTTGGGTACCCATCTTGTCCTTCTGAATATTCTCCCTCCATGGTGAATGTCTTTTTGAGCACCCAGGGGTGGATCCAGGGGCAGATCAAGGGGGTAGCCCTTCAAAAAATGGGTGTCCCAAATGCTTTTAAATATTCAGAATCCCTTTGAATACATACCATGACTCCATATATTATATACGTCCTCTACTGCCCTTTAGACAATGTCCAATCTTAAGTGGTTTAGCCAACTGTAGATTGGACTGGCAGTGTAGAAATGGGAATAGGAAATTAAAAAATGTCTAATCAGTTGCAAAGTTGAATCATGCATCAATTGAAACATGTACCCCATTGAAGCACTGAGGGAGAAACAATTGCAGCATTGCTCCCCCTCTGGATCCACCCCTGCTGGGCCCTAATAACCACTGATGTCAATGGGCCCTAAAACCCTAACAAGCAACAACAACAAGCTCCTTTTATGACTTTTCATGTGAAATTAATTTTAAAAATTTTCTAATAAGTATGCTGTTGAAGCACTACAATCCACACATAAGCAAATCTTCCCCATGGTTTAGACACTTGCACAGCTATTCAAAAAATCAAAATTATAATATTGAGAGGAAGACGTCTACAAGAGGTTAAAATTGAAAATTAAGCATTAAAGTATGTGTTTTAAATGCATGTGTTTCTTACAAAAATTTAAAAATAAATTAATATTTTCCTGCTGTCTATTCAGTCAAACCAATATTTACATGTGCATTTAAAATCTATTTTATATTTTATGAATAAATATCTCATTGCTTTGTAATGGCAAGCGTCAGCATTCATCATTATTTTCAGTAGGTCTTAGCACTACTTAGGATGACGTCATGAATCAGTGAGAAGGCCTTCTGTTTAGGAGGTCTTGATCTAGTACTACTGACTCAGTTACTCGTTTGGAGAATTTCTGTGATAATTATTTTAAATCCTGCTTAAAAGGTGCGGAAATGCTGCATAATCACTGCATTGGTTTCCTGGATATAACCAGTAGTGCTTTTAATCCTTCTTTGTTTGTTTTTATTATTAAGCTGCTTGTTGGTCTGACAAAAGCATTTCTCTGTAGTAAATCACTTAATCCAGTCTGGTCAGCAAAGATCTACAATGAAGTGCTTTTAAAAACTAAAAAAAATCTATGATTGGATTATCATGAGGGGAAATTTGCATTCCGACGGATGGTCACGCGCAGGGGCGGATCCAGCGGGGGAACAAAGCAGCAATTGCTCCCCTCAGTGCCTAAATAGGGCGAGTATTTCAACAGATGCATGATTCAACTTTGCAACTGATGAGGCATTTATGCAGTTGCTATTCCCATTTCTATACTGCCAGTCCAATCCGCAGTTGACTCAGCAACGGAAATAGGACATTGTCTAAGGGGGAAGACCTATTGTAATTGCTAGCTAGATATTTAATACGGGATTCTGACTACAGTAAAACATGGTTATAACGTTTTGTTGGGCACCAAAGGGAACAAACGTTATAACCGTGAAAACACTATCGCCATGATATGCCTTTTTGTGCTTTTCCATTCATAATACCGCGTAGTGGTACATACAGTCAAACTCGGATATAACACACACCTTCGAGACTGCTTGTGTGTGTGTTATAACAGAAACAATGCTAAATGATGCCAAAGCTATGTTAACTGAACAAAAATATGCTAATTTCAAGATGTATTCAAAAACTCGACCTAGACTTGTATACTTAAAAACACACACTTGCAGTCAGCCGCAATTTTGCCAGATTCCACACAACTGAGAATTTTATCCTTTTATCATCATCATCTCGCCCTTCTCCTGCCTGAGGCAGGGTCGGGTCTGCGGGTTCTAATCCTCCACTCCCGCTTATCCCCCAACAAATCCCCTTTCACCCCACATGTCACCATGCCCCTTTGCACCACCTGCACTCACACCTGTTTTGGTCTTCCTCTACCTCTGGAGCCCCAAACTACATGCAGTCCCACAATGGACCTAATAAGCTCTTCCTCTCCCCTCCTCATCACATGCCCATACCACCTCAAACGCTTCTCTCATCTTTTCTGCAATATCTGCCACCCCAAAGGAAAGTCGATTCTAATTCTGTCAGATCGTGACACCCCACACATGCAGCATAACATTCGCATCTCAGCCACTTGCATTTGCCTTTCATGGGTCTTCCTAACAGCCCAACACTCTGAGCCATACATATTAGTGGGCCTAATGACAGTTCTGTAAATTTTGCCCTTCAACTTTATTGGGACCTAGTGGTCACACAGGACCCCACTTGCCTGTCTCCACTTCAGCCATCTTGCATTAATCCTATGGGCACGTCAGAATCGATTTCCCCATTGCTCTGGAAAACTATCCTAGATAGCAAAACTCTTGCACCATATAGCCTTACTTAAGTTGTGGGGTATGCCGTCTAGTTTCGAGTTATAGTTTGTTATATCCGAGGTCTCTTACACGTTGAAAGTGCCATAGGGACCAAACCAGTTGTGTGTTATATGTAATATCAGAGTGTTATAGCCAATCAATTTCTATATACTTATGCATTAGCGCTGGCTGGGACTTTCCCTTGTGTGTGTTATAAGCCATAAGTGTTATAACCACGGTGTGTTATAGCGAGGTTTGACTATACGTCACGTTGGGGTACATACTGTAAATGATTTCCCTAAGTGTATGGTAAAGTACCCAAAATCCGTCCCCTGCCCTAAATCCGTCCCCCCCTTTAACTTTCAAGAGGAAGGCTGTAGCCTTCAGAACAGCACATGGAAGCCTTCAGAACCATCCAGATTACTACTGGCTCTGATTCAGTTGTTTATTCTGTTTTTAACTATTAAATTTTTCAAAAAATAGGTTTTCTGTAAATTTACTAAATTGTGGAATCGAACCTTAAACAGTTATATTGACACTCCTGAGTAATTTTTTTCATCATTTGGCAATTGATAATTAAAGATTGCTCCTTAAATATTCTGTTCCAGTTGTCAGAACCATGTAGTTGTGGTTGTTTGTTCAAGAGATGGGACTTTTTCTTTTGTTATTGCTGAGATCCTAAATCCGTCCCTTTGAAATTCCCAAATTCGTCCCCGGGACGGATTTAGGACCCTCATACTGTATTGCTCTTTTTCTATATTCTATAATTTCCGAACCTCTTAGACTAGTATAGATTCATATATGATAACTTGCTAACCTTTTTATAATGTGTTTACCACTTCTATGCCTTATTATTATAATGTAGTAGAGCTGAAGTTCTATGAAGAATATCATTCCAAAATTGATATTAGGCTATTTTATTTAAACAGTGAATAAAAAAAGTTTTCTCTCAAGAAATTTATTATGAGAGATGTCAACTGTGTTTTAATGAAATTTCCCAAAAAAATAATTCAGCAGGTGTTAGCTGGAAAGGGAGGGGACGGAATTAGGACACCTTTTTAGAAAAATCAAAATCTGCATCCTTATAAGTTTTTAATTTTTTATGGTTTAGAAAGTTTTATTTAATAGTATCACACTAGCCATACAAGTAGAATAGAAGATTTTGCTTAGGGGGCGATATATGGGCACTTTACCATACAGTAATCAAGAATTGATGATTGCTTCATGGTGGATGGCTGCGTCCACCTCTGGATGTTTGCTTGCTGGTGTTTTAGGGCACTTCAACTACTAGGTCATTAGAGCCCCTTCCATAGCGTAGTTCTTATGCAGAGACTGCACAGATACTACACTAATGAGACGATTCCTTGATAATGGCGTTACCCAGATTTCCCAAGTGGCCACCCATATCAGTACTAACTGGGGTTGCCTTGCTTAACTTCAGTGATCAGACGAAAACTGGTGTGTCCAATGCAACTTGCCACTCCATTTCTGGATGTTGAGGCACACATATCCTCTTGGTATCTTGGCTGACCTCTACACAAGTTCATTGTACATTGTCTTACCACCTCAATTCTAGGTCGCTTGTGTCATTACTACTAAAACCACACATTAGCAAGATTGAGTGGTCTGTTCATGTACAATGAATGTAATGCACAGCTTATGTTGTACATTCTGCACATATCTAACATTCCTAATCAGGACATGTGTACATACGGGTTGGAAGTTTTTCATATCCATGATAGGATATGAAAAACTTGGCTACCCACCAGGGCCTTGCAAACGTTATAGACGTGAAAGCAAAAGCTATATCCGTAGACTCTGCCGGGGCCAGCCCAAACAGACACTATAGCCGTGAAAACGTTGTAGCCATCAACGTTATAAACGTGTTTTACTGTATTTAGAAATATTTGGGCCGCACATTTTTGAAGTGCCCCCCGTTCCCCCTCTGGATCCCCCTGGGCACGCGTATGATGTCTTAAAAGAACCCATTTAACGTAAAGCAACATTGTGGCGAGCGGCTGTATTGCTGCTTGCGTCGGACACTGAAATTGAGCAACGCAAGCCCATCTAGTAGAGACATTGTTTGTTGACCCTTCAACTACAAGGTCATTAGAGCCCCGTCCACTGTGTAGTGCTGATGCAGACACTGCACAGACACTACACTAATGCGACGATTTTTGGATACTAGCCATACCCAGTTTTCCCAAGCGGCCACCCATGTCAGTACTAACTGGGGCTACGTTACCTAACTTCAGTGATCAGACGAGAAATGGTGTGTCCAACGCAACTTGCCGCTCCCTTTAGTACAGACATGTATGGCCGCTTGGGAAAACGGGGTACTGCTAATACCCAAAAATCGTCCCATTAGCGTAGTGTCTGTGAAGTCTCTTCATTAGAATTATGCAGTGGTGGGGCTCTAATGACCTTGTAGTTGAAGGGCCCTTAACACAAACAAAATAAGTGTTTGGTAATAGTTGACAAAGGAAAGACTTCATCTTGTCCAGAGCGGCTGTACTTTGGTGGACACTCCAGTTCTCGTCTGATCACTGTAGTTAAGCAACGCAACCTAGCTAGTACTAGCATGGGTCGCCGCTTGCCAAAACTGGGTACCGCTCATACCCAAAATTCATCGCATTATTGTAGTGTCTGCACAGTCTCTGCATTAGAACTATGCAGAATACGGGGCTCTATGACCATTGTAGTTGAAGGACCAGCGCCCGCTCTAGCACTTACGGCGCCCCGGGCAAAACGACAAATTTGCGCCCCTTAAGAATGTATAAAGGTACTTACCATATTTATTCTAATAAACGGCGCTGTTTATTAGAGGGCGCTGTTTATATTTCAGCACCTCTAATAAGGCACCCCCATAGACAACCCAGCCAATATTCCTGTGGGTTCCAGACATCTGGTTGGGGTGCCCCATGTTAAGTGGACCTACAGACCAGACGCTGCCACAGGCGGGATAAGGGTATGATGATAATGATGATAAATTCAGTTTCTTTATTATACAATACGCCGTTTATCAGAAGGAGTGGCAAATTGCGTTGGACAGACCAGTTCTCTTCTGATGAGCAGCGCAACTCCAGCTAGTACTGACATGGGTGGCCGCTTGGGAGAACTGAGTACTGCTAACACCTCGGCACTGGACGGGGCTCTAATGACCTTGTAGTTGAAGGGCCCTAAAACACAAACAACAACAAAAAGTATTTTAGACGGCGCTGCTTATTAGAATTACTATGGTATTTTAAAAAGTACTATTAAAAAGGGTACTTAAATACAGGTACATATTTTTCATTTTCAATACAAATCAAATTATATTATTTGAATTTTATATTGGGCAACTCATTGAAGCAGTGCTGTGTTTGCGTGTTAATGCTATTCTGTTCAGAGAATTATACTGTATGTACTGTGCAGTATGTTCAAACAAGTTCAAGCAGCACCATTTCGAATTCTACGTTAATTCACACCTAGGAGGATCATTGCCCTGGTCAAACACCAGAAGCATGAAGCCCTCTATCATCAGTTAGAGACCAAGGAAGGGGACAGAGAAGTTTTTAAATAGGTCAAGGTAGGGCCCTCTTTCCCTCGTCTCAGGTAAAGAAGAGGTTGTAAGAGCTTTCCACAACCTCTTCAATGTTGCAAGGGGAGAGGATGACATTGACACTCATCCTATATCTTCAGGGGCAGTGGACAGCATAACAGGAGGAAGTAGTCAGTGCCCTTAGGATGATGAGAGGTCAAAGAGCTGTATACCCAGAAGGAATCCCCATTGACGTGGGGCATAGTGTAGGGATGACAGGAATCTCGTGGCTAGGGAAACTTTTCAATAAAATAACTATGGGAGATAGGACAAAAATTTTGGTAACTATGAGTCATTCCATACAGCTCTGGGCTGCTGACGGGAGTAGGAGAAATCCATGGCATTTGCCAACAAATATTGCAAATGTTAGTGGCTGCAGAGAACAAGTAGTACGGGGCCTAAACGATATTAGAGGAGCGATAGAAAAGGCTAGACGATTGAAAGGGCTAAAGATAAACATGAAGAAGAAAGAGTATTTAGCTTTCAGTTGAGAAGGACAGCAAAATAACAGTTTCATACTTCCTAGAGTCGAACTGGTGGAAAAGGTGTAAGAGGAAAAGCACTTAAGATTAACATCCCAAAGCAGTGGGGAGATAGACTCAGATGTGAAACCATAGAATCAATCAAGGTGGTTGAAGTGGAGTAAGGCAAGCGGAGCCTGTGTGATAAGAGGGTCCCAACCAAGTTGAAGGTGAAGTTTTACAGGGCAGTGGTTAGGCCCGTTATGCTATAGTCACTTCAACAGAATGCACATAACTGAGATGCGAATGCTGAAGAGCTAATAGAATTAGTACATCAGAGGT
This sequence comes from Trigoniulus corallinus, assembly GCA_013389805.1. Lineage (NCBI taxonomy): Eukaryota > Metazoa > Arthropoda > Diplopoda > Spirobolida > Trigoniulidae > Trigoniulus > Trigoniulus corallinus. The sequence continues at coordinate 3,407,885 of JAAFCE010005724.1, forward strand.
AGCTTGGGGGTGATGAACATCGCCAAAAAATGAGGGAGATTAGATTGAGGTGTATGGACACGTAAAGAGAAGAGAGGAGGAGGAGCTTGTTAGTTCCATTTCAAGAATTCAGGTGGTCGGAAGCACCCGGGGCAAGAGGAGCCGAACCAGGCTTGGAAGCAGATTGTCCATAAGGATGAGGCGGTGTATGGGGTGGACGGGGACCTGGTGGAAGATATACGGGGATGGAGGGCCAGAACCGGCAGATCCGACCCTGCCACAAGCGGGATAAATGGTTGTTTTTAGCTTTTAGACATAAGCAATATAATTACACTGTGCACTGTAAATTTTTGGAAAGGAAAAAAATCGATGTGAAGTTTTCTATTAATTTCGTAATTAACACATTAATATTTTTCTCAAACGGCCAAAATGCCGCCCCTAAATTTTGGCGCCCCGGATAAATGCCCGTCTTGCTCCCTCCCCCTAGAGCGGGCCCTGTGAAGGACTCTAAAACATCAAGGAAACAGACAGAAAGGGAAGTAAAGCCGTGGGCCTTTGGGGTGTCACGCAACGGTTAAAATTGACGTAGTTTCCAGGTGTAGAAGCCCGATGGAGGGCCTCAAAGAACAAAAGATCGGGGTTGCAGCTTTGGTTGGCAGCTGGTTGCGTAAAAAATACCGTCATCTATATTGCCCAAGTGCCCATTCAGAGCGTCAAAGATGGTTACCCGACCTTGCCATAGGGGAAAAGGTTTAGCATTTGCTTTACAAAAAATTAGGCCAAGAAACAAAAAGCAGTGCGCGATTGCTTCTCTATTCCCTTGAAATGCGATCAGGGTCGGCGTTGTAGGCGGGCAGTATGGGGAGCCACCTGTGGCCTCCCCATACCCTTACCCCGCTGTGGCAGGGTCGGGTCTGCAGATTCACTGAACATACTCTGACTGGGGTCACCTCAGCTAAGCGCCTGGAACCCACAGGAATATTGGCAAAGTTGTCTGTGGGGGGATACCGGTCTACCCCACGAATTGAGACGATGCAGATGAATTGAAATGTCGACTTTTACTCAAATTTTGTGGCAGATCATACTTTTCGAAAATTGAGTCGATGACCGTCGCAATTCCATCATTGACTTTCATTAGAACACAATTTTCCTTTCGTTACTTCTGATATCTGTTGTCTAACGCAGTTGCATCCTGGATATGGCAACAGTTTTATGAATGTTCCTTTCAATAGGTGTGATGTAGAGGCCTGTGGCCTCCCACTGAATAGGGATAATTTTTACTTCTTTAGAATATAATTTGTACCGTGTTTCTCCGAAAATAAGCCCTTGTCTTATTTTTATTTTCGTGCCGAAAAAAGCACTTGGGCTTATTTTCGGGGAATGTCTTACTTTTTCACGCAAAACGATTTACATTTAACTATGAAAACAAAAATGTTCAACATTTCTAATTTTATGGAGAATTATTACAAAAGTATCATTTTCTGTCACTTGATGATAAATGTCCATTGCGATTTATTCTCCGATTGGCTATTTGATAAAAAAAAACATGGCGCTTGTCTTAAGCGGTCCACAAACGTCCAATTTCGTTGTCAACCAGGTCTGAATGATGCGTTTAGGACCACTAAAACCCTTTGCCCCAGGCTGGCTGTATCCTTTGTATTCACCCCTGAATCATACACGACATATTCCCTCGCAACGTTTGCACAGTGTGTAGCATGATTCGTAACTTAGTCAGCGGTTATAGGTTCGATACTAGATGGAGGTGGATGGACTTCTTTCGGACGACAGATGCCCCGAGTGTGCCTTCCTTCGGATGAGAAGTAAAACTGAGGTCCTTGTGGTGTATGAAATGGATAGATTAAACAAAATTTCCAGGTGTAAGAGCCCCCTCCTGGCGTAGTTGGAATTCTCCAACGAACAACAGACCAATGATAAATAAGCATAGGGGTTGCAATTTTGGTCGGTGACCGGATGCAGAAGAACACTGTCGAATATCTCACCCTTGTGTTTTTTCGGTGGTGTTTTAGGGCCCTTCAACTACAAGGTCATTAGAGCCCCGTCCACTGCAGACACTACATTAATGTGACGATTTTTGGGTATTCGCGGTACCCAGTGTTCCCAAGCGGCCACCCACGTCAGTACTGCCGGAGGTTACTTCAGTTATCAGACGCGAAGTGGTGTGTCCAACGCAATAAGCCGCTCCCACCCTTGTGTCAATTCAAAGGGACCACATGGGTACCCAATCTTGCCATAGGCGGGAAAGCGGTTAGGAGTTGTCAACTGGGTTGTTTCGACTGTGGCAACGAAGTTGAGGACATGGTTGACAACCATGTTGAACCATTTGTTGGCAGCTTTACGGCCAGCTGAGCGCTTCTTTCTGTTATTAGGGCTTATTTTCGGGGAAGGGCTTATATTACGTACATCTTGGAAAACCATGGTAGGGCTTATTTTCAGGGTAGGTCTAATTTTTGGGGAAACACGGTAATAAGATGCTGACAGAACCTCAACTCTTGACACACTATACTACTGTCTTACCCGGGACGGTGGATGACTGGGCATCTCAAATTGTACTTGCCCATAGCCTCCCACTTTGTTCTTCCCCGGGGCCTCCCACTGAAACGATTGCTGGCAGTTTATTTATTTATATAAAGTTCTATTCTACTTAGTTTTGAGTTGTGCTTGGGAGCGTCAACGAAGTTGTGCTTGAAAACGTCAAATCTAGGTGCGTTTTGGGGGCCCGAGAGCTAGGTTTGAATGAGGACCTCAAAGTGGTTAGTCCATCATTGCTGAAAGGCAAGAGAGGCATTTCTCAAACTTCACCCCGAATTTCTTTGTAGATGTATATTCGCATGTTCATACAACACCTCAAAGAAATCCATAATTCCAACGAACCCCGTAATTGCTTACTTCTAGATTCATCTTTCGAGTGTGTTGTCATGTGAAAGATGGAATTCCATGGAATTTAATTAGTTGAAAAAGGATTAACATTTTGAGAGCGATGTCAAGAAAAAGTGGGTGATGGGTATGTGTTTTCGCAAGGGTGTCGTCACTCAAAATTGGGTGATTTTTCCATTTGAAAATACCAATTCTGTCGGAATGTTCTCATGGAAGTATTTCTCCCTTTCTGAAAGCCACGCAATATTCATTTGGAGCCCTCAACTTTGGATACTCAGAATGTTAATGGTTGGCCTGAAACACATTTTTGAAGTACGACATGATAGCTCTTCCATGTCATATTGTCTAACCAATGAGAGGGAAGAATTAGTTTTCGACAAAATGATGTGATGTGTGATAAGACAGTTCTTTGTGACTTGCATTTGAAATAGAACAGAAGATGAATCTCAATTTCATTAATACTGCCATTTGTAATCTTCCTATGCCCTTGAGATACAGTGTCAAATGATATACAGGGTGTAATTTTTAAAGTAACCAATGCCTTTATTTCAAAAGCTATATGGTATCGGAAAAAAGTGTTTAGGAAAAAGTTATAATTGATGGAGGGGGACATTCATTTCCTAACACAGTTAGGAAATTTCGGCAGTAGTTTTTTTTTTAACTATCGCATCGTATAGCTCTAGTAAAAATGCGAAATTTTTATATATCATATCCCTATACCTAAAATTAAACATAAGCCTTCAACACTGCAGTAATGGGTATGTGTTAATGGCCGGTAAAAGTGTAGTTTAACCCAAGGAATTATTTCGTCATTCGTAGCAGATGAAATGTGGCGCTTCGGTCAGTATAACTTCGTCAAATACTCGTTCTAGGGCCAAGAACTTAAAGGTAAAGAACTTCATAAATTTATTTAATGAATATCTTTTTCGTTATTTCAACTGGAAGCTTCCGATTTATTTAATGATTTCGATTCATGAATTTATTTCTCGTTATTTTAACTGGAAGCTTTCGATTTATTCAATGATTTCGATTCATGAATTTATTTCTCGTTATTTTAACTGGAAGCTTTCGATTTATTCAATGATTTCGATTCATGAATTCATTTCTCGTTATTTTAACTGGAAGCTTTCGATTGCATAAATCGAAAGCTTCCAATTAAAATAACGAGAAAGATATTCATTAAATAAATTTATGAAGTTCTTTACCTTGATTTCAACACGCCTAATATTTCGCGAATCACTTTCATTATGTCCAAACGATTTAAAAACAATAGCATGTGCAGCAAGCCCTGGAACGAGTATTTTGACGACGTTATACCGACCGAAGCGCCACATTTCATCTGCTACGAATGACGAAATAATTCCTTGGGTTAAACTACACTTTTACCTTAATGGCCTGTGGCTATAGGGTTTTGTCTCGGGTATCCAGCTCAGCAAACTGTCGCTCTTCGCTGCTCCAACTAGCTATTTTGGAACGCACAAGTTAGCTCCTCACTCAAAGTTAGCTCCAAGTTAGCCGCTTAACCTAGCTAACTTGGGGCACAAACCAAGGTGTCACGGTCTAGCCCCAAGTTAGCTAGTTGGAGGGGCTAAGAGCGACAATTAGCTGAGCTGCATACCTCAAACAAAATCCAGTAGCCACAGGCCATAAACATACACATTAATACAGTTTTGAAGGGTTATTTTTAATTTTAGGTAGTATATAATTACAGTGAAATCCGTTTAACATGAAATAACGATTAACACGAAACAACACTGCGGTCCGGACAAAATACTCTGTAATTCCATACATTTTTTTTTTCTTTTTAACACGAAACAAAAATCGCTTAACACGAAATTATTTTCCTTCTCAGCTAACAAAATACTGCATATACAACATGTATCGAAATTTTCGTTAAACTAATCAAATAAACAAGGGTTGCCGCTGTTGCTAGATTTCAGCCTGGATTTGGGATGGTAGAGGCATGCCATTGACAAACCTTTCAAACATTGACAACCTACCCCACTTGTTCCAACATTGCATTTATACAGCCAAAATAGAAACTTGGCAGGTAAATTAATGCTTTGTTGGTTATGTTACTAAAAATTACAATGTAACTTTTAGCAATAAATGCAATTAATAAAATATGACGACATACAAAACAATGTTGGGTTTTCTGCATGCATCGCTTAACACCAAAAAATATTTTTCTCCCTTCAGTTTCGTGTTAAACGAGTTTCACTGTATGTGAAAATTTTCCAATGTTTTAGAACTATGTAATGCAATAGGTAAAAATAGCCCTATTTGCTGAAAAAGAATGTTACTTCACATTTTTCAGAAAAAAACTACTGCTGAAATTTCCAAACTGTTTTAGGAAATGAATGTTCCCCTTCATCAACAATAACTTTTTCCTATATCTTATAGCTTTTGAAAGAATGGCATTTGTCACTTCAAAAATTACATCTATTCCTGTGCCCTTTGAACATTTTATGTACAAAATTCTGACTTTCAACATAGTGAGTAAATGCCTTTCACTGGATCAGTCATGAATTCATGGTTGCACGATGAATTCTGCTCATGACAGAGGCCTCTTACTGTCCTTGTTTTGTTTCGTTGGTGTTTAGGGCCCTTCAACTATAAAGGTCATTAGAGACCCGTCCATGCATAGTTCTAATGCAGCGACCTCATAGACACTGTGCCAGGGTTCGGCAAACTGCGGCTCTTTGGCCCTTTGAATGCGGCTCTTCCACAAATGACTGTTGGTGCACAGGCATGCACAGCAGTATCGTTCGAGTGACAGAAGACGCGGAACAGGCGGTATGTGGCATTTGGAAGGCACAGTTGACTAAGGCCTTTCGTCCACTACCACAATGCAGCTGCAACTCAACTGAAATGCATTGCAACTAAAGTTAATTGCAATGTCACTTTCGTCCACAGATGCAACTCTTTGTCAATAGTTGCACTTATGATGCCGAGTAGCTCAGATGAAGAGAGAATTGTGCGAATGATGTGAATTACTTGTCAGTTGCAATGAAACTGACATGCTCAGTTGCGACGCAACCCGTTTCCAACCAGTTGCCTTCACATTGCGTTGCATATCATTAACATGAGTTAGACTAGCATCCAACTGAAAAGGAACTAAAATTTGAATATTTTTCAGTCGAATGGCAGATACGCTGTGTCAGTGGACGAAGGGCCTTATGCACGAGTTGAGTGAGCCATTCAGTCAGCAGTCTCATTGTGTAAAGTGGTCAGTGCTTGACGCGTCCACAAATCGCACGCTTGTGGCAAAAGTATCTTCTTGAAGCACAAAGTTACCTGTATTTTTCTAACCAGCCATTTCCAAAAATTTAATTTTTATCAATTATTAAGTTAATAATGGTGTTACTACCTAGATAGTTTAAGTTTAGGAAATTTGGCTCTCAAAAGAAATCTCAATCATTGTATTGTTTATATTTGGCTCTTTAGACTGAGGAGTTTGCCGACCCTGCACTATGCCTATGCGACGATATTTTGGTATTAGCAGTATCCAGTTTCCCAAGCGGCCACCCATTTTAGTATTAGCTGTGGTTGGGTTGCTTAACTTCAGTGATCAGACGAGAACTGGTGTGTCCAACGCAATAAGCCACTCCCTCTTGTGCAAGTAGTCTTCAGTCAGATGTGAAGCAAAGAAGTACAGTGAGTGGCTGCATTGCTTTCAACACACTGCATTTTCGCACAGATAACGTGCCCGAGTGTATGACTCACACATGCAGATAAGGTGTGGAAATTTCGTATTTATGTAAAAAAAAATAATGGATTGCTTGTCTATGGATATACCGCACTGTAGTCAACATAGGACTGCCAGAGGTGCCTCACCTGGCACACACCGTCACGATGAGGTTGTTGGGGTGGCTGTATGGCGTTGAACACACCTGGTCTCGTCTGATCATGGTAATTAAGCAATGCAGCTCCAGCTAGTACTAACATGGTAGCCGCTTGGGAAACCTGGCTACAGCAAGATGCCACGTCCTAATATTTTTCATGTATACAGGGCCAAAATAGTAACTGCTATAGAATTATATGTAGGCCCTATAGTAGCCTATCTGGACTCCATACTATTGGATCTAGAGAAAAAATAAAATTATGATTAATGCTAAAGGCAGCGGGAAAAGCAATCCAGCTACTGTAGCAGTTGCGAATGTGGTCCCTACGGCCCCCTGGGGGTCTGCGGCAAATAAAAAGTTCAACAATCGTTGTGAGGCGTCCATGGTCAACTGTTTCTTACGCGAATGGGTTATTAATATGTGTAATACTTTATAAATAAATAAAAATTTAACGTAAATAGAACTTGAAATACAATGGGTCATATTGACCCAACGTGCGTGGCTATGTTATCTTTAGACACATGTGTGCTGAAGGGTTAAACTGGTTTTGTGCAGGTGGGAGAGGGTAATGGGACCAATGTAACCAAAGAACGAAATTGAGTGATTAGGGCAGTAGGCTGTATTATTTTTAACCTACGTAATTTTGCAGATAATTAACTTGGGTTGTTTGAAACTTTGCGATGCACTTTTGGCTCACCACTCCCTCCTATCTCTCACTAAATTCCAACCTCTTTATACAAAGTGCTCCCTGTCGCATTTGCCCCCTCTACCTTGGATGTTTCCAATGACCTGCATCCCTGTAATCCATAAAATGGGTCCCTTTCTTCTCTCTTCATAACATGCACAAGCCACTTTCATTGATTGAATTATTTTTCTGCAATGCCATACCTCACTTCCCAACAGAGGTGTATCGAATGGAAGGCGGTGGGATGATAGTTGTCCTCGGGGGTGCCATTTGCCATATTTTGATTAAAATGATCGCCGTGGTTCCTCACGGGCAGAATTACCATTGCGTTGGGCTTCGGTGAATATACTCGGCACGCCACTTCCCAACACTCTGATGCATATAGCATAGCCGGCCAAATCCCTGCCCTGTGAAATCTTCTGTAGGGGCCTTGTCCCTCACTTTGTCTTTTACTGTGAGGGCTAAGAAAGAGGTCACTTCTTCCCCTCTGGGAGTGATAAGGATGGGACCTATTGAGAACAAGACAATCTTATCATGGTCCAGGATCAAGTCACCCTTGTCATGAGTCACTTCCTATTAGTCAGGGACCCAGCAGATGAGGAGGGATGCAGGACTCTGACTCACACTGATCATCAGTCTCCTGATGGCCCAAACCATCGACACAAGGCGTACAACACCTTCCAGTCCAATTTCAGTCAATTGCGACATAGTTGGTCCAAGGGCTGTAGTCCGGAGGACCGGGCCCAGACATCTCGTGACTGCCTACTGACCAATAAAAATTGTATATAGGCGATATTTCGTTTCTCTCATCTTGACCATCCACCCATAATTTCGTGTGTTTACATCTTCAGACCCGATCAACAAAGGCTGCCAAACTACCCTTCAGCTTTATTAGCACCCTCCGATCACTAAATTTAATGGCCTATCAGCATGGCCTATCCTCCTCTGGATCCACTCAGGCCTGATCAGATTTGAACTGATGTGTCCAACAGAATAAGTGGAGTGCCTCGACAAACAGTGGACCAAACTTTGGTCTGCAGTCGGCTGCGTGGAATATACCGTCCAACAGATTGCCCATGTGCCCATTGAAAGGAACAAAAACTGGGAACCCGACTCTGCTATAGGTGGGGCATGGGTGACAGCTTGTTTTGTAAAAAAAAAATATAATCCGGAACGCTATAGATCAGTGGTAGCGAACCTTTTTCTGAAGACGGGTCACAATAACACGAAATAACATACAAAGTTGTCCGCGGGTCAGGTGGAAGCACTTTTTAATTTTATGAATAAAAAAATTATTATTAATAACGAATTATTATTAATATCATCATAATACCCTTATCCCGCCTGTGGTGGGGTCGGGTCTGCCGGATCTAGTCCGCCAGGTCCCCGTCCACCCCACACACACTTAAAATTGCACGGCGGGTCACAGGTTCGACACCACTGCCCTATGCTTATTTATCGTCGACATACTGTCCTTTGGGACACTCAACCGAACTCATACACCTGGGAATTTTGACCCATCTAATCGTTACATAGTAGGGAAGTTGGTTTTATGTGCAAATTTGATGAAAGCTCCTTCTGTCTCTCTTTGTGTCTCGCTGTGTCTCTCACTGTCTCTGTGTGTGTCTTTCTCTGTCTCTGCCTCTCTCTTTGTCTCCTTGTCTCTCTCCGTGTCTATCTCTGTGACTATCTCTCTTTGTCTCTCTGCCTGTCTGTCTCTCTCTGTTTCTCTCTCTGTCTCTCTCTCTCTCTGTGTCTCTCTCTTTTTCTCTGTCTCTGTCTGTCTCTCTTTCTGTCTCCGTGTCTCTCTGTCTGACTCTCTTGTGTGTCTCCCCCTCTCTGTGGCTTTGGAAGAGGAAAAGAGATTTGAATGTTGACTGATAAATATCCCTCTCTGAGTTTTTCTCTTATTCCAGTTCATCCCACTACTGGTATACTTATATTTCGCAGGCAAATGCATATTTATTGTGCGATTCGATAGTAGTGCAGAAACTGTTATACCGTGGGATGAATTACTCATTATATTCAAATCCAACATCACACACATATGAAATGAGATACTGTATTTTGGATAGCTATGAAAGTTAGGAATTGCTTCCGTTTACATATGGGATACATAGACATCCGGATGTTGAGGATGAATTATGTATCTCAGCAAACATTGAGCTAATGTAATCCTTGAATTGATATCAGTGTCGTAAAATCCATTTGAAATGTTGTCCAATGGATTTATGTTAGTAATTGATTTTGAAGATAAAATATGCGAAAGGTCGCTTTCAAATTTTGATAGTGAATTTTTCTCATCGACTCTAATTTGGAAAGTATTCAAAAAAGAGATTAGCTTCATGCACTTTTATAAGGGTGTCTGTGTGCAAACACCTAATATTGCACATGTTGCACCATGTCCCATCTGTCATGGTGCCATGGCAAATTAAAGGGAAAGAGACATTTTAAAGTGCTCATCTTTCAAATAGTTTTTTTTTACAAATTTTATCACAAGAGGGGGAGCAAATTTTATCAAAGGAGAGTGGCTGAATTGCTTTGACACACCAGTCCTTGTCAGATCACTGAAGTTAAGCAACGCGACCAAAGTTAGTACTGACGTGTTTGGTTGGGAACATCGGGAGTGGCGAGTTGCGTTGGACACACCAGTTCTCGTCTGATCACTGAAGTTAAGCAACGCAAGCCCAGTTAGTACTGACATGGGTGGACGCTCGGGAAAGCTGGGTACTGCTAATACACAATAATCGTCGCATTAGTGTAGTGTCTGTGCAGTATATGCATTAGAACTATGCAGTGGACGGGTCTCTAATGGCCTTGTAGTTGACGGGACCTTAAACTCCAACAAACAATGGGAACATCGGGTGCTGCTAATTTCCCCTCTCCTATATCCCTCACTGCTACCTCCCCCTCAACCGTAAGCAGCCTCCACAGGGTCCAGCCCATTATGGCTGCTTCGCCGACTCCGCAACCCGTTTGGCATAAAATACTATTATTGTTTCCTTACCCCACGGAGTCTGGTCGACAGGTTTTGGCCCTGCACTCCAACCTATCCATCCCACCAAATATCATATCCCTTCATGCACCCTGCTCCTACGTCTGCTTTGTTTTTCCCTCGTCCCCTGCGGTTCCATTCATTGGTGTGTTTGGATCCACAAATACTTTAGTTATTAACACCCAAAATACTCAGTGGGGGTATAAAGTACCGTCCAAACACGGTAAAATTTAACAGAAGGCAGAGCCCAAAATTAACAATAGCCATGTAAGGTGACAGGAGCAGCGTGTTGCGTTGGACACACCAGTTCTTGTGTGGTCGCTAAAGTTAAGCAACGTAACCCCAGTTAGTACTAACATGGGTGGCTGCTTGGGAAAACTGGGTACCAAAAATCGTCGCATTGGTGTAGTTTCGATGCAGTCCCTGTATTAGAACTATGCAGTGGACTATGACGTTGTAGTTGAAGGGCCCTAAGACACCAACGAAACAAAAAAATGACAGTTGACACATTGGTGGGAAGCATGGATGAGTCCACTTAAAAATAAGTAAAACATTGAAGTTATACTTGTAATTACTAATGGGAGAGTAAGTCGTTTATGTGCAAATGCCATTGTACGTAGCGGCGATTTGCGTTGGACACACCAGTTCTCGTCTGATCACTGAAGTTAAGCAGCGCAACCCTGGCCTGTACTGGCATGGGTGACCGCTCAGGAAAACTGGGTACCGCTAGTATCCAAAAATCGTCGCATTAGCGTAGTGTCTGTGCAGTTTCTGCATCAGAACTACACAGTGGAAGGGGCTCTAATGACCTTCTAGTTGAAGGGCCCTAAAACACCAACAAACAACAAGCTATTGTACAGCACACAGGATCTCATTTTAACTTCTCATTCGAAAGAATGTGTACTCGAGGTCTTTCTCTTGCCCAAAAGATGCCAACCCACCTGAGTCCAGTGTAAAACCCAAACCTAGAACTACTGGCGCTGTCTCCAAGTGTGGTACCCACTGAGGTGGATTTCATACAGTCAACCAGGGCCGGCCTTACGGCAAGGCGACCGAGGAGACCGCCCTGAGCCCGGCGCTGGTGAATTAAAAAATACTTGGTACTGGGGCCCCGCAATCTCTAGGTCAGGCCCTGCAGTCAACCCTCATGCATTCGCCCTTCGTGAGTGGCAAATTGCATTGGCCACACCAGTTCTTGTCTGATCACTGAAGTTTAGCAACGCAACCCCAGATAGTACTGGCATGGGTGGCTGCTTGGGAAAACTGGGTACTGTTAGTGTAGTGTCTGGCAATCTCTGCATTTCGAACTACGCAGTCGGCGCTGTTTTAATGACCTTGTAGTTGAAGGGCCCTAAAACACCAAAAACCAAAATTCACCCTTCGTGATTCGTGAATTCACAGTCTGGCATCATGGTCTGGCATCTGGTCACACTTGCCATGATTCACTTGCGACATAATTGGTTGCAGGACTGCAGTCCAGAGGAATGTGCCCGGACATCTGGCTATCTTATGATCAATAAAAATTATATATAGTCTGCCTTTCGTTTCTTTCATCTTGATTGTATGCTTGTATGCTCATCATTTCACAAGCTTACATTTTCAGGACCGATCCACCAACAGGCTGCCAAAATGTAAATCGAACTGAAGGTCTTTGCATTTGTGAGTTTCTCACCCATCTGCAAAATCCTCAAAAAACCCTACTTGGGCCCGTCTTGGCGATTATTCCACCCCAGACAAAAATAGCAAGTATTTTCCTTCTCAACTGGGGTGTTGTTAGAAGAGCATGGGAGCGGCTGTATTGTGTTGGACACACCAGTACTCTTCTGATCACTGAAGTTAAGCAACACAACCCCCATTACCATAGTGTCTGTGCAGTCTCTGCATTAGAACTTTGCAGTGGATGCAGCTCTATTGACCTTTATAGTTGGAGGGCCCTAAAACACTGACGAAACAAACAAATTTGAAAAGCACACTGAATCACTGGTTTTTCGGCTGTAACCCTTCATGTATATTGTGCAGTCATTTTGGTATTTTCACCATAATGCACAAGGGTTGTGGTTCACATTAAATATATATATATATATATATCGGTTCTGTTACCTGTTTCGTTCCAGCCTGTTTCCTGTTTTGTTTCTATTAAGCACATTTTAAAGCACATTATACTTAAAATGTACATACCACATAGTTTATTTTGAAAACATGTAAAATCAAATGAAATTCTGATATTATATTTTAAAAATTTATAATATTTTCTATAACTGCTCCATCATCATACCGTTAACCTGATTGTGGCTGGCAGAGTCTGTGGGTTCTGCCCCGCCATATCTTTACAGACAACCTACCCCCACGTCTGCTTTGGCCTCCCTTGTCCTGGTGCTTCCAACCACTTTCATTCGTGTAATGCACCTAAGGAGCTCCTCCTCCATCTTTTGCATTGCATGTCCTTACCACCTCAATCTACTCTCCCTCATTTTTTTCCAAGATGTCCCCCACCCCAGGCTATCTCTAATATACTCATTACTAATTCTATCATCTCTTGACACTCCACTAATGTACTGCAGCATTCGCATCTCGGTTACTGGCATAGTTATATTAATGTTGCAACTGAACTACAATTGACACGATGATAGTGAATGACACGCGTTTATGCAGATTTTTACGTATGTCAAACCGGTTTTCTTTGCGGGAAAAATAACGGTTTTACCGGTTTTAGGTTTTCGGTTTCGTTCTGGTTCGAAATCCTGACACATACTACTGATTTTAATAAATATTTCAACGCGTATGTATTTTTGTGCTCTCTATCTCCCTCTTTTTCATAATTAGTGCACATATATTACGGTACTGTGCTATACAGCAATGGTTCTCAATCCGTGGTCCGCAGAGCACTGGTGCTCTATGAAACCACTTCGTGTTCTGCAAAAAAAAAAAAGAATTAAATGCACAAATAAAGGTGTTTTAAAAAATCGTTACAATTTAAAATACAGTAGTACCTCTACATACGAGTAAATCATGATATGAGAAAAAAATTCGTTGAGAAGTTGTTCCTACATACGAGCTCGAGTCACCGTTAAAATGCTTGCAACACTTTCCACTTTTGTCAAGTTTTGTGCTGTTCATTACCTACAGGCTGTGGAGCGGCGAGTTGCGTTGGACACACCAGTTCTCGTCTGATCACTGAAGTTAAGCAACGCAAGCCCAGTTAGTACTGACATGGGTGGTCGCTCGGGAAGCTGGGTACTGCTAATACCCAATAATCGTCGCATTAGTGTAGTGTCTGTGCAGTATATGCATTAGAACTATACAGTGGACGGGTCTCTAATGACCTTGTAGTTGACGGGACCTTAAACTCCAACAAACAACAACAACAACCTACAGGCTGTAGTGTTTGATCATGGGGCCTAAGAAAATGTGTGCCAGGGACAGCATTGAAAAGAAGCACATAATCTCCATGGAGCAAAAGCATGAACTTGGTGTTAGGATAGTGGATATTGCCCGCAAGTATGGTCGTAGTACATGTATGATAGGTAAAATTTTGAAAAAGAAGGACCACACCATGAGCATGACACCAGCCAAAGGGTCGGTGAATAAAGTCATAAGATTGATAAAAATATGTATTCTTTACACGTGTTTATTATACCATATTTACATATACTGTATTTACTGGGCATATACTGTAAATTATGTTGTGGTGGAAGGGTTGCATTGCATTAATCCTATTTCCTTTATTTTATATGAGAAAAATAGTTTCAAAATCCGAGTTTTTCAACATGCGAACTTATTTGTGGAACGGATTAAACTCGTATGTAGAGGTACTACTGTAGTTTTTCGATGGAATTGCAGTCGGCAAAGACAAATGCCATACTTGTTCGTTTTATAGTTAAATAAAGTGGTAGTAAGTACCAAGTGTAGAAAGTGTACAACCTGCTTTAAAGTTTATGTTTAATTGTTAGTGCTTCGTACAAGAAAAATGTCACAGTTTAGTGTGCCATGGCTTCAAAAAGATTGAGAACCACTGCTGTACAGTATTACCACCTTTATTAATCGCATAATCTTTTAAGCTACGGAAATACTTGTAGCATCGCATACGTAGTGCATACTGTGACGTCATGAAAATTCATGTAGAGCACTACCAGTAGCTGCTGTTTAAACAACATGTGTAGTGCTACAAAGATGGAGGCCTCCATGTTGCCATATATGCTACTTAGATGACTAAACTATTTCAATTTCTTTAATTAAATTGTGTTCTTAATGTTGGCACCCCCACAGACAAACGTTGTCAATACTCCTACGGGTTCCAGACGCCTGGCTGGGATGACCCCAGTCAGAGTATGTTCAGTGGACCCTCAAACCTGAGTCTGCCACAGGCGGGATAAGGGTATGATGATGATGTTCTTAATGTTCTTAAAATGAAATTACTTCTTTAATTGAAAACTATACAATTTTTTATTTGTCCTGCTTCATTTATGGGTCATTTTTGTCATTTAATACCCTATTGCAGTCCACCATATTCAATTGCAATATCTTCTGTGGGGGCCGCCATGTTGCACTACGCAAAGAATCCTGCTCGAAAAGGAGTAGCGTTTGTAGCACTACAACTGCACTACGAAGTTTTGGCTACAGTTTTAAAAGAATTCGATCCCCATGCTACGAAGTTGCTACGTAGCTTTTTTGAACACCAATTTTCGTATTCTTCACTATGTAGCGCGATACGTAGCATGAAAGATTATGCAGAAACTCTACCAAACCTCCATGAATCCTAGTCATGCGCAGCACGTGTCCGAGGGTTGGAGCGGCTTATTGCGTTGGACACACCAGTTCTCGCCTGATCACTGAAGTTAAGTAACGTAACCCTAGCTAGTACATACATGGGTGACCACTTGGGAAATCTCGGTACAGCTAATTCCCAAAAATCATCGCATTAGTGTAGTGTGTGTGCAGTCGCTGCATCACAACTACACAGTGGACTGGGCTCTAATAACCTTGTAGTTGAGGCCCGTAAAACACCAACAAAACAAAAAAATTGTCTGAGGGTTGACTGTAATTCTATTATCAATGTCTTTCAACAAAGTTGAAAGCCTCTGAGAGAGCAAAGCCTCAGCCTGAGGCTTGAAGAGGCATACCAACCCACCAGAAGAAGTATACAGTATCTGTCTTAACAAGTATCAGTCCAACTTAGGCTACGGTTACAGTGGATGCGACTTCTGACAGATTCGTCAGAACAATCAAATAATGAAAAGAATATGAGGGTGTTTACATTGCTTGCGAGTCCTCGTCAGAATTATCCATAGTTGATTGTTATGACGAATCCGTCAGAATTCATTTTCGTCAGAAGTCGCATCCACTGTAACTGCAGCCTTACACGGACACATGCGTTTAAAAATACTAGAGAGTTTTGTGTTGCCGTCAACCGCTTACCGTAATGCATGTTAGCAGACGAAAATGCATCTGAGCATGCGTCGCAAAAAGTAAGCGTTCTTTTTCGTCCCGGAGCTACGTGATTAGGGCTTCGTTCACGTTGTATGCAAACCAGATACGGGAATTTCTCGCGCATGCGCGTGCCGCATTCTTGTATAAAAAAATGGCGGCGATAGATTTGGGGACCTTCGCCAGTAGGTGCCGCCACTGTGCGTGCCCCACTATGTGTAACGCAAAACTAAAACTCTTTTTAGGTTTTCTACCGAACTGCAATTTTCCCGTATTCAATACTGTATTTTCTATTCCCATAACGGGAACACAAAACTCCCTATTGAAACAAATTTTACTAATTGCTCTGCAGAGGTATATATCGGCATGAGCTTGACCCCTGTTGCATTATAGGTATTGTGCGATAGGTTGGACACCGTGCAATATTATAACAGACAGAGCGTTTATTTACCTGCCAAAATTTATATTTTGTACGTATAATGCGGTGTTGGAACAGTGGGGTAGACCGGCATCCCCCACAGACAACCGGCCAATATTCCTGCAGGTTCCAGACGCCTGACTGGGGTGTCCCTAGACACAGCATGTTCGATGGACCCACGGACCCGACCCCGCCATAGGCGGGATAAGGGTATGATAACGATGGTGTTCTGTAGAGGAAATATTTTTTTCAGTTAGGCACTTTGGCGTAGCCAAAATAGGGTGTCAACTGACAGTGATTAATGAGGCATCTGACAATTGGAAAATCAATATCATTGCCACAACTAAAGCTTTAAACGTGACAGTGATGTAAACTCTAAATGCTAATTAATTCTAAGGGCACTTAGAAATATAGTCAAAATTGAAATTACTTAATATGAAATTGCCATTTTTCATTCAACAATATCACCTACAGAAAAAGATTACACTGAACATAATTTGAAATATTATATCATTAAGACAAACGTGAACTTCAGAAATCAACGTGTCATCATTCATCCTAGGACCTAGGGGCTCGTGATAAAAATGTTATATATATCTCCTCGGGGATCACAGCACTGACATTTTCAGTTCCGACGCCACTTGAAACTTACCACGTGATTCAGAGAAAGTTACTTTGCTGAAAAATTGCTTTGAGGTTTGTTTTTTCTTCATCATTCAATTCCATAAGTGGAGACCTTACTGGGCCACCATAATATCCAAACCAGTCCAAAGCCTGCTTGACTCCAGCAATACCATACGTTCGTGTCACCTGTTTGAATAAACAATGAATACTGTACGGTAGACTGAAATGTAGAATAGTACACACTTGTCACAGATCCTCCTAAACTCCTCACCTCTAGCAGGGTCGGGTACCCATTCGTTCCACTGCAATTTAGGAAACACAAGCAATCTGTTGGATAGTATTTTACGCAGCTGGCTGTCGATCTAATCCTGCAACTCGTTCCTTGTTTAACGTCGACCTATTTTCTTCTAAAGGCCGGTGTACACTTGGCGTTTTTAGTTGTTTTCACGCGTAGCGTAAAGCATGTCGTCATGCATATGACGACAAAATGACGTATGAAAAAAACGCTTGCTCCGCCCCTACGCCATTGCTGTACGCTTATAAATGAACGCTTCTACGTGTGCGCCTAAAAACAGATGATAGTGTACACGTGGACGTCGTTTTTCAAGCGTGCAAGCAGAATTTTTTGTAGAATGTTGTAGAGGGCTAAATAAGACTAAGCTACTGAAGGTTTAACAACCCTAATATAACTATAATTGATTTTTTTCAAAACTTTCCTAACTTTTAAAGGTTAATAAAACGCATGTTTGAAAAATAACATGCTTCACTATCCACTATGATATGCAGTAAAGTAGAAATATGCTTGTGATTAGGAAATATAATAGTTTTAAAATTTATTAATATAAGAATATAATATAAGAATATAATTTGTATTTACAAACTTAAAAAGCCTTAATTTACCTTATAAATCCCTTATTTTTCACCTTAAAAATAACTTAAGAATTGTATGTCGGTAAAATTGTTTTAAATACGCTAGAATGCGAGCCGCGCATGCGCAACTTTCAAGCGTAAACGCCTCAAAATCAAAAATTTTTGATTTTGGGAATGCGCGTAAATTTACGCTTGAAAGCCGCTTACGCTCACAAGTAGCGTACAGTACGCTCATGTGTGCACCGGCATAGTAAGCCGGCTGCAATTTCATGACGTCAGAGGCCTTCGCGCGTAAGAATACGCGCGTAAAAAAACGCCAAGTGTACACCGGCCTTAAGGGACACCTTCGCTCACTGAAGGAGCGGGGTGTGGAGCGGCTTTGTTGCGTTGGACACGCTATGTCTCGTCTGATTACTTAAGTGAAGCAATGCAACCCCATCTTGTATTAGCATGGGTGACTGCTTGGGAACACTGGGTACTGCTAATACTCAAAATCGCAGTAACAGCATTGTATCTGTGCAGACTCTGCATTACAACTATGCAATAGACGGGGTTCTAATGACCATTGTAGTTGAAGGGTGGTAAAACATCAGCGAAAAATATCCTGGGGGCGAATGCTCCACCTTGAGATACTGTCGACGTGCGCAACTACGCTGGTCAAAATATTTAGGGGATATTGTGAAATGACCTAAGAATGCAGTGTTTTTAGGAACAGTGTTTGATGCAATCACTTTCTTGTACTCCAATAGAATGCAAACCACGTTGGATTTCATTACAAAACCTGCATACCATTCCACAGGGCAGTGTCTGTGGTGTTGATATTAAAGGGCGTGTGTGTGGGGGGGGTACAAGTTGTGTTGCTGTAGTTTGTTCCATTTCAATTGTCAGTTAGTGAATGACTCCACTTAGTTACAGCAATGCCTCCACAATGTTATTTACCTGAATCAGTGGTTTGGAGAGCCATAGGAAAGATGGAAGCCGGCAGAAACAACAAGAGGTGGCTCAAACAATTTGGGGTGTCTCAAAGTGTGATTTCGTTTTCAAACAACAGGCACTGTTAACAGAAGGGCAGGACAAGGTCGACCATGATCAATAACAGCAAGGGATGACCGTTCCCTCCTTTTAACAGCCAGTCAGGAATAGGTGGTAAAATACAACTCGACTGCATAGTGCCCTTCAAACAGCAACAGGATGAAGGGTGTAACCTCAGACTGTCCATAATTGACTTCATGGAGGTGGCCTCTATGCCCATGGGCCCATGGTGTGTACGAGGTTAACTCCACTCCAGTGCACAAACTGGGCACATGACCATCGTGAGTGGCAGCATGCCAAATGGAGAGTGGTTCTGTTCACTGATGAGTCCTGATTCAACATGGAATACAGCAATCGATGTGTACTCATGTGGAGGGAATGAGGGACAAGAATCAACTCAGCTTTTGTCCAAGAAAGAGCCCCATATGGTGGTGGTGGATTGATGGTGTGGGCAGGCATCAGTATTGGTGGACGTGCAGACCTCTACATTATCCAATGTGGTATTTTGATCACTATAAGGTATAGATATGAGATTCTATGACCTTTTGCCATGCCATATGCTGGTGCCACAGGTGATTCGTTTCTTTTGATGGATGATAATGCTCGTCCCCACAGAGCTGCGTTGGTGGGCAATATGCTGGAATTGGAGGGTATTGAGCATTAGCCATGGCCAGCTTGCTCATCATGCATTGTGGAGGTGCATTGCAGGCAGACCAGCACCTCCCACAACTGTTCCAGAGTTGGAGATTGCTCTTATGGAACAATGGCCATGTATCCCCCAGGAATGCATTGGTAATCTCATTGCCTCAATGTCACACATATGTGCAGCAGTGCTGCCATTCAAAGAGAGCATACACCATTCTGAAGGAACATTTCCACCCATGGCCAACAATTACTGTAGTGCTAATGTTGCTTTGTATGATTTTTCTATTCTCTGTTTTCTCATTTCATATACAATATACAAGCTTTACTCCCCCCCCCCCCCCCCCCCCCCGACAAAAATCCTGGATCTGCCACTGATGCAAAGTACTGTAACATGTGATTGAAAGAACTTATCTCTTGTACATTATTGCAGTGTTCTTATGTTATTTCACAATATCCCCTAATTTTTTGACCAGTGTATTTCCCTCATAGAGGTAGAATAGAGTGTGTTACGGTGCAGTGGTGATGTCATCATGCCTCAAACGGCCTCGCCATTATTTTCCATCTGATGGGGTGGAAAACTGCGTTGGACACACCAGTTCTTGTGTGATCACTGTAGTTCACTATGCAAACCCAGCTAAGAATGACATAAATGGCCGCTTGGGAAAACTGGTTACTGCTCATGTCCCAAAATCGTCGCATTAGTGTAGTGTTTGGGCAATATCTACATTAAAACTATGCTGTGAACTGTGAACGGAGCTCTAATGACCTTGTAGTTCAAGGACCCTTAGGCTTGCTTCACACCAAACGAATATGGATCACTCAGAATCAGTCCGAATCAAGGTGAATCTGACGCACCGGGATTCCGCTTGGTGCTCCACCACTCAAATATACACAGATGCAGTCTTTCCTTTCACACCAGATCAATCTGATTCAATCCACCTTGACTCAAGATTGACAGTGATTCGGCTGGTCAGAATCTTCTACCTTCAGGCGTTCATGAATCAATAGATAGTTAGGGCAAACGACGTAAACGTAAAACTGAGCATACTTAAAATTTTTTACGTTTACGTTTTACGTAGCTATAGTTAGGGCATGTCAATTTTATGTCGTGTTGTCAGACTGGTGCACAACACTGTGGCACTTGACGAATAATGTATTACTCCTAAGCCACGTTTACTCTGCATGACAACTGTGCTTCGCGGTGCAGCATTATACAAGGGGCAGCCTATGTTTTCACGGCATATTCTAAACAGTTGAATCATTGATAAATTTCTGTTTCGGGACAAGCTCAAATTCCTAAATATCTGAAAATTCATTTTGCCATCTAACAAAAAAAATTATATTAATTAAAAACCACTTGTGCCTTACAACTCGATGCAGTTTTGGCTATATCTTTACCGACTCTGTTTGATTTCTTTAAATTCAAACATAAGGTAGCGACACACGCATGCTCCAAATTTTACATTGGTCGTTTTTAAGCATCGACGCTGCCGCTATTTTTTATGCACAGTTTAGCAGGCAAACATCACGTAAAAGACTTTGATGACGTACATTTTACGTTTTAAGTTTTATAGTTACGTCGTTTGCCCTAACTGTCTAATAGAGAGTCTGCGCAAACGACATAAACATAAAACTTAACATACTTAAATAGTTTTACGTTTACGTTTTACATAGCTATAGTTGGAAGGGCAACTGATCACAGGCACTGGGAGAGGGATACAAATTACTATATACTGGTAGCGAGGAGGGGCGAAATGGGGTGGGTATTGTGTTGAATAGGGAATTGCGGCAGGGAATCACAGCTGGTCATAGAATAAACAGCAGAATTATGTTAGTTACTGTAGTATGGCAGGGTATTGGGCTCCACCTCCTCAGTGCATATCCTCCCCAAGCAGGCTGTGATGAGGCCAAAAAAAGGGATTTTTGGGGGAGTTTGATGAGGTGGTATGGGATGTTCTACGAGAAAAGGGAGTGGATGAAGGGCATATCAGAATAATACTGGATATGTATGATGGTTCCACCACTAGGGTGAGGATGGTGTGGGGGAATACTGGTGGTTCCAAGGTGGAGGTAGGGCTTCATCAAGGATCACCTCTCAGCCCATATCTATTTGCTTTGGCAATGGATGACCTGCTGACAGGAATAGGGGAATGGGCCCTCCAGTGCTTGGTATTTGCAGACAATGTAGTAAGGTTAGTGGAGTCCCAGAAGGAGGCTCAACAGCGCTTACAGGACATTACAACAGCAATGGCAAAGGGGGGGGGCCTGAAGGTGAACGTGAAGAAAACAGAGTATTTAGCTTTCAGTTGGCTTTCTGGAAATTAGGTGCTACCAGCAGTGAAAGAGTTTAGGTATCAAGGATCAGTGATTCAGAGCAATGGGGAAATCGACTCCGATGTTACTCACAGAATCAATGCAGGATGGCTAAAGTGGAGGCAGGCAAGCGGTGTGCTTTGTGACTGCAGAGTCCCAATAAAGTTGAAAGGCAAGGTTTACAAAACTGTAGTTAGGCCCGCCATGCTGTATGGATCAGAGTGTTGGGCAGTGAGGAAGAACCACGAGAGGAGAATGCAAGTGGCTGAGATGCGAATGCTGCATTACATGAGTGGGGTGTCTTGTGCTGACAGAGTCTGCAACGAGTATGTCAGAGGCAGCTTGGGGGTGGGAGACATTGTGGAGAAGATGAGAGAAAATAGGCTGAGGTGGTATGGGCATGTGATGCGAATGGGGAAGGAGGAGCTCACGTGGTATATTATGGGGCAGCAGGTGGTGGGTGGCATCAGGAGCAGGGGGAGACCCAAGCAGACGTGGTAGCTGGTTATGTACAAAGGGACATGATTACATGCGGGGTGGATGAGAGCCTGGTTGGGGATAGATGGGAGTGGAGGATTAGAACCCGCAGACCCGACCCTGCCATAGGCGGGATAAGGGTGTGATGATGATGATGATGTTTTACGTAGTTATAGTTAGGGCAGGTCTATTTAATGTAGTGTTGCCAGATTGGTGCGCCACACTATGGCACTTGCAGAATACAGTAATGCATTACTCCTATAGCTGCGTATGCTCTGCATGACACTTTTGCTTTGTGGTGCAGCACTATACAACGGGCAGCCTATGATTCCAAGGCATGTTTACACAGTTGAATAATTGATAAATTTCAGTTTGGGGACTAGCTACAATTTCTAAATATCTGGAAATTCATTTTACCAACTAATAAAAAAACGATATTAATTTAAAAAACCACTAGGGCCCTACAAATCGACGCGTTTTTGGCTATATCTTTACCGACTCTGATTTTTTAAATTCGAACATAAGCTAGCGACACGCGCATGCGCCAAATTTTATGACGCTGCCGCAATTTTTTATGTACAGTTTAGCAGATGAACGTCGCTTAAAAGACTTTAATGACGTAAATTTTACGTTTTAAGTTTTACTCTCTCAAATACGTTGGACTTGGAACTTTTAATGATGAAAATGGAAGAAAACAGTCCATCTTCTTTGACTCGGACTGAGTTGATGTGAAAGCAAGGAGATTACAAATCAGATTCACCTTGATTGGATTGAGTCTGATTGATTCGGATTCATTTGGTGTGAAGCGAGCCGAAAACATCAACGAACAACAAATCCATCTGATGAAAGCCGCACTTATGGCTTCATTCACTTCGCAGTCAGCAACTGGCTGCATAGTGACGCCACCCAACAGTTCCCCGTGTCTTTGTAGTTTAATTGGAAAAAATGGACACCCGCCTTGTAATAGGTGAGAAATGGAGTTTGGAAAGATGACGATGTCTAACTACAAATATTCGTGATGTTAAGTAACTTACTGCCCAATTGGGGGCTATTAGTCGCTGCTGGAGCGAAAGTGCTTCCTGGTGATTCTGGTTATCCACTAATTTTACCAACTCACATGTTTGTTGACCAAGTACATTAGCAGCAGCCATTATTCCTCCGACGCACCCTGTAAAAACAGTTAACATGTGATTAAAGGTTATCTTTATTATAATAACACAATTATAGCTGATTGATATGAGTGTATGCACTAATCTCTGTAAGGGTTTGTAGCACCTTAGCCAAACAACAACTCCTAACCCTTTTCCCACCTATGACACGGTCGGGTGCCCATCTTGCCGCTCTGAATGGATACATGGATGCTATATTGGACGTGATTTTTCAGCAGCCAGCTGACCTCTTCACGTATTTATCGTCTGTCTACTGATTGTTGGGGTACTCCACCGACGCCTGGTTGAGGCCTCCTACACCTGAGAATTTTGCCTCATCTAAGTGCCTGATTTACTGCTCTACTGGTTCTAGGTTCGATACTGGATCGAAGTTGGTTGGCTTCCTTTGGTCGGAGAGAAGCACCTAGTGCGCCTACCTTCATATGAGAAGTAAAAGCGAGGTCCCGTATGGCGTACGATGCCATTTCTACTATGGAACGGGTAGATGAGGCAAAATTCCCACCTGCAGGATCTATCGCCCTGGCGTACGCGTCGGTGAAGTGCCCGAACGAACAGTAGCGCGGGTTGCAGCTTTGGTCAGCAGTCGGCTGCAGAAACACACCGTCCATCCAATATATCACCCTTGTGTCCTACCAGAGGGACAAGATGGGTGTCTGTCCCTGCCAGAGGCGGGAAAAGGGTTAGGATTTTAATACAAATTACGTAATTTTGAAACAGCAGGAAGCGTTATTATTATTGCGTTGGACACGCCAGTTCTCGTCTGACACTGAAGTTAAGCAACGCAGCACCAGTTAATACTAACACGCTTGGCCGCTTTAGAAAAGTGGCTACCGCTAACATCCAAAAATCGTCGCATTAGTGTAGCGTCTGTGCAGTCTCTGTATTAGAACTATGCAGTGGACTGGAAGTTGAAGGGCCCTACAACACGAACAAATCAAAAGGACGCGTTATGATAATTGGACATTTACTATCGAATTAGTACAGCAGCTGAACTTGCCACAACCGATCAACCTCCTCCATCAGTGCCCTGTTTGCTTCACTATTGTTCATCTTGTCACATTATGAATTCATCTACTGATTCTACTCACTCAATGAAAGAGGTTGCAATTGATTGGAAGGCTTTGACTTATGCAAGCTTCTAGTGTAGGTAGGCCGCACAGACCGTACTATGTTCCAAGCTCCTTCCTGGCTAGTGGTGTCCCCAGGGAGATGTTAGGATGTAACGCTAAGCCAAGCTAAGGATGTAAAGCCAAGCAGCCATAACAAGCCGAACCCTAAGGAGGCTGCTCGCCGGTGAGGAGGAGGTAGATGTAGGAGCAGGGGCGGATCTACATAGGGACTAATAGGGCTGAAGCCTGGGCCCCCCAAAATGGAATTATCATAAGTTTTTAATAAGTGTTGATTAACAATAAGCATTCTTCGTATAGTAAGAAATAGTAATGGCAGGGTCGGGTGCCATTAAAGTATTAAAAAATTTCAATGTGTAATTTTTCTAAATACTTTCCATATAAGAGAAAGCCCCGTTTCATTATTTTGTACAAGGGCCTCTCAAAATATAGCGCCTTCCTTCGAATGTAGGAACTCGCCCACTGGCGTCGGTAGCAGTGCCGGATTTACCACTAGGCTAAGTAGGCTGAAGCCTAGGGCCTCAACATTTAGCGGGCTGGAAAACTTAAGAAAAGGGCCTGAAAAGGGGCTTGAAGAGGGCCTTAGAGTTGAAATAGCCTAGGGCCTCTTAATATCTAAATCTTGCACTGGTCGGTGGACTTCCTAAACGAACAGTAGACCGACGATAAATAAGCATAATGGTTGCAGCTTTTATCAACAACCGGCTGCGGAAAAGCGCTGTTCAATACAATAAATCACCCTTGTGTCCATTCAGAAGGACAAGATGGGTACCAGACCGTGACATAGACGGAAAAGGGTTAGGAGTAGCTAGCTGCTAGAGTGAGGACCATAATTTGTAATAAGAAGTTAGGAGGAGCTCGTTACGTCCATTATGGGAATGCAGGTGGTGGAAGACCAAAGCAGATGTGGGATTAGGTTGTACGTAAGGATTTGGAAGTGTGTGGGATGCACGGGGACCCAGTGGCGTCACTAGGGGGTGCGGGCCGCACCGGCTGACACCACTCGCACCACGACAAATGGGGCGACACCAAAGCAGAAGAGGCGTTTTTCGGGAGAGGGGGGTGACATCATGGCGTCACCTCACCGGATGACGCCAACCCTAGCGACGCTACTGCGGGGACCTAGTAGAAGATTGGCGGGAATGGACCCGATCTCCAGGAAGGCGGGAAAAGGGTATGATATGATGATGGGTAAGGACCTTAACTGGCTGAAGTCATCTTGACTCAATCAATGAGGTTTCGTACACCAGAGCGATCAATATTTGTGTAATAATATTTAGCGTTTATTTTAAAAATGCCACGCATACAAGTGCAACCTATTTCGGAGTTACTTTTAAAAATAGCCCAAAAGAATTGAAGAAATTAAGGCACTTCGGAGCATGGGGGGCGGTCGCGTGGGAGTTGATATTTTTAATCAAGATTTCGATGTTGACGGAGCATCACGGAATTCGTTATAATCACGGTAATTTATGCTGCTCAAAAACCACATCACTTTAACCCTTGATCATGCAAAGGAAATCGCACAAATGTTGATCACTTTACAAAAGACGGCTCCAGCAAAGCCTCCTTCAAAGCCCAGCAAAGTCTTGGCTCTAGAGAATGGCAATGCAATCAAATGGCAATGGCCTGGGTGTGGCAGGGATAGTCTGGTAGATGAGGTGGGAGACACATCAACATAGAGTAATTTGTATTCAGTATATTAGGGATATATTGGGAGCGGTTGTATTGCGTCGGACACACCAGTTCTCGTCTGATAACTGAAGCTAAGCAACGCAACTCCAGCTAGTACTAACGTGGGCGGCCGCTTGGGAAAACTGGGTACCGCTAATACCCAAAATTCGCCGCATCAGTGTTGTGTCTGTGCAGTCTCTGCATTTGAACTATGCAGTGGGCGGGGCTTTAAGGACCTTGTAGTTGAAGGGCCCTCAAACACTAACGAAACAAGAAACGAAACTCGTCTGATCACTGAAAGCAACGCAACCCCAGCTAGTACTAACGTGGGCGGCCGCTTGGGAAAACTAGGATAATACTCAAAATTCGTCGCGTTAGTGTAGTGTCTGAGCAGCCTCTCCATTTGAACTACGCAGTGGACGGGGCTCTAATGACCTTGTAGTTGAAGGTCCCTAAAACACCTACAAAACAACAGGTGACTGCTTGGGAACACTGGGTTTTGCTAATGCTCTATTATGGCTTTGAACAAGGATAATAATGTTCAATACAAGAAAAATAATCAGACGTATGTTTTATGTTTCGATGCCTTGTCCCTCCTGCCCGACATTCCATTATAACTATGCAGCGGACTGGTTGCTAATGACCATTGTAGTTCATCATCATCATCATCATCACACCCTTATCCCGCCTATGGCGGGGTCGGGTCTGCGGGTTCTAATCCTCCACTCCCGTCTATCCCCGACCAGGCTCTCATCCACCCCACATGCAATCATGTTCCTCTGCACAACCTGCTCCCACGTCTGCTTGGGTCTCCCCCTGCTCCTCATGCCATTGTAGTTCATCATCATCATCATCATCACACCCTTATCCCGCCTATGGCGAGGTCGGGTCTGCGGGTTCTAATCCTCCACTCCCGTCTATCCCCGACCAGGCTCTCATCCACCCCACATGCAATCATGTCCCTCTGCACAACCTGCTCCCACGTCTGCTTGGGTCTCCCCCTGCTCCTCATGCCACCCACCACCTGCTGCCCCATAATATACCTCATGAGCTCCTCCTCCCCCCTTCGCATCACATGCCCATACCACCTCAGCCTACCTTCCCTCATCTTTTCCACAATGTCTCCCACCCCCCAAGCTGCCCCTGACAAACTCGTTGCGGACTCTGTCAGCACGAGACACCCCACTCACGTAACGCAGCATTCGCATCTCAGCCACTTGCATTCTCCTCTCGTGGTGCTTCCTCACTGCCCAGCACTCTGATCCATACAGCATAGCGGGCCTAACTACAGTTTTGTAAACCTTGCCTTTCAACTTTATTGGGACTCTGTGGTCACACAGCACACCGCTTACCTGTCTCCACTTTAGCCATTCTGCATTGATTCTGTTTGTAACGTCGGAGTCGATTTCTCCATTGTTCTGAATCACTGATCCCAGATACCTACACTCTTTCACTGCTGGTAGCACCTCATTTCCACAACGAACTACACCCCTCTTGGCCCTGGCCGCTCCAACTGAAAGCTAAGTACTCTGTTATCTTCATGTTCACCTTCAGGCCCTCTTTTGCCATTGCTGTTGTAATGTCCTGTAAGCCCTGTTGAGCCTCCTCTTGAGACTCCTCTAACCTTCCTACATCGTCCGCAAATACCAAGCACTGGGGGCCCATTCCCCTACTCCTGTCAGCAGGTCATCCATTGCCAAAGCAATTAGGTAGGGACTGAGAGTTGATCCTTGATGAAGCCCTACCTCCACCTTGAAGCCACCAGTATTTTCCCATGCAGCCCTCATCCTAGTAGTGGAACCGTCATACATATCCTGTATTATTCTGATATGCCCTTCATCCACTCCCTTTTTTCTTAGAACATCCCATACAACCTGTCGTGGGACACTATCATAGGCCTTCTCTAGGTCAAAAAAGATTGCATGCAGGTCCTTCTTTACTGCTCCATGTTTCTAAACCATCTGTCGTAGAATAAAAATGTGTTCCATTGTTGACCTACCAGGCATAAACCCAAACTGGTTTCCTCGGACATTAGTATAATTTCTGAGGCGACATTCTATGACCCTCTCCCAAAGCTTCATAGAATGGCTCATTAGCTTAATGCCTCTATAGTTCCCACAGTCCTGGGCGTCACCCTTGCCCTTGAACAGTGGGACAAGCCAGCTCTCCAGCCCTGCAGATGGCATTCGGTCCCCACTGGCTATCTTATTGAAAAGGCTTCCCCAGCCATGTAATTGCTGTGGTCCCAAAGCTATGCCAAACATCAATGGGAATCTTATCAGGACCTACGGCTTTGTGACCTTTCATCTTGCAGAGAGCCCTCACTATTTCCAACCCACTCACCAAGTCCACAGCTACTAAGGTGGCTGGGGTATTGTCCCTGACCCTTTCACTGGTAGCTGTTTAAGAGATTATTGTAATATTCCTCCCACCTCTCCATTACCTCTTCTGGAGGATCACGTCAATTTGGCACATGATAATTTGGCGTATGGCAATTTGGCGTAGTCAATTTGGAGTATGACAATTTGGCGTACATACAAATTTGGCGTACATACCGATATCTTGGGAGCACACATTTGTTCAAAATTCCAACTGTCATAACCAGTGGCGGATTCAGGATTTTCGTCACGGGGGGATTGAGCCAAACAAACCTCACATATTATGCGCATATAAGGTTATATGTGCATGGGGAGGGGGGTTGCAACACCCAAAACCCATCCTAGATAGTTGGGTTTGTGTTTTAGGGCCCATCGACTTCAAAGGTTATTAGGGCCCTATAACACAGTTATGGTAGGCATTCATTGTTCTATTACCTTCCAATTACTGATGACTGTTGAAATATGTTGTTATGACCTGTTGCAATTTTGAAAAATTTGGGCACCCAAGAGATCAGTATGTATGCCAATTCGACGTATGCCAAATTTGTATATTCGCCAAATTGTCATACACCAAAGTTTATGTATGCCAAATTGTCATATGCCAAAGTTTATGTACGCCAGATTGTCATACGCCAAATTGCCATACGCCAAATTGTAATGCGCCAAATTGACGTAGACCCCTCTTCTGGCTGGAATAGGACCCCACCATTCCTATCCTTGATCGTTATGGCCCTGGTGACATCCTTACTACTCCTATCTCGGGTCTTGGCTAGTCAAAAAACTTCCCACTCACCTTCGTTAGTCCCCAAGCTCTCATATAAAGCCTCATACTTTTGATGTTTGGCCTGGGCAATGGTCCTCCTAGCATGTTTCTTTGCCTGTATATACTGTCTTTGAACCATGGTCCCCCATCTCCTTCCACCTATGAAATGCTACCTTCTTCTGATGGATGGCTGATTCCACCTCCTCATTCCACCACCAAGTCTGTCTACCCTGGTATGAGCCTCCTACTATCCCTGTGCCAAACATCGCCTTTCCACATTGTGTAATCTTCCTGGCCACCCTGTCTCACATGGCATCAGCTGACCCTTCCCAATCCCAGTGCACCTGGCTAACAATCTCCTGCTGGAATTCCTGTGCATTTGATGGTAACTGCCACCATCTAATGACTGGTTCACCTTTCCATGGGTGGTTCCTCACTGCACCCCTCACCAGTACCTCCATCATTAGCAACTTATGCCCACTCTCTTTCTGAAAATCCTCACAGGGGAGCACCCAGCATTCACAAATCTCAGGCCTATGCTGCATCTTGACCATAAGGAAATCAATCTGGGACCACCCCCTGGGGTGACTGAAAGGTGATGAGGTGCTTTTCCCTCATCTGAAAACACGTGTTGGCCAATGCAAGGCCATGTGCTTGTGCTGTATCAAGGACTTTTTGCCCCTCTGCTGAGAGTTGGCCATACCCCCATCCACCATGGACAGCCCGATATCCTTGTCCCTCCTTGCCCACATGGCCATTAAAGTCCCCCCCTATAATCAGACGATGAGATCCATTCCCCCGTCTTATTCGGTTATCTACTGACTGTACCACCTCATCAAACTCCCCCAAAAATCCCTTTTGGTGGCCTCATCACAGCCTGCTTGGGGAGCATATGCGCTGATGAGGTGGAGCCCAATACCCTGCCATACTAACGTAACTAACATAATCCTGCTGCTAATTCTATGGTAATGACCATTGTAGTTGAAGGGCCCTAAAACACCAATAAACAAACAACAGGAATATATTCTCAGGGGTGGAAGACGCTATAGAAAACAAGAGGGAAAATAGATTATGTGGTATGAGTATATTATGTGAAGGAGTTGGTTAGTTCCTTTAAAAAGATGCAGGATATTAAATGCTGAAGGGTAAGGAAAGGCCAAGACAACCCTGGAAGCAGGGGTTTTAGGGAGCAAATGTAAACAGCCCAAAAGTCAGCATTTATAACCATGGCCAAAACATGTAAAGCCAACCATCTCATAAATGGAGCAAGGATATGTCTGTAGACAGTCAAATCTATTCCAAAATGGCCAATGATTTGTGAGTAACTTCATAATAAATAGGACTCTCACCTGCTTGTTTTGCTGCTAGAAGAAAACCAGCTGAACCTGCTAATATTTGAAATCCTGATTCCTGAGTTTTATACACCATATATGTAATTTTACTTATCTGTGTAAAAAAAGTTAAGTTTTCAACAAATTAGCAAGTGCTAACAAATGCTTCATCTCCTGTTGTAATACAAAAAAGGATGGATGTGACTGCCTTTTCGTTTTATCTGTCTCTGTGGCTCAATGGTTAGCGTTTTTCACGGCAAAAGGCACACCTTAGGCATCCTCCCACCTGGAATATTGCATTACACACACCGGTTCTCACCTGATCACTGAAGTTGAGCAACGCAACCCCATATAGTACTGGCATGAGTAACCACTTTGGAACACTGGTCACTAGGTACTGATAATACCCAAATCGTCATAAGTGTAATGTCTCGGCAGACTCTGCATTAGAACTGCATAGTGAAGGGAGCGGCGAGTTGCGTTGGACACACCAGTTCTCATCTGATCACTGAAGTTAAGCAACGCAAGCCCAGTTAGTACTGACATGGGTGGTCGCTCGGGAAAGCTGGGTACTGCTAATACCCAATAATCGTCACATTAGTGTAGTGTCTGTGCAGTACATGTATTAGAACTATACAGTGGACGGGTCTCTAATGACCTCGTAGTTGACGGGACCTTAAAATCCAACAAACATCAACAATGCACAGTGAATAGGGTTCTAATGACCATTGTAACTGAGGGGCCGTAAAACGCCAACAAATCAATCAATCAAATCCCTCCTACCTAATAAAGACATTTGTCTTACACCGCATTTACACATTCGTGTGAATGGCGAGGACTTTCGACAAAATGATTGCATTTACACTTTCGATGCGAATGACTGTTCAGAGTGTCTCGCAAGATGTCCAATCTCCAACCGCCTCATCACTCGCACCACTTCCACTGCGAGTGCCATGAATGGCGAGTCAACTCACAAAGTGAATGGCGAATTTGGTGTTTACACATTCGTCTCACGCTCCTCTAGCCATTTGCCTCACCACTCATGCGAATGTGTAAGTGCGGCATTAGGCTGAGGCCATGACGGAGCGCAGAGGAGGGGATAACAGTAAGGACTGCTATTCAGACAAAACGTGAAATTTCAATGGAAGTGGCTATAGTGGAGTGTGGAGGAAAGAGGCAGAGAGGTAGAAACAAACAGTGTAGTGACCATTGAATTTTTGGCTAGAAAATTTGAGTAAACAGTCGGCATTCCGATTCGTCGGCATCGTCTCAATTCGTGGGGTAGACTGGCATCCCCCACAGGCAACTCAGCCAATATTCCCTGTGGGTTTAAGACGCCTCACTGGGGTGCCCCCAGTCAGAGCATGTTCAGTGGACCCGCAGACCCGACCTATGATAATGATGAGTGCAGTGACCATTGCTCAATGGCCATCTAGTATTTAATTTCTTAACACTAGATGGCGCCAGCAAATGAAAGTACAGTCGGGTCTCTTTTTCATGTGGGGAAGTTCCTCAGAAAAGCGCACAAAAAATCGCATAAAAGACTATAGTTACATACGTTCCATAATTTTTAAAAGTCGCATAAAACCAAAATAACGAATTAAAATTAATGTACAACCACATAAAAAAAGTTTGTTGATGTTAAAGAAAATAGGTTTCTTAATAAAATCCTTTGAGAATATGAAAAAGATTTACATAAATCCTTAAATAAAATCATTGTGGTTAACACGCTCGGCAGCTGCGTCAGTAGTTCTAGGTTCGATACTGGACCGAGGTGGGTCGGCCTCCCTCGGGTGAGAGAGAGAGGCCGCGAGTGTGCCCGCTTTCGGATGAAAAGTAAAACCAAGGTCTCGTGTGCGTGTAGGATGGCACTTGCATGTAAAAGAACCCTCTCTACTATGCAACGGGTAGATGAGGCAAAATTTCCAGTGGCTCACCATACAGTGCCATGGGCCTTACATTGCCTATACTTCCTGAACACGCATACAGTATACATATGTATTTGTCCAAAAAAATTTTAAATAAAATGCAAACCGCACAACTTCAAACCAACATAACAAGAGACCCAACTGTAATTTTCTCATTGCTCCGCCATTGCTTTCTTCGTTGAATGTCACTGCTCTTTTATCTCCTCTCCACCATGGTCTTTGGCTTACTGCAACCACGAAATCTAATTTACTAACTTCGGAGCCACCAAGACAGACAGTCTGTAGAATTTTAAAACGAAAATGGCTTACATCACCACCACTGTCTTTTAATCCAATGATATTTGGATGCTTTGACAACTTGATGACAATATCTGCACTGAGGTCTATGGTTGTATTTGCAGGTACACTGTAGAGAATGATCGGAACTGCACTAGCATCTGCAACCTGTAAAGGTTTATTAGTTGTAGCCATCCAGAAGTATAGTAATTAAAAGCGTGTTGTTACCTTAAGAAAATGATGTTCTAAGGCTTTTGTTGTCATTCGTCCTTTATAAAAAGATGGTGTTACAACTAAGACAGCATCTGCTCCAACGTTCGCCATTTTGTTAGCCATCTCTATAGTTGCTTTTGTTGCTAAATACAATACCGTAAGTTTGTTTGAAAAATTTGCTAGGTATTCACCAGAAACCTACAAACAAAAACACTTGTGGTTTCCCTTCAGATGTGAGGTAAAGCCGTGATTCCGTGCGGTGTGTAGAATATTACCTGAAAGTCAAAGATTCCTTCCAACAAAGCAACTCCTGGCCTATTTCCCGCCTATGGGAGGGTGAGGGGTCAAATCAGTCCTGTTCCAGCACTTAATATTCCTGTCGGCGGCTCAGGCAAGAGGTAGTGTTCTGGATTTCTACGTCAGGGGTTCAAGGTTCGATACTGGATGGAGGTGGGTTGGCTTCACTCAGGCAAGAGAGAAGTTCCAAGTGCGCCTTCTCTGAGACCCAGTGCAGAGGACGCAAGATGACTCACCATAAATTTCTGTGGCTAACATGATAGTATGTAGTTGCGCATGTTCATTCGCAGGGTGACGTGACTCAGTGCCTGCGCCACGTGACCCTGCGGAGCGCAGTACCAATGCCGCAGTTTCCTGCGTGAAGTTGGCGTGACAATAACAAAAGTGGTGCAAAGCGGAGAAGTTCTCTTGTTATTTGATGCAAGTATGGTGAAAAGCTGCGATTCAATGTGCAGTGATTGCCTGCTAGCAGAATTTTGCAGGGCTGCTACACCCTGCGTCTCATTTGGGCCTTGCCAGAGATTGGAAATAAAGCTGGGATCCCATGGGTAGATGAGGTTCAATTTTCATTGTGAAGCTCATCCCCTGGCGTTGGTGGAGCGCCCAACGAACAGCAGATCAACGATAAATAACCATAGGAGTTGCAGCTTTAGTTGACAGCTGGATGCATGAAAATGCTGACCAACAGATCGTCCATGTCTACATTTTTCAGGAAAAAGGTGGGTACCCAACCCTGCCATAAGTGGGAGAATGGGTTAGTAGCTGTTTTTTTGGTCCTGTATTTGACCTACACATAAAACCCTGAGAGGAAAGGGTTTTGGTATTCTATATCCGTCAGGTAAAGGCCATATAGAACCAAGATTGTTGATTATACATTACAGCAAATAATAGGGAGTTTTCTTGCAGCGTCAACAGACGCACGCAAAGACGTTAGCAGACCACATGACCAACGGATCGTTTTCAAGGAAAAAACAATTTTCTTGTAAAGCCCGCTTCACAATAACAATGGGAATAAGAACGGCAACTTTCCCGTTAAACATAAGCCGTTTGACCAATAGGAGCGCACCTCCACCACATGACGTACCCGTCGCCCATCCCCTCTGCACAAAATACGTTTTACGTTCCCGTTCCCGTTGCTGTTGTGAAGCCCGCTTAACGTCCTAAACGTAACGGCTGGTACAGGAACGCCCCTAGCGACTCATGGTATAAAATAAGCGTACTAAAATATAACTGATGGAGAGACGAGTCTGAAGTTTAATTAGAAATGGAGGAAATTATAATTTTTCGATTAATTAATGATTTGCCAGTGGAAGACATTGAACTGGCCATAGCAATGCATTTCATTCAACCAACATTACCACATCGACATTTTTTTGGCCACCAAATCCCATTTATTATTTTCAAATCTTGGGTTATGATGGAGCACTTCATTTAACATAACTATATTCATGTTTGGAGTGAAGTGAACTCTTTTGCAACTTTTGGGGTGTCCACCATTTCCATCTGTACTGTAACGTAATTAGCGTGCGTCTGACGCTAAATTCAAGATGCGTGCATTGAATCCTAATGTACCGTTACTGCACGCAGCAGTTGCACATGCGCAGTCTAACTGTCATCTGCTTAACGTAGCGTGCGTCGGCAAAAAACGCTACAAGAAAACTCACTAATCATGAACTACCTTAAAAGTCTACTTACAATCGCAACCACAGCCAGCAATTAATAGTTTTCCACCAGACTGTGGCACCAACTGACGCAAATGTTTGACAACTTCAATTCTTTCCTCACTGGTCAAGTTTGCCACTTCACCTGTTGAGCCTTGTACAACATAGCCTGGAAAGAAACGCTTTAAATTAACTCATAGTGAACCATTGGCGTCTTTTAATCATTCAGTTGGGTCACGAGTTCAGTTTCAATATTAATGAAGCCACTTGCTAGTTCCAACTTAGCTCCAATTCAAACAATTTGCTGTGTATGCCATAACATGGAAAATGTATGTCAGACAACACTGTCACTGTATATCTAACTCAGATTATACAGGGAGAAATTTTTAAAGGAACCAGTGCCTTTATTTCGAAAACTACCAGATGTAAGAGGCAGTGGCGGATCCACGGGGGGGGGGGGGTGATCGGGATGATCACCCCCCTGTGGCCAGGCCAAAGGCCTGGCTACTTTGGGAATTCAGACTGGCTGAAACAATTTGCTTCAGAATCATAATCACCCCCCCCCCCAGCCAGCCTCTGGATCCGCCCTTGGTAAGGGGAAATGTTTAGGAACAGGTTATGGTTTATGGAGGAGGGCATTCATTTCCTAAAACAGTTCGGAAATTTCGGCAGTAGTTTTTTTTTCAGGAAAGCTAAACAATGCGAAATTTTGATATACAGTATCATACCCCTATACCTAAAATTAAAAATAAGCCTTCAAAACTGCATTAATGAGGATGTGTTAATTGCCTGTGGCTACTGGAATTGCCTCAAGTTATGCAGCTCAGCAAGTCGTCGATCTTAGCCACTCCACTAGCTAACTTGGATCGTAACCCTATGGGTTGCATTCTAAGTTAGCTAATTAGAGTGGCTAACATCTATCGGAATTTCGCATTTTTAGAGCTACTGTATGTGATGCAGTAGTTAAACGTACCCCTATCTATTGAAAAAATGTAACTTAGCATTTTTCTGAAAAAAACTATTGCCGAAATTTCTGAACTGTTTATGAAATAAAGGCATTGGTTACTTTACAAATTACATCCTGTATAGTGCAGCTAAGTTGTGTTGAGTGCAGCTAAGTTGTGTTGAGTGCAGCCAAGTT
This sequence comes from Trigoniulus corallinus, assembly GCA_013389805.1. Taxonomy (NCBI): domain Eukaryota; kingdom Metazoa; phylum Arthropoda; class Diplopoda; order Spirobolida; family Trigoniulidae; genus Trigoniulus; species Trigoniulus corallinus. The sequence continues at coordinate 3,444,042 of JAAFCE010005724.1, forward strand.
GCGTTGGACACCAGTTCTCGTGAGATCACTGGTTAAGCAATGCAAACTCACGTTAGTACCAACATGGGTGATTGGTTGTGAACGTTGGGTGCTGCAAATTTTCCTTCCCCTTATTCCCTACATCCACCTCCTCCTCACCCGTTAGCAGCCTCCTAAGAGTTCGGCCTGTTATCGCTGATTGGCTTAGCCCCAACCCGTTCTCTAAGAAATATCTTTTGGTCCTATCTGTTTATCTCAGTGTCCTTCTTGCTATCTCTTACTTCTGGTCCTGTCTGGCTATATTTTTTTTCTGAGTCCCTACTCGCTATCTGTTTATAGCTCTGGGTCTCTCTGGTTATTTGTTTATCTCTGGGTCCCTGTGGCTGTCTGTTTACCTCTGGGTCCTTCTGGCTACCTCTTTCTCTTGGATTGCTCTATTTCCATCTCTGCTGATTTGCTGGATATGGGTCCCTCTGGCTATCTCTTTTCTCTAGGCGCCTCTTGCATTTTTCGCGATCCCTCTAACTGTTTATCTCTGGGCCCCTCTGGCTATCGATTTATCGCTCGTCATCTCCGGCTATCTGGGGAGCGGCGAATTCCGTTGGACACACCAGTTCTCGTCTGATCACTGAAGTTAAGCAGCGCAATCCCAGCTAGTACTGACATGGGTGGTCGCTTGGGTAAACTGGGTACTGCTAATACCCAAAAATCGTCGCATTAGTGTAGTGTCTGTGCATAAGAACTATGCTGTGGTCGGGGCTCTAATGACCTTTGTAGTTCAAGGGCCCTGAAACACCAACAAACAACAATCTGGCTATCTGTTTATCGCTTTGTCTTTCTCTCCAACTATCTAAGTCTTGCTCTGTCCCTACCTTTGTCTTTAGCTTTCTTCGTGTTCTGCCTCTCCCTACTCACTATCCTATTTTTCTGTATTTTTTTATCCACCTCTGTATGTATGTGTCCATCTATGCCTCTTTCTCTTTATACCATTGAGGGCTACGGTAGCTTTCAAAATGAGAGCAGAATAGATAAAGAGCGTTCAAAATAACGACCGGTGAGGACAACAAGCAAACACATGACGTTCAGAAATCAATACTGGAAGCTCAGTGAAAAATAGCTGTTTTGAAAAAAGCGAAAAACTTTTCATCATATTGATTGGATGGATAATGGATGTGATTCGAGTTAAATTCCCTAGTTGTGAAGACATATACGGTACGCTGTCATGTCATAGTTATGTTCCTGGAATTACAGATCCATGATATGTCCTAGATAATTTGTGAAATCTTGAAAGTAAACGTTAATTCCGATAATTGAATTAACATTTATAATAATGAGTAAGTATTTTTGGCTTGCAATGTTTAGTCTGTAATTTTTGAAAAATCTGTCATTTAATTAAATACCTTTGATCAAAGAATGCCGCAGCACAATGGTTTATTAGATTGTCAGTGGTTTCAAGTCTGAATATCATAGGGCCGTTTAGCACCTGGCAGACATCATTGCATGAAAAAGAAGCAGGTTTTGAGAAAGAAAATGAGAGATCCCCTACAAAATGTATAACGCCCTTAAGAAACCATCAATATAATCCCGTGGAATGTCCAGGTCCTTCGGATACTACAGTAATTTAAGCTAGTTAAATTCTATCCCATTAAGGAACCCAGTTATTCTTCCATCTTAGAAAATATGATTGCCTTCCTTAATTGGAATGACAAAATGTAATTTCAGATTGTTCATATTTTAGAGATACAAGACTTATGCTCCATCTCACCTCGGGAGAGGCTGTATTGCGTTGGACACACCCGTTCTCGTCTCATCCCTGAAGTTAAGCAAAACAACTCAAGCTAGTACGGTTTTAGGAAAATTCCTCCCTGATACAATTCGTCCCCACAATTAGTCCTGTGGAAAATTCGTCCCCCACAATGACAACTACAATGCTGCCGCCTGAGGCATGGTCGGGTCTGCGGGTTCTAACACGCACCAGGTCCCCACTCACCCCACACACTTCCATGTCCCTTCGACCCACATCCGTTTTGGTCTTCCTCTACCTCTGATCCTCACAATGGACCTAATAAGCTCCTCCTTTCCCCTCCTCATTACATGCCCATACCACCTCAACCTATTCTCTCTCATCTTTACCACAATATCCCCCACCTCCAAGCTACCTCTAACGTACTCGTTTCGGATTCTATCAGCTCGTGACACCCCACTCATGTAGCGTAGCATTCGCATCTCAGCCACTTGCATTTGCCTGTCATGGTTCTTCCTAACTGCCCAACACAGAGCCATACAGCATAGCGAGCCTAACGATGGCTCTGTAAACTTTACCCTTCAACTTTATTAGGACCCGGCGGTCGCACAGGACCCCACTTGCCTGTCTCCACTTCAGCCATCCTGCATTAATCCTATGGGTCACGTCAGAATCTATTTCTCCATTGCTCTGAAAAACTGATCCTAAATAACGGCACTCTTGCGCCATTGGAATCACCTCTTCTTCACAACGAATCTCGCCCCCTTGCCCCGGCCCCTGAAATTTAAAGCTAGGTACTCAGTTTTCCTCATGTTTACCTTAAGGCCCCCTCTTTCCATCACGGTCTTAATGTCTTGTAGGCCTTTTTGTGTATCCTCTTTGGACTCCTCTAGCCTTCCTACATCATCAGCGAATACTAGGCACTGAGGGGCTCCTTCCCCTACTCCCGTCAGCAGCTCATCCATTACTAGAGTGAATAGATATGGGCTAAGTGCTGACCCTTGATACACACCAACATGCACGTTGAAGCATGCAGTGTTTCCCCATGCTGTCCTCATCCTAGTGATGGAACCATCATACATATCCTGCACTATCCTAATATGGCCTTCATCCACACCTCTCTTCCTTAAAACGCTCCATAGTACCTGTCTAGGGACACTATCATAGGCCTTCTCCAGGTCAATGAAAACTGCATGGAGGTCCTTCTTTGCTGCTCTATGCTTCTCTATCATCTGTTGTAGAATAAAGATTGATTCCATGGTGGACCTACCTGGCATAAACCCAATTTGGTTTTCCCAGACACTAGTTTGGTCTCTGAGGTGACATTCTATGACTCGCTCCCACAGCTTCATAGAATGGCTAATTAGCTTTATGCCTCTATAGTTTCCACAGTCCTGGGCATCACCTTTGCCCTTCTGTCTTCTGTCACTTTTGTACTTCTGTCTCTTGCCAGGCTGCAGGCATCCTATCACCATTTGCTAACTGATTAAAAAGCTTCCCTAGCCACATAATTCCTGTGGTCCCCAAGGTGTGCCAAACGTCAATGAGGATCTAATCTGGGCCTACTGCTTTGTGACTTTTCAACACTGCGTACTGCAAAAATAACAGTGTAGTGTCTGTGCAGACTCAGCATTAGAACTATGCAGTGGACGGGGTTCTAATGATCGTTGTAGTTGAAGGGTCCTAAAACACCAACGAAACAAAGCAAATCCATTGCACCTCCATTGGTCATTTGTTACAGTTCCCACCTGGAAGATTCAGTGGTAGAATGTTTCCCCTTCAAGTTGGTGATGTAGGCCTAGGTGCAATTATCACAGAGGTGGAAGATCTCACGAGCGCTTTCTGTTGAAAGTGATACCAAATGCTTATTTGTCGTCGGTCTACTGTTTATTGGTGAATTTCACCGACGCCAGAAGGCGAGCTTCTACACCAGGAAATTTTGCCTCATTTACCCATTGCATAGTAGAGAGAGAGAGTACGGGCAAATGCCATCGAACACAACACTGGACTTCAGTTTTACTTCTCATCCGAAAGAAGGTGCACTCAGGGCCTCTCTCTCTGTCGCCCGAAAAAAGCCAACCCACCTGCAAACTACAGACGCAGTTACCGAGCATGCTACCCACTACGCCGAGGCGGATATTATAATTTATTACAATAGCCAAAATAAATAAAAGCAGTCTAAAAATCGTAAATAATATACATTTAAAAAAAAAAAATTGGGGGTAGAGGCAGCGAAAGAGAATACCGCCCTAGGTGACATAAGCCCTAGCTACTTCACTGATCCAGTGGATTCCACCTACACATTAAAAGGCTTGGGAGTGGGAAAGGACATTGCAGAACAGATGCAAGAAATCGGCTGAGATCGTATGGCCATGTGATAAGAAGAGGAGAGGAGTAACTGGTTAGGTCCAACACAGGGATGCAGATTATTGCAAGCACCCAAGACTAGAGATGCGCGATAGTAAAAAGCAATTACTTGATAGCACTATTGATTAATGCGAGTGTCACTTGATGGGGCTATCGATAATACTGTAAAAATCACTCGATGTATCGATAGTTTTCTGATAGTTTTTATTCATAAAAATGCCACTTAGTTACAAGAGAAATGAAAAAAATATTTATTGCTGCCACTTTTTGTAGGAAAGTAGCTTTCAATTTTAGTGACCAGGGACAAGGGGCGAGATTCCGTGTGGGGGAGAGGGGATTCCAGTGATACAACAGTTTCGTTATTTAGGATCAGTTTTCCAGAGCAATGGGGAAATAGATTCTGAAGTGACCCATAGGATTAATGCTAATGCAGGATGGTTGAAGTGGAGACAGGCAAGTGGAGTCCTGTGTGATCGCCAGGTCCCAATGAAGTTGAAGGTAAAGGTTACAAATCCATCGTTAGGCCCGCTATGCTGTATGGCTCAGAGTGCTGGGCAGTTAGGAAGAACCATGAAAGGCAAATGCAAGTGGCTGAGATGTGAATGCTGCGCTAAATGAGTGGAGTGTCAAAATCTGAAACAATCAGAAACGAGTACGTTAGCGGTAGGTTGGGATGGGAGACATTGCGGAAAAGAAGAGAGGAAACCGGCTGAGTTGGTATGGGCACGTGTTGAGGAGGGGAGAGGAGGAGCTTATTAGGTCCATTGTGGGACTGCAGGTAGTTGAGGGCACCAGGTGGTGCAACGGTACATGGAGGCATACGGGGTGGAGGGGGACCTGGTGGGAGACGACCCTGCCTCAGGTGGGAGAAGGGCGAGATGATGATGAAGACTTTGTAGAAAAGCTTACTCATAAGAAGTTTCTCTACACGTTTTGGATCTAACCTGTTTCTTTTCAATGTTATTGTATTTCCTATTTTGGAAAATACTCTTTCAGAAGGAACAGATGTGCCTACAATTCAAAAATACTTTTGGGCCAAGTTTGAGAGATCTGGATAAATCGCTGGATTCCTTAACCAGAAATCCATTGGATTCACTTTTCACTCTACAACAGGCTGCTGCAGATATTCACAGAAAGAAATGTGCAATCCTCCTGCAATACTGTCGTTTGCAATAATTCGTGATGTTACCAAAATATCATAAAATGACCAAATACAATCCGTCATAGCCTCACCTTCAGATGATTCTGGTGCAAGAAAAACTGATGGATTTAATTTTAGCTCTGTTTATAAATTAGTGACAGCAGATGGGCAGTATTTCAAAGCTATCGATAGTTGTGGAAACTATTGCGATACTATCAAGGTAGTCAAACATTCGATTGTAACGCCATTGATTGTCATAAACCAATCGATACTATCGATATTGCAATACTATTGTGCATCTCTACCCAAGACAGAAGATCAAAACAGACGTGGTAGCAGGTTGTACAACAGAATATCAATAGGGAGCTGTTGGTGTTCAACTTACACCGACGTAAAGCAGACGAATTGTGTACTGTGCAGGTGCACATGCCCCTATTAGGAATATTGCATCTGCGCAGTATGGAATGTAATGAATGAGTTGAACGCAAAGTGTAACTCAAGCTCCCTATTATGTGTGGGCAGGGCCAGCCTTGGGAATCTAATGGAAGGTATAAGCAGGAGTGGAGAGCCAGGACCCCTTTTGTTTCGCTGGTGTTTTAAGGCCTTAAACTACAAGGCCATTAGAGCCCCGTCCACTGCGTAGTTCTAATGCAGAGACTGCACAGACACTGCACTAATGCGACGACTTTTCGGTATTAGCAGTACTCAGTTTCCCAAGCGGTCACCCATGTTAATACTAACTGGCGTTGCGTTGCTGAACTTCAGTGATCAGACGAGAACTGGTGTGTCTCTCCCCGCCAGAACCCCTCAGACCCGTGCAGCAGCAATAGTCATACGGGTATGATGATATGTAGTTGTTAGTCCCTTGGTGTCAGTCAAAGATATTTAAGCATAGGGGTTGCAGCACTAGGTTGGTACTTGGTTGTGAAAAAATACCGTCCAACAAGTCGTCAATGTATGGGTAACTGACCCTGCCATAGGCGTGGTTGTTGATTTGGATTGCATTGTATTAGTACAGTACTTTGTGTCATACCTTATTCAGGATCATAATATTTTCACTTTCTCACTAATGGTGCTAAAGTCATTTGCGTTCAAAAGGAATTTTAAATGCACTAATGGTTGTAATTCAGTGCTTTCTTGAAAGCAGAGGGCCATGGGATTTTTGGTAATGGAAGGATTACATAGTGACGTGAACTTATTTTATATTCTCTTTGAACGGGAGGATAAAAACCTACCAAATTAACTACCATCTAATTTTAAGTTGTGTAGCGGTAACAAACGAGCCGCCTCCGTTGCGCAAGAGGAAGCATCTCGATTACTGCGTCTATGGCCCCAGGTTTGATGCTGGATCGAGGTGTGTTGGCTTCTTTCGGAGAAGAGAGAGGCTCCGAGTGCGCCTTCCTTCGGATGAGAACTACCACTGAGGTCCAGTGTGGTGTACGATGTTATTGTCACATAAAAGAACCCTTCCTATTTATGCAACAGGTAGATGAGCAAAATTTCCTGGTGTATCAGTTCGCCCCCCCTTGGCGTTTATGGAGTGCCCTAAAGCAGTGGTTCTCAATCTTTTTGAAGTCAGGGAACACTAAACTATGACATTTTACTACACGGAACACTTACAATTCAATATAAACTTTAAACAGGTTGAACACTTTCTACACTTGCTTCTGTACTTACTACATCATTATCCTACCTTCATCCCGCCTGTGGCAGGGGGGTCTGTGGGTTCTCGCCCTCCACTCCCGTCTATCTCTCGCCCAGGTTCCAATCCACCCCACACACTGTCCATATCCTTACGGACAACCTGTTCCCACGTCTGCCTTGGTCTCCCCCTGCCCATGGTGCTACCGACCACCTGCAATCCTAGAATTACCTGACGAGCTCCCCTTCCCCTTTTCGCATGACGTGTCTATACCACCTCAGCCTAATCTACCTAATTTTTTCGGCGGTGTCCACCACAGGTGTTCCACATATGCTTCTTCCTAATTCTATCAGCTTTCGACATGCCACACATGTGCCATAGCATTCGCATCTGGGCTACTCTAATTCTATTTGCGTGGCTCTTCCTCACTGCCCAGTACTCTTATCCATATAGCATAGCTGGTCTAACCACTGTCCTGTAGAACTTCCCTTTCAACATAGATTGGGGTCCTTTTATCACACAGGACTCCGCTTGACTGTCTCCACTTCAGCCACCCCCTTGCCCATTGATTCTGCGGGTCACATCAGAGTATCTCTCCATTGCTTTGGAACGTTGATCTTAAGTACTTTACCTCTTGCAACTTTGTCACCAGTTTGCCCCTTGAACGTACGTCACCGTTATTTTACTGTCCTTCCCAATTGAAAGCTAAATACCCTGTCTTCATGTTTATCGTTAGCCCTCCCTTTTCTATTGCCCCTCAATATCATTTAGTCCCTTCTTTATCTGTTCTCTGCAGTCACCAAGTTTTCCTATGTCGTCCGCAAATGCCAAGCACTAGGGAGGCTATTCTACTTCATCCAATACCAGGATGAAAAGGTATGGGCTAAGTGCTGAACCTTGGTGCACCTCAACTCTTACTGGAAAACCCTCAGTATTTCCCCAAGGTGTCCTTACCCTGGCTATGGAGGCATCATACATATCCTGGATTACTCAAATAAACCCTTCTTCCACCCCCCCCTCTTTTTCGCAATACCTCCCAACTACCTTGGTACTTACTACCACTTTATATAAATAAAAAACGAACAACTATGTCATTTGCGTTTGCTGATTACAATCCCATCCAAATATTATTTTAAATTGTATCGATTTTTTTCCAACACCTTGATTTGTGCATTAAATTTTTTTTTGCGGAACACTTGAAGTGGTTTCACGGAACACGCTTTGAGAACCACTGCGCTAAAGAACAGTTTAACCGACGATAAATGAGCATCAAATACTTGGGTGATCTACTGGTCGCTATTTCCACGCTCTCGGCAGTCAACCTAATGCTACAACCCTACGCTTATTTATCAACGGCCTATTTTTCCTGATTGTGACACTTCTCGATGTAGGCCGAGGGCGAGGTCCTACAGTGTAGGACCTACACCTTAAAATTTTAACTGGGTTTGCCCACTGCATAGCAGAGAGGGGTTTTTTACGTGCGTGTGACGTCGTACACACCACACGGGGCCCACACACAGCTTTACTTCCTATCCGATGCAAGGTACAAACAGGGTCTTTATCTCTCTCTGTGTTTCTTTGTCTCTCGCTCTCACTGTGTGTGTCTTGCTCTCATCTCAACCCCGTGTCGAACTGGTCCGAACTGAGTTCATTGCATTCAATTAGAGCTTCAGCATTACGTTGTTTGCCGTCACAATGATAATGATCTTATCTATAATGATTTCTTAATAATAATCGTATTTATTGATAAAACTTAATTTTTTGGAAATGGCTGGCTAGAAAAAAATGCAGGTAACTTTGTGCTTCAAGAAGATACCTTTGTCACCAACGTGTGATTCGTGAACGCATCAAGTTTGTTGTTTTTTGCTGCTGTTTTAGGGCCCTTCAACTACGAGGTCATTAGAGCCAAGACCTCCTAAACAGAAGGCCTTTTCACTCATACGTGATGTCATCCTTAGTAGTGGTAAAACCTACTGTAAATGAATGCTGACGCTTGCCCTTTCACAGCAAAGTAATGAATTATTTATTAATAAAATATAAAACATTTTAAATGTACATTTAAATATTGGTAAATTTTGGTATGAAAATAACTAATTAATTTCTAAATTTTTGTAAGATATACATGCAAATTAAAAATACACACTACCTATGCTATATACCTATATACACACTACAGATGTTTTTCTTTCAATAGCCATAGAAGTGTCTAAACCCTGGTCTAAACTATATGAAAAAATTAACTACCCTAGTGGACTGTAGTGCTCAATTAGCATATTTATTTAAAATGTTTAAAACTAATTTCACATTGTGATGTTTTACACTAGTAGTAGATAAAGCTTTTAGTGATAATTTATATGAGTACTTTATGAAGCTGTCAATTTTCAGGGCATGAAGTTTCTTAAATGTACTAAATTTTTTCTGTTGTGGCATTTAAAAAATTTCCAGCTGTAGGAGCTCACCCCAGGGACAGATCCAGAGGCAGATCAGGGGGAGCACTTCAAACAAAGTGCACCCCAAATACTTTTAATATTCAGAATCTCTTAGTATAACTATAGCCCCATAGACACTGCCACTTACACAATGTCCTATCTTCAGTGGTTTAGCCAACTGGACTGGCAGTATATAAATGGAAATAGCAAATGCAGCAATGCCTCATCAGTTGCAAAGCTGAATCATACATCAGTTAAAATATGTGCCTCATTGAGGCACTGTAGGGGCAGCAATTGGGCATTGCTCCCCCTCTTGATCTGCCCCTGGCTCACCCACTGGCATCAGTGGTGTGCCCCAATGAACAGTATACCAATGATAAACAAGCTTTGTGGAAAACCATGTCCAATATAGCACCATTGTGTGCATTCATGAGGACAAGGTTGGTACCTGATCCTACCATAAAGAGGAAAGGGAGTTTCTGCATAAGAACTATGCTGCACAAGAGCCCTAAAACACCAACAAACAAACCTGTCCATGCCACACATTGCTTCAGTTTCTCCCTACCCTGGGTGCTACCAACCACCTGCCTTCCTGTAATGGACCTAACAAGCTCCTCTTCCCCTCTTCTGATGATGGGTCCATATAACCTCAGCCTATTTTCCCTCACATTTTGGCGATATGTTAGAAGTATAATACATAAAATTTAAATATATAAGCATATGCCCTAATTTATATAAGCCTAATGACACTCATTAAATATTAAATCTGCTTACCTTTCTATGTTTGGTCAGTGCAAATCCTTTCTCTTAATAGCTACAGTATAATCCATTTTGGGATGATTTGGAAAACTAAACACGTGAACTTTAGGTCCACTTCTGCAGTTTTCCTTTCATCCAGGCACAACAAAATTATATGGCATTTTGCTTAAGCAAATCCATAGTAATTTGATTTAGGTAGGAAAATGATTTAAGTTAAAAACGCGACTGAAATATCACTTAAAAACCTGCTTGAAATACAGACAATATGGTCGTTTTCATAGCAGGCTAGCACTACTTTGTGTGACGTCACTAGCTTGTGACGTCATGCTGCAAAGGCCTTGTTATCTAGGAGGTCTTGTTAGAGCCCCGTCTGCAGCATAGTTCTTATGCACAGCCTGGACAAACACTACACCAGTGGTGGCGAACCTGTGACCCATCGTGCAATTGTAAGTGACCCACCCGAACGTGAATCATATCTAGTTTATCGTATCATAGTGTGTGGGATGAACGGGGACCTGGAGGTTAGAGCCCATAGATCCGACCCTGCCACAAGTGGGATAAGGGCATTATGATAATGTTCTCTATTTGCTACTTTAATAAACTAATATATTCATTAATAATAATAATTTTTGAATCATGAAATTAAATAGTGATTGCAACCAACAAGCAGGCAGCTTTTTTGCTCTTTTTTCGTGTTATTGTGACCCGTCTTCAAAAAAAAAGTAAAAAAAAGGTGGCGGCGGCGGCGAGTTGCGTTGGAGACACCAGTTCTTGTCTGAACACAAGTTAAGCAACGCAAGCCCAGTTAGTACTGACATGGGTGGTCGCTCGGGAAAGCTGGGTACTGCTAATACCCAATAATCGTCGCATTAGTGTAGTGTCTGTGCAGACTATGCACTAGAACTATGCAGTGGACGGGTCTCTAATGACCTTGTATTTGACGGGACCTTAAACACCAACAAACCAAATCAAAAAAAAAAGGTTCGCCACCACTGCACTACACTAATGTCACGATTTTTCGGTATTAGCAGTTCCCAGTTTTCCCAAGTGGTGACCCATGCCATTACTAGAAGGGGTTGCGCTGTTTAACTTCAGTGATCAGACGAGAACTGGTGTGTCCAAATCAAATTCGCTGCTCCTGGACACGTCAAGCACTGACCACCTAACATAATGAGACTGCTGACTGAATTACTCACTCAACTCGTGCATAAGGGCCCTTCGTCCACTGCCACAACGCAACTGCAACTGCAACTCGCCTGAAAATAATCGAATTTTAGTTCCTTTTTATTTGCATGCTAGTCTGACTCATGTTAACGATATGGGCTTCTCCCACCAATGAAACTGCAACGCTATGTAAAGGCACTGGTTGGAAACGAGTTGCGTCGCAACTGTCAAGCAATTCGCACAATACTGTCTTCATCTGAACTACTCGGCATCATAAGTGTGGATTTTGCCAAAGAGTTGCATCTGTTGACGAAAGTGACATTGCAATTAATTTTAGTTGCATTGCAGTTGCGTTGCAGCAGTGGACGAAGGGCCTAAAGGCTGCTTCACCCTGGGTGAAGTAGCAAGTCAAGTAACACATGACTTACCTGCCACCAAGCGGGCAAGTAGCAAAAAGGTGATCACACGCAAGTCCATAAGTGAGTAGCTGTTAAGATGAACAGACTACAGGGTTACTATAGAGACTGCATTTGAAAAGTAATAAATTCTGCAGCAGTAACCCTATACTTTTGATTTTCTTTTTTAATCTTCTCATTGAATCCAGTAATTTTCACCGATTGTCTCATGTTTTTATCTTTATAATTTTGTGATTTGAAATTCCACACATTTGGGGTCTAAATACCATGAAACAAATTCTGCAGTTGTATCCTCTCTTTCCAACGCGACATTTTTATATTAAAAACAACGAAATTTGTGAGGTGCACTGCAAAATAATTTGCAGCTGTCGATATCCACCAAAATGAACCGATTAAATGCCAAAATATGAATCAAAAAAGCCCGATTCAAAGAAAAGCAATACCGAAAATCGCAACGGTGAATTAAAAATATTTGACGGAATTTTTATAAAGCTGGGTGCCGACCAAAAGTTTGAAAGTCCCGCTATCCTTGCTCGGCCCGGTTGCGTTCACAGCAGCAACCAATCAGAAGCAGCAATTTAGCAGTAAGGGATTATGGGAAGGCGTTACTTGCCCAAAAAATTGGAAACGAATCTATTCATTTTACTTGCCGTTTTTACTTCGCGACTTGCCATTTTAGCCTGATCACACGTGGCAGGTTGCAAGTTGCTACTTGCTACTTAGCCCAGTGTGAAGCAGCCTTTAGTGAACTATGTCTTCACAGCGCCACCTACCGCCTGTGCCATGTCTTCCGTCACCCGAACCACGCTACATACTGTGCATGCCTGCGCACCAACAGTCATTTGTGGAAGAGCCGCATTCAAGGGGCGAAATGACCGCAGTTTGCCGACCACTGTATACACTACAGTATCAGGCAATGCGACGTCTTGTGTTTGTAATAGAGCCCCTTCTACATGCAATGCCGACCTTTGATTTGAGACGCCCTTGGGAAAATGATGTCATTTGATGACGTGGTCCTTACTACTTGGATTAGGGTTTGGTATGTTTGGGGTGCAGGATAATTAGCCACTGCCATTTTTGCGAAGCTGATAGAAAAATGTAGGTCATTCAAGTGAAGTTTATTAAAAATTCGAAATTGCTTTACACTAAATCAATTTCGATCTAGGCGCCCCTATTTTTCTGGCTCCTATAGTAGTGCCCGACCTCTCCCCCCCAAGGCCAGCCTGTCTATATGAAATTAAATAACGTATACTTCAGGAAACTTCCCAGATGTATATATATATATATAAGGACACCCCCTGTGTCATTAAACTACCTTCTGAATGAAATAGACTGATGATATGAAGCCAAATAAATGTGCCTTTCAATAGAAAATGCCTTGTTTGGCATGTTGATCCCCCGTTTATCCACCCAAAACAACTCGCCTGCCGCTGTCAGGGTCGATTTTTCCTAAATACAAATATACATGAGACACCAGATAAGCATAGAATATTTATTTTCATTTATCATCTGAGTATCCTAGGAAACGATTTGGATATTGCGCACCCTTCACGGAATTTACTAAGGCACTTTTGAGTTCCCATTATTAGAGAAATGTCCTCAGCAAGTGGCGACATTGCTATGGTATCAGCCTGGTGTGTGGGCGGGCTACGTTCGATTCCAACTTGTGCAGAGGCAATGGTCATATCACCAAAATAATTGGAAGAGCTCCGCAGGAACTTGTAAGGGAGCATATCCCAAAGTAATGTAACAAAGGTGCACATTAGAGAACTGGCAGCCACTGTCGGTGAGGCAAAGGCCTACCGCTTTTCGACCTCTGATTGTCACGTGAGCCCTAACACATCTTTACGTCACCAGGGAGAAGCAGAACCCTATGTTTGCCATCCTTCACCGTTATGGCCTGTGGTATATCTTTAGCAGCCTCTTTTCTAGCCTTGGCCAGTTTAATTACTTCTGGTGTTTGACTAAGGCTGACCGCATAGTGGAGCAACAATAATAGCAGCGCGACAAGGAAAGAGAATAGCGACGAAAACAAACATATGATAACTTATGTGTCCCCGCATAGTGATGCTACTAGCAATGCGACAAGTAGCGCTGCTATAAGAGATAAGAGCAACGCGACTAGACATACTTGAGTTTGTCGCTCTTCTCTCTGATGTCACCCAATGGACACCCAGTTGTTATGAGCGTCGAATTGCGTTGGACCCACCAGCTCCCTTCTGATCACTGAAGTTAAAGCAGCGCAACCCCAGCTAGTACTGACATGGTTGGCCGCTTGGGAAAACTGGGTACCGCTAGTATCCAAAAATCGTCGCATTAGTGTAGTGTCTGTGCAGTTTCTCCATCAGAACTACACAGTGACGGGCCTATAATGACCGTAGTAGTTGAAGGGCCCTAAAACAACAACAACAACTTAGATCTGAAGTTAACGCACCGCAAGTTAGTACTAACATGGGTGATTGTTTGAACATTGGGTGCTGCTAATTTCCCCTCTCCTACCACCCTCTCACCCATGAGCAGCCTCCACAAGGTTCGGCCCATTATGGCTGCTTGGCCAAATCCCCAACCTGTGTGTGTGTGTGTGTGTGTAACACCACCCACCAGGTACCCGTCCACCTCACACGCTACCTCATGGACAAGCTGGTCCCATGTCTGCTTTGGTCTCCCCCTGATTTTGGTGCTTCCAACCACCTGCAGTCCTGCAAGAGACCCAATGATCTCCTCCCCCTCTTCTCTTTATGTGTCTGTACCACCTCAAGCCACCCCTAATATGCTGATTCCTAATTCTATGAGCTCTCGACATCCTACTCATGTAGTGCAGCAATCACACCATTATACAACGGGTATATGGGCAAATTTTCCATGTGCAGGAGCTGGGTGGAGTGCCCAAACGGACAGCAGACCGACAATAAATAAGTATAGCTGTTGCAGCTTTGGTCAGCAACTGGCTGTGGAAAACCATGTCCAATATGCCGCCCTCATGTCCCTTCAGTGGGACAAAATGGGTACCCGACCATGCCATAGGTGGAAATAGGGTTAGGAGTTGCTTGCTTTTTGTAGGGACTTCTTGTTTCTTGTCGCTTTTATCTCTGCTCCACTATGCGGTGCTATCGCATTACTGATAGCACTCTTTGCTTGTCGCTCTTCTCTTTCCTTGTCGTGCTGCTGTTATTGTCGCTCCGCTATGCGGACAGCATAAGGCGATGGCCCTCTTAGCTGCAGTCTTGGCCTGCCTATAGTTTATTTTAGACTCTTGGTCTCCACTCTCAAACATCCTGTGGAATGCGGCCTTCATTTGTGTGATGGCGGCCTCTGCCTCGTCTGGCCTAAAATGGCATTACCACATTTCCTAAATTCTCTGTCGACCCTGCTCCACATGGCATCAGCTATCCTTTACCAGTCTACCTGCCTGCGTGCTTCCTGTTGAAATTCCTATTATTTGGTGAGCAATTTTCACCACCTAATAACCTGTTCTTCTTGCCATCAATGTGCCTTCCCTGTCGCAGTCACTTGGATTACTAACATAAGTAACCTATGGTCACATTCTTTTTGAAAAGTATTGCTTTGTGGAGAGCCCAACAATCACAGACCTGTGCTCTATGCTGCCCTCTGACTCATTGTGGGGTCCCTGTCCCACACTCTCTCCTTCCCAGAACCAAAAAGGTCAAAGGTCCCTGCGAGAGATCATCGCTCTTCCTCTCCATGCAACCAAGTGCTGGCATTCTTTTAGCATCATGGTGTCATCACTGGATAACACCATGGTGCTACCATGTTTCCCCAATAATAAGCCACTGTCTTATTTCAATTTTGGTTCTGAAATAAGCACTAGGGCTCATTTCCTGGGAATGTCTTATTCTTTTCTGTAACATTATCTTTTAAAGTCAAAAGGTCAGCTTTTTCGGACGAGAGAGAAGCCCTGAGTGTGCCTTCTTTCAGATGAGAAGTAAACCGAGGTTCTGCGTCACGTATGATATCTGCACGTAAAAGAACCCTCTCTATTATGGAATGGGTGGAGGAAGCAAAATTTCAAGGTGTAGGACGTCAATCCCTGGGTACAGTGGAATGTCGCAACGCACAGTAGAGAGGCGATAAAAGGATAGGGGTTGCAGCTTTGGTCAGCAACTGGGTGAGGGAAAACACTGCAATATATTACCCTTGTGTCCACTCAGAGAGACAAGATGGGTACCCTCACCTGCTACTTGTAACCTAGCCCTATGCTTTTTAGTGAGTAGTAAGAACAGTAATACAGTAGAATTCCGTTATATAGAACCTTAGGGGACCGTGAAAAATACTTCGATATATCCAAGTTTCGATACAGTAGAACTTCGGTATATCGAACTCGCTTATATCGAAATCCTGCTTATCCCCACTTATATCGAAGTTTGAGCGCCGGTCACGCCCTATGTAAATTTTAGCTTTACATATAATTCTGGATTTGGATATATCGAATCTCGGATATATCGAACTATTTTTCACGGTGCCCTGAGGTTCGATATAACGAGATTCTACTGTATATCCAATTCTGGAAATTATATAGTCAAAATTTACGTTTTCGCAAATGTAAATGTCCCGCTGTTATAATATCTACAATTTCAATTTTAGGATAAAATATTAAGATGATCATATCATCATCATCATCATCCTACCCTTATCATGCCTGTGGCAGGGTCGGGTCTGCGAGTTCTTGGTCCCCATCCACCCCCCCCCCACACACACACAAACTACCTAAAATATTAAGGTCAACAATGTTAAAGAAAACAATAAGATCACAACATAAAGAAGTTCTATTCTAATTCACTACACTGCAAGCAGCCTTATTTGGCAGTGGAGAGACTAACTCTCATTCCTATAAATGATTCTGTAAAACTCCTAAAACCCTAAACTATAATTGTTGTGTCCCCCTACAATACTTGCAATGGTGGCCTTTCCTTTCAGGAAGCCCCCCTCTTTATCCTCTCAAAAGGTATTCCATTGGCAAATGGTCCTTGTCAAAAAGCTAGTAGTATGAGTCTGTCTGTGCCCTTATCTCCCTCAATTTATATGTTTGATCCTTTCTCACCTTATACTCAGCCAGGGACACACTTCCAACCAGAGGGGTACATTTGTACATCAGAGGCTTTATGCGTGGGCTGCCAATTCGACTGCAGTGACGAGATAACAACCTTGTAGTTCTAGGGGTTTCATGAGTCGGCAAAGTTTAAAGACCCGCTCTATAGTCCCTGTAGGCCAAAGTCAAATACTAAACAGTATTTATGATACTTCGATATATCCATAGGCTTCTGATCAGAGGGACCAAAAATCACCTTCAATATAACCAAGATTTCGAAATAAACGAGTTTCAATATATCAGGGCATCTTTCGTATTGATTAACATTGTGTCAGTAGGGACCGGCACTTAAACTGGCGCAGAATTTCGATATAAGCGAGTTCCATATACCGAAGTTCGACTGTATTCATGCCCATTGCTTCAGCCAGTCCCTCCTAGGAAGGCAGAACTGATTAACGGACTTGTCTGACGTCACTTAGGAATGACTATTCCCAGTGGTGGCACATTTCTTCAATCTCACGGCACAGTGGTTGAGAATCGCTGCTCTATACTCACCACTCCCTTTAATGAAATCGCCCTTTCAGATGCAGGAAACAAAAACGGATGCGCTCTTTGCCTTAGGGCTTATTTTCAGGGAAGGGCTTATAATAAGCAGATAATAATCTTGGTGGGTCTTACTTTTTGGGTAGGTCTTATTTTCGGGGAAACACCATATCAGGTCAAGCATCCGGTGACCTCACCTTCTAATCCCCCTTCCTGGGGTCACTGGTAGGGGTGCCCAAAGAGGTTATATAAGGAACGAAGGACACAATTCTCACTCTCTCATCCCTCTGGTTCCTCTGGCCTCTCTGGACCCTTGTTCTCTCCTTTCCTCTTGAGCTTTTAAAATGGCTCAAGCAGTCTGTGGATTATTGCTATAACCCAATGGAATAAACAACTTTAACATCAGTCTAAATTCTCTCTATCGTCTTACCCACAAATCAGTCTGCCCTTACAGCAACCACACACCACATACACCACACCATTCCTAAACCACACATAGTATTTGATAATGCAAGGTCACGTTCTCTTGCTGCCTCAAGGATTGACTGCTCTTCTATGCTATGGGACAGCACAACAATGGGAGTGCTAATGCAAACGAGAATGGGGGAAAAGTTAAAATTAGAAGATTAGATTGGGCCCTTCACAACGAATGGGAACAATAACCATTTTTGACCAACTTTCATCTTTCCTGTTAAAAGTCAGTTGCTTGGCCAATGGGAGCAGAACATAATTTATGACACACTCATAGCCAGGGCCAGCCATCTGGGGGTGCAAAGGGTGCATTGCACCCGGGCCCACGATAGAGGGGGGCCCATTATCAGTACCCATCAGGGTTCAAATCATTGCTAATATTAAAAGTTTAATACGTCATTGTAGGGGCAACGTCCCTCATTCGACCCTGCCAATGCAACATAACGTAACCTAACAACCCTGCCACTGATTTACACCAGGGTTGTACAACCTTTCTGATGCTGTGGGTCACACTGCTGCTCATGAACTGATTGCCAGCCACAGGCTGTCAACACCAAAACGGGCAAAGATATTCCAAGGTGTTCCAAGAAAATGTTCCAAGGTGTGGACGTCCACATAAGCTTTTAGACCAACTCATAAATGCAATGGCGACATCTTAGGACACATGGCATATTTTGGGGCCCCAAAAGGATTTTTGCACCCAGGCCCCTTTATAGAGAAGGTCAGCCCTGCTCATAGCTAGTCTCTTCTGTTATCACAGTGGATGATTACTGTCTCTTTGATGACACTGGTGATGTTTCATAATTCTTTTATTTGTAAAGGTGGTGGGTTAAGTTAATTTCTTTTCTTTGTAAAGACCTAGGAAATACCTGAAAACAAAAACTTAAGACTATAGAATTTGATTTTCAAGTTCACTAGAATGACACCCACCTCTGTACAGACAGTGAAAATCCAAATGCGCTTCCCCTAATTCATTAATGGGGGAAATTGTGAAGCTTAGATTTCACATTAATGTTCATGTTTGCATTACTGCTCCCCTTGCCATGCTGCTG
The DNA here is from genome assembly GCA_013389805.1 of Trigoniulus corallinus. Lineage (NCBI taxonomy): Eukaryota > Metazoa > Arthropoda > Diplopoda > Spirobolida > Trigoniulidae > Trigoniulus > Trigoniulus corallinus. The sequence continues at coordinate 3,462,796 of JAAFCE010005724.1, forward strand.
CGAATCGGCCTTTACTCTTCTGTAACCCCATCTCCCATGGACTCCCTTGGCCTATCCTTGCCAAATGACCATTTAACTACCCACCAATAAAAATAGTGCTTTACCCGAAATTCTAGTGAGTGCACTAACTCATCAAAGTCACTCCAGAAACCCACCTTAATGGGATCATCCAGACCAGCTTGAGGGGCATAGGCATTGATGAGGTGAAACACTACTCCCCACCATACTACTTTAACTAACATTAATCTGTTATTCATTCTTTTAACTAGTGTGACCCTATGCTGCAACTAACTAGTCAATACTATACCCACTCCATTTCATCCCCCTTCGCTAGCTGTATATATAACCTTGTATCCCTCACCAAGGGCCATTGATCTATCCCCCATTCACCTACTTTCCTTATAAAAGCTACACTAATCCCTATTAACTTTATTAGCCAGTAGTTTTGGTGAAACTAGTCTGACTGGGGGCAACCCAGCCAGGCGCCTGGAACCCTGCAGGAATATTCGACAGGGTGTCTGCAGCCAGATTCACCATACCCCACAGAAGACAGCACCATGCAATATTATAACCAAGAAAGCATTAATTTACCTGCCAAAATTTCTATTACAGTTAGTGCAGTGGGCTGGTGACCACTTTTCATTACGGTAGGTGGTGTCCGCTTTCCATTACCCAGTTAGGTTATTTTGATAGAAATTGTGCATTGATTCACGGTGCATATGTGCTCTGCAGAAGAGACAAATTAGGGCATCTGCATTTGGACCTAGATGGAGGGCATTTTGAGGTACTCAAATAGTGCCGCAAAGTGTCCCACTGGACACTTTCAAGTAGATCCTGGACACTTTCACATGTGACACTGGCATCCCCCCACAGACAACCCAGCCAATATCCCTGTGTGTTCCAGACGCCTGACAGTAGGGAAGCTGCAGTATTAATATAGCACACTGTGGACATGCCAGATACCACAAGGCCCAGTAGATGCATCAGCCCTAGCTTGCCTATTGGGCAGTGCAAAGAGCCAATGCTTCCAGTTGAGGCGAGGTGCTGTAACAGACCAAAGAGACCAGCGTCAGGGAGGGTGAAAGCATCAACCCAAAAGGGTCAATGATATTGGTATGAACCAATTAGTGCTAAAATGAAACGATGGCGATGTTGATTGATCAAAGAGGTAATGTCATTGATTGTAAGGCCACATTCATTAAAGTGGGCTGGGCTCTCTGCAAAGGGTACTTGTACCAGTAATTTATTCGATCATCATCATCATCGAACCCTCCTCCCGCCAGTGGCAGGGTCGGGTCTGCGGGTTCTTAACCTCCACTCCCGCCTATCCCCCACCAGGTCCCCCGCCACCCCGCATGTCACCATGTCCCTCTGCACCACCTGCTCCCACGTCCGTTTTGGTCTTCCCCTACCTCTGGAGCCCCCAATCACATGCATACCCATAATGGACCTAATGAGCTCCTCCTCCCCTCTCCTCATCGCATGCCCATACCACCTCAACCGCCTCTCCCTCATCTTTTCCACAATGTCCCCCACCCCCAAGCTACCTCTAACGTAATCATTACGTACTCTGTCAGCTCGGGACACCCCTGTCATGTAACGCAGCATTCGCATCTCAGCCACCTGCATTCTCCTTTCATGGTTCTTCCTAACTGCCCAACACTCTGAGCCATATAGCAAAGCAGGCCTAACGACTGTTTTGTAAACTTTACCTTTTAACTTTATGGGGACCCTGCGGTCGCACAGGACACCACTTGCCTGCCTCCACTTCAGCCATCCGGCATTAATCCTATGGGTCACGTCTGAATCTATCTCCCCATTGATCTGGAAAACTGATCCTAAATAACGAAACTCTTGCACCACTGGTATACCCTCACTGCCACAGCGGATCTCACCTCCTTGCCCCTGGCCACTAAAATTGAAAGCTAGGTACTCTGTCTTCTTCATGTTTACTTTAAGACCCCCTCTCTCCATTGCTGTCTTAATGTCCTGTAGGCCCTTTTGTACATTCTCCTTGGACCCCTCAAGCTTCCCTACGTCATCAGCGAATACCAGGCACTGAGGGGCCCATTCTCCTACTCCTGTCAGCAGCTCATCCATTACTAGAGTGAATAGATATGGGCTAAGTGCTGACCCTTGATGCACACCAACCTGGACGTTGAAGCAAGCAGTGTTTCCCCATGCTGTCCTCACCCTAGCAATGGAGCCCTCATACATATCCTGCACTATCCTAATATGGCCTTCATCAACTCCTTTCTTCTTTAAAACACTCCATAGCACCTGTCTAGGGACACTATCATATGCCTTCTCCAAGTCAATGAATACTGCATGGAGGTCCTTCCTTGCTGCTCTATGCTTCTCTATCATCTGTCGTAGAATAAAGATTGGTTCCATGGTGCACCTACCAGGCATAAACCCAAATTGGTTTCCTCGGACCATAGTCTGGACTCTGTGGCGACATTCTATGACTCGCTCCCACAGCTTCATAGAATGGCTCATTAGCTTTTTGCCTCTATAGTTTCCACAGTCCTGGGCATCACCTTTGCCCTTGAACAGTGGAACTATCCAACTCTCACGCCATTCAGCTGGCATCCTGTCACCATTTGCTAACTTATTGAAAAGCTTCCCTAGCCATGTGATTCCTGTAGCCCCCAAGGTGTGCCAAACATCAATGGGGATCCTATCTGGGCCAACCGCTTTGTGACCTTTCATTCTTTGAAGGGCTGTGACTATTTCCTCTGCCCTCACAATGTTCACTGCCTGTGTAGTGATTGGGTTTCTGTCTGTGGTTTCTGCATGGGTGGTAGTATTTAAGAGACCATGGTAGTATTCCTCCCACCTTTTGATTACCTCTGCTGGTTGGAACAGGACCCTACCATCAGTATCCTTGACTGTTATAGCCCTGGTAACATCTTTACTAGTTCTATCCCTGGTCTTGGCCAGTCTAAAAACTGCATTCTCTCCTTCCCTTGTCCCCAACTTTTCATATAAGGCCTCATACTTCTGGTACTTGGCCAAGGCAATGGCCCTCCTGGCATGTTTCTTTGCCTGAACATAGTCTGTCTTTGAGGCCTGCTCCCCTATTTCCCTCCACCTATTGAAAGCTACCTTCTTAAGTTTTATGGCAGCTTCCACCTCCTCATTCCACCACCAAGTCTGCCTACCCTGATAAGTTCCTCCTACTATAGCCTTACCTAACAGTGCCTCTCCACAACTCCTAATCTTCCTAGCAACCCTGTCCCACATGGCATTGGCTGACCCATCCCAGTCCCAGTCTACCTTGCTGAGAACCTCCTTCTGGAATTCCTCTGCCTTGGTGGGCAATGTCCACCACCTAATAACTGATTCTCCTTTCCAGGTATGTCTCTTAACTGTCCCCTTCATTAGTAATTCTATCATAAGCAGCTTATGGCCACTTTCCTTCTGAAAGTCCTCACTGGGTAGTGCCCAGCAGTCTTTGATCTCAGCCCTGTGCTGCTTTCTAACCATGAAAAAGTCTATTTGGGACCTCCCCTGTGGTGACTGGAAAGTGATTAGGTGCTTTCCCTGCTTTTTAAACCATGTATTGGCCAATGCAAGGCCATGTGCTCTTGCTGTGTCAAGGACCTTCTGCCCCTCAAGGTTGATAATACCATATCCACATCCCCCATGTACCTCCTCATATCCCTGACCATCATTCCCAACATGTGCATTAAAGTCACCCCCAATAATTAGCCACTCATTTCCCCTGCCCTGTCTAATTGTACTGTCAGCTGACTGAACCACCTCATCAAAATCCTTCCAAAAAGCTTCTTTAATTGTGTCACCCAGGCCTGCTTGTGGGGCATATGCACTTATGAGGTGGAGCCCTATACCTTTCCAAACTACAGTAACTAACATTAACCTGCTGCTAACTCTCCTAACTGAAGTTATCCCCTGCTGCAAATC